>LR738711.1:381670207-381789613 GCA_902687465.1 Secale cereale
AGGGCGGGCGGGGCGGGCGGACGCGGCGGCGGGCGGGCCGGCGGCGGCGGATCGAGCGCGGGCGGGCGGAGGGCGGGAGGAAAATCCTTCCCGCGCTCACTTCTACAGGCTGCTGTTGCGTTTGAGGGTTGGACCTCTAAATTTTTTTACGGGTTTAAGGTTTTAAGGGTTCTAGTCTACGACGTTTTTCGAACGAAAACTGTAAAAAAGCGGTTATTTTTAAGGGTTTGGGGGTTTGAGGGCTCTACTAGAGATGCTCTTAGCACGCTCACCGCCGGTCTGAATGAGGACTTCGGCAACGCCGCGGGGAACCTCAGCATCATCCCCAACCCGTCCTTCGCCAAGTTCGTTGCGTACCTCCGCTTGGAGGAGCGGCGGATGAAGCAGGTGAAGACGCGCGCCATCCACACCGCCTCGCCGCCGGCACCACCCGCGGCGAGCCTCCGGCGCCTCCTGCTGCCCCGGCACCGCAGCGTCATCAGGAGCCCTTCCCGGCGCCCCAGCAGCCAGGGCTCCTGCCACTGCCATACGGCCCACACGCGCCTCCCGCTCCTCCCGCTGAAAAGCGCTGCGGGGCCGGCGCGGTGGCCGCCGCGGCGATCAGTAGCAGCAGCAGCAACCGCCGCAAGCTGGCCAGCAGCAGCAGTTTCAGGCGCTGCAGCAGCTCCAGGTACCGCCCGCATGGGCCTCTGGCTACAACCCCTGGACCGGTGTCGTCCATGCGTACACCATGCCGGTTCCACGGGCTCCTGCACCGACGCTTTCCGTGCCGCGCCAACTGGCGCACCAGGCGTACTACGCGGCTCCGCGGCCGTACGGAGGATACCCACCACCACAGATGAGCGGAGCCTACGGTCTCCCTGCGGCCCCGCTGCCGCCCTCGCCGGCCCTGCCGCCGGCACCATGGGATCCGGCGCTCTTCGCTGCGCTGCACGCCGCGCCTACGCCGAACAACTACACTGGAGGCGGTGATTGGTACATGGACACCGGGGCTACGGCTCACATGTTTGCTCATCCTGGTAATCTTGCCTCCTTCACTCCTGTCACCACCGACCGCCGCATCATTGTCGGCGCCGGTTCCACACTACCTATCACACACGTCGGGCACACCTCTTTTCCTTCTACCTCTATGCCTATTACTTTGTCTAACATACTTGTGTTACCTCATCTTATTAAGAATCTTGTTTCCGTTCGTTTTTTAACTCGTGAAAATCCTGCTACTGTTGAATTTGACGAGCTTGGTTTTTGTATCAAGGACGCTCGAACCAGGATGGTACTTCACCAATGTGACAGCCTCGACGAGCTCTATTCGGTGCATCCGCCGTCCACCTCCACCACCGCACCGGTTGCTCTCTTCGCCGGCGTCGATCTATGGCACGCTCGTATGGGTCATCCCAACCCCATCACACTTCGTCATATTCTTAGGAGTTTCAGTTTCAGTTGTAATAAGATAGAGGATCACACCTGTCATGCCTGTCGTGTCGGCAAACATGTTCGCCTTCCGTTTAATAACTCCACCACCATAGCTTCTTTTCCATTTCAGTTGATTCATAGAGATGTGTGGACCTCTCCGGTTCCTAGTAATTCGGGCTATTTATATTATCTGGTCATTCTCGATGATTATTCTCACTATGTGTGGACGTTTCCTTTACGACGAAAGTCGGATGCACTCTCCACTTTATCGGCTTTTTACTCCTATGTCAGCACGCAATTTGGGCGTCCCATCCTTGCTCTTCAGGCTGACAATGGAAAAGAGTTTGACAATCTTGCTTTCCGCACTTTTCTATCGCACCACGGTGCAGTTTTTGGTCTCACATGCCCGTATACTTCACAGCAGAACGGTCGAGCCGAACGCGTTCTTCCCACTCTGAATGACTGCGTTCGGACGCTCCTGTTCCACGCTAATGTGCCGCCTCGTTTCAGGCCGGATGCACTCGCTACTGCTTCACTTCTCCTTAACCTTCGTCCTTACCGCCCACGGTAGAACTATGCACCTCACTATCTTCTCTTCGGTACGCCCCCATCTTATGATGACCTGCATATTTTCGGGTGCCTTTGCTATCCTAGCACTATGGACTCCGCTCCTCACAAACTCGCACCTCGTTCTGTCGCTTGCATATTCATCGGCTACCCTTCCAACTCCAAGGGATATCGGTGCTACGATCCCGTCTCCCACCGTGTGTTCACTTCCCGGCACATTTACTTTGATGAGCATGTGTTTCCGTTTCAGCAGGTACCTCCGGCTGTTCCTCCCGCCACCGGTGACGCGGGTTCCTCGACGCTGCTCCCGGGGCGCTCACGCGCCTCTCTTGGCCCGCCACCTGGCTTTGAGGAGCCCCCCGCATGCGGCACCTCCTACAGCCACGGCACTGGCCCCCGCGGCCTCCGCGGCCCCCTCGGCGCCCGCGGCCCCCGCGGCCCCCTCGATGCCCCCAGCCTCCACGGTGCCCCAGCCCCCGCGGCCCCCTCGGCGCCCCCGGCCTCCTCGGTGCCCCCGGCGCCTCCGGCACCTGTGGCTGGTCCGGTCACCCGCGCCCGTACGGGCGTTTTTCACCCGAGCTCGCGCTACGCCGCGGATGACTACGTCCATGCGGCGTCCACCTCTGAGCCGTCGTCATTGCCATCCTCCGTCTGAGCCGCTCTTCGTGACCTGCTCTGGATGGCTGTGATGCAAGAGGAGTTTGACGCCATGTTGCGCAACCGGACGTGGCAGCTTGTTCCCCGTCCCCGGCACGCTAACGTGATTACCAGAAGTGGGTCTTCAAACACAAGCTCTATCCTAATGGTACTCTTGATCGCTATAAAGCGCGCTGGTTCGTTTGGGGCTTCAGACAGCGTGCTGGCATCGACTACACTGACACCTTCGCTCCGGTCGTCAAGCCTGGCACGATTCGCATGGTTCTTCACCTTGCGGTCTCCCGTGCTTGGCCGGTGCACCAGATGGACGTCTCCAACGCCTTTCTCCATGGTCACCTCGAGGAGCAGGTCTTTTGCCAGCAGCCCACCGGGTTCGTTGATCCGGCGCTTCCCGACCATGTGTGCCTGCTTTCGCAGTCCTTGTCAGGACTCAAGCAGGCTCCGCGCGCTTGGTACTAGCACATCGCGACATTTCTTCATCAGCTTGGGTTCCGCCCCACTCGCTTGGACGCATCGCTCTTCGTTTATCACCAGGGCTCCGACACGGCCTACTTGCTGCTATATGTCGACGACATCATCCTGGCGGCATGTACGGCTGGTCTCCTCAGTCAGCTCACGGCTCGTCTTCGCGCTGAGTTCGCCATCAAGGACTTGGGTCCTTTGCACTACTTCCTCGGTGTTGAGGTGGTGCACCGTTCGGATGGCTTCTTTCTTCATCGGCGGAAGTACGCTCATGAGCTCCTGGAGCGCGATGGCATGCTTAACTGCAAGCCCGCCGCCACGCCTGTTGATACAAAGGCCAAGCTCTCTGCCACGGATGGTTCCCCTGCTTCGGATACTGCTTTCTATCGGTCTATTGTCGGTGCTCTCCAGTACCTCACTTTGACTCGACCAGAGATCCAGTATGCCGTGCAGCGGGTGTGTCTTCATATGAATGCTCCTCGGGATGTTCACTGGGCCGCTGTCAAGCGGATTCTCCGCTATGTTTGTCGCACTATGGATCTTAGGGTCACGCTTCACGCCTCCGCCGACACCGCCCCTCACCGCCTACTCCGATGCAGACTGAACGGGCTGTCCTAACACACGTCGCTCCACCTCGGGCTATTGTGTCTACCTTGGACCCTCACTTATCTCGTGGTCGTCCAAGCGGCAGCCTATGGTCTCTCGCTCCAGTGCTGAGGCTGAGTACCGTGTGGTGGCCAACGCCGTCGTCGAGTGTTCCTGGCTTCGTCAGCTGCTTCAGGAGCTGTCTTGCCCTGTTGACCGTGCCACGATGGTCTACTGCTACAACGTCTCGGCGATCTACCTCTCCGCTAACCCGGTGCATCATCGACGGACCAAGCATATTGAGTTGGATATTCATTTTGTTCGGGAACATGTGGCTCTTGGCCATATTCGTGTAAACCACGTTCCTACTTCCGAACAATTTGCAGATACCATGAGCAAGGGCTTGCTTGCGACGTCATTTGAGGAGTTTCGGTCCAGTCTTTGCGTCAGCCGCGGTGCCGCTTCGACTGCGGGGGGTGTTGAGTATATGATATTCGTGCATGTATATTGCCTTTTGTACATTAGGCCCACCTCTCTAGTTTGTTGTATAGATTAAGGTAGAGGCCCCACCTTATACTTATATATACCATGCACATTACACCGAATCAGTATATCATGCAATTCATACATCTTCATCCACCTCACATCTCTCACATTCCCCATTCTTGCATCACCAGCTCGCTCCCTCCATAGCCGGCTGTCCCATGTCAGGCCGCCCCTCCCCTTTGTCACCATAGTCGGCCAGAGCTTTGCGGCAACGGATCTTCCTCCCCTGCATGTCAAATCTGGCCGTGGAAGTGGCCGAGGAGGCCCCCGAGCTCGGCATGCTCGCGCCAGCTCTAGGCGCCAGCTCTAGGCGCCGTCGGAGGAGGACCTCGAGCTCCGCATGCTCGAGCTCTAGGCGCCGCGCGAGCCTCACACAGCCCTCCTTTGCTCCGCTCCTTCTTTGAATCTAGTCGCCGAACTGCTCGAGGATGTGCTCGAGCTTGGCATGCTCGCTGGCGACACCCGCCCCCTCCCTTCTCCTGATGACCTCGCCATCGCAGCCATGAGGCTCTCCATGTTCTCCCGCACGATTGTCCCGGTCCAGGCAAGTCTCCCTCTCCGACCCCACTGCCTGCTCCTCCCGGTAAATTAGGTTCATCACAGGTGCATTGCGTCACTGAAAAATCGCTATGAATGTTTCCTTTGAATATCGCAAAACTTGTTCTGTTGTAGGGATTTTGTTAGATAAGCTGACTTACCTGAGTATTATTCTGCTCTATATTGTTGCATCTTCTTTTCAAAGTCATGGTTGTTAATTTTGCATCATGTGTGTGGCAAACTGGATTCAGCAAAAGCTCTGAATCCTTTCATGTTAATCTTAGTGCTATCATACAGTGTTCCCTACCAAAGAATAATCGTTGGAAACAAGAAACATAAGATGTTTTACATGCTAATAATAACAATATGCTACAGAAATACAAGAACCGAAAAAATAACCGAGATGAGATGAACCGACAAGTTATTGAGCTTGAAGTACAAATACCAACTACAAACGCCTTGTCCCAGCTTGTAAGGAAATCATTTTGCCAAACATATAGTACAAAAACCAAATACTCTGTAGAAGCATATATATAGAAAGGCTCGATGGCAATGGGCATATCTACAACGGGCTTGCAAGCTCAAGCATTGTTGCTATACTTATCTGCACTAAAAAGGATAGACAGTGACGCGTGTGCATTGAGGGATACACTAAAGTCAATTATGTGCGTCGTTGGTTTGTGAAAAAGGCAAAACATTATATATGTGCCTAACACACCAACAAAGCAAGTGCAGCCTCCACTACATGTCAATAGTTGTAGAAAAACAAAAATATGCAGCCTCCACTATATGTCAATAGTTTCAGAAAAACAAAAATCTAATACGATATTTAATTATAAGCATACGACAAACAGTACCACTCAGAATTTGGTGTCGACATTCCTCAAAACAGAAATTTCCAACCTTTCAAACCTTTTAAAACTACAACAAAGAGTATCAATGTTTAAGTTTCTAAGAAAAGGAGAAGAAAAGTTGAGAACTGTGGGTTCAATATGAGACTAGAACATACAAACAGCCACCATGACAAGGAAAGGGAAGTGATCATTTCAAGGAGATTACTTTGTCTAGCTTTATATTTTATCATGTTGAATTTTGAAAAGTTTTTTTCTGTTATTATGTTGACACTATGACAGCATGTTTGCGCCAGGATAAAACCCACAAGACCAGTGAAGCAAAGATCATGACATCACATATTTACATATGATATAAAACAAATACTGAAGAGGCATCTAGAAAGGAAAATAAGAAACCTTGATCCGGTACAAAGAAGAAGCAACCTCCAAGATATACGCCCTCCAAAAAAAAATAGAAGAACTCATTAGGACAAGGAACCATGATAAGTTGATAACTGCTCAGATGCTCATTGGTTAGCATATTTGTCTATTAAAAAGCCATCTATCATGCACGAAGCAGTCTAGTTCAGGGTCAGAATATGAGCTTTTTTTCTTATGAGACATTAAGTCCATCTTTGTAGGTGCCTGACGGAGTGGCCTCCTTAATCCATAGGATGAGAATTTTAGGATTATTTGGAAACCACCTTCACAAAATTCACCCAAGGATGCGTAGCTTCAGGGTGTTAACTAATTTTACATTTTTTACAGAACTCTGTGCCAAAAGGGACCATTAAAACTGGACAGGACGAGCGATATTGGATTCAAGCAACGACTTACACAAAATCCACCATTCCCAAAATACTGGACCGACAAGCGGTTTGTAATTTTAACCGATAGATTGTGTGAGTTAACTACTTTTATAGCCTTTCTGACAAAACCATGTGCAGAAAACGACCATTAATACTGACCAGACACGAGTGATATTGGATTCAAGCAAAACACATATCCGTAACTATAAGCAATGCCACTCACCTTAATTTCAAAGGCAGCATCGACAACAAAAGCAGGCAAGAAGAACAAGAGCACCAATTCCTAGTAGCAGCAAGAACAAACCGACCTGTTTGACTTTAATGAAGGTATAATTTTTTCATCTGATTAATGATAGCAACAAATGTTTGACATTATTCCTACTTTTATGAAATGAACTTTTCTGCATTCGGTAATTTTAAATGTCTTTGAGATTCCAAGATAACCTATCTCCACCAGTGTTTCGTTGTTCCCAAGATACCTTTTTATGCATTATTCTCCACTTGTTCTGATATATGTGTCATCTCACCTCATGTTGTCAACTACTAAAGTGCAAAAAAACTATCAACAGATAATCTCATGCCTAATCCAATGGAACATAAATAATCTTAGATCAAAGTATGGGAGGAAGCAATTCAACATTATCACCTATTTCTTTACATAGCATGCCAGAGAAGCATAATCCTATTTCTTTACATTCAGCCTTTTCGTTTAATACTTGAAATTGCAAATGAAATTCCATAAATGCTTTGTTCAAGAACAACTTGTTAAACATAATATGGGTCTACTTGGAGATCAAGTGTCCATGAGGCTGTTTACGTGAAGAGATAGGCTGTTAGAGTTGATCTTTATCCTTGTAACCGAACCTATCAATTCCCCCTTTCTTGTATCTCAAGTTGTGATCTCAACCATCATGTACGCATATCCTAGGGATCAACTCCTGGCTATTTAACATGAAACCATCGCCCTCGGTAGGGTAAGACGTTCTCGCAGTTTCCACATGGTATACAGAGCAATCCTTTTCCATCTCATCTAGCCCGTATCCAACACCACGCCGCCATGTCCTCCTCCTCCTCGAGCTTCTCCCAGACCAGCCTTAGCGGTCAGATCACCGAGAAGATCACCCGCACAAACTATGTGATCTGGCGGACGAAGATCACGCCACAACTCTGATGTGCGGGGTTCTTCGGCTATGTCGATGGAACCATGAAGGAGCCCGCAAAGACTGTCACCACCAAGGCAGCAGACGGGAAGGAATAAACGTCGCCGAACCCCCTACATCCCATCTGGGTTAGGGAGGATCAGTAGGTATTGGGCTATCTGCTGAATAACTTGTCGAAGAAAGTACTTGTGCAGGTCACCTCTATCGTCCATGCACATGACCTCTGGACAGCGATGGCCAGCATGTTCTCCTCTACATCTCTGTCCCTCATCAACAACATACGCATAGCCCTTGCCAATGCGTAGAAGGGGCAGCAGTCTGTAGCGACGTACTTCGCACAGATGTGTTCGCTGGCGGACGAGCGCGCGGCGGCACGAAAGCCGCTGGACGACGACCAGCTGATCTCGCACATCCTAGCCAACCTCGACATGGAGTATCAGCCGCTGGTCTCGGCGCTTGATGCTCGCACCATCCCTGTCATGCTCGATGAGCTCTTTGCTTAGATGAGCAACTTTGACCAGAGGGTGGCGCTCTACCAGGGCACCCGCGACGGCTTCAAGTCTTCTGCAAACGGTGCGTCACGTGGTCGTGGTGGTGGTGGATCCTCTCGCTACCGCGGGTCGCCACGAAGAGGGAAGAACGCCGCCATCAACAGCTCGTGTGGCGGCTACAACAATGGCTGCGGCAACAACGGCGGGCGGCCCTCCTACAACAACACAAAGGATCGCGGCACAGGCTCCTCCACCAACTCACGCCCAGATGCCGTCAAGTGCCAAATCTGTGGCAAACTGGGCCACTCAGCGAAGGACTGCTGGTACCGTTTTGAGGAAGATGAAGATTCCTCTCAAGATGAGAAGGTAGCCGGCGATGCTGAGGGCTCCTATGGCGTTGACACAAACTGGTACATTGATAGTGGGGCCACAAACCACATCACGTGTGAGCTTGAAAAAGTCACCATGAGGGAGAAGTACCGCGGATCCGACCAAATTCATGCTGCAAACGGAGAAGTTATGGGGATCCGTCACATTGGTCATTCAATTATTAAATCCCCTCACCGAAAAATTTATCTTCGAAAAATCTTGCATGTCCCTAAAGCCTCCATGAATCTGCTGTCTGTTCATCGTATAGCCCTTGATAATCATGTCTTTATTGAATTTCACCCGTTCTTCTTTTTCATCAAGGATTAGGTCACGAGGAAAATCCTGTATCGAGGTAGATGTGTTCGAGGGCTCTATCCGTTGATTCCTGAACTTAGGAGGCAAAATAAACAAGCTTGTGGTGCTATCAAGCTTTCATCATCCTGGTGGCATGATCGTTTAGGGCATGCATCTTTTCCTTTAGTTGAGAAATTACTTAGGAAAAATAAGCTCCCGTATGAAGAGCGTGACAATGAAACAATCTGTGATTCATGTCAAAAGGCTAAAAGCCATCAATTACCTTACCCAATTTCTACAAGTATTTCTACGAAACCATTGCAGCTTATCTTTTCTGATGTTTGGGGTCCGGTCCCTTCCTCTGTTGGTAGACATACTTATTACGTCAGTTTCATTGACGACTATAGCAAATATTCATGGATCTATCTTCTTAAGAAAAGATCCGATGTGTTCCAAGTGTTTCAAAACTTCCAAGCACTACTTGAACGCAAGTTTGATAGTAAAATAATTGCAGTTCAATCAGACTGGGGAGGGGAGTACGAAAAATTAAACTCCTACTTCCAAAAACTTGGTGTGTCTCACCAATTCTCCTGCCCACACGCTCACCAACAAAATGGGTCAGCTGAACGCAAGCACTGCCACATCACTGCCACATCGTTGAAGTTGGGCTTGCCCTTCTTGCACGTGCATCCATGCCTTTTAAATTCTAGGATGAGGCCTTTCTCACTGCCGTGCATCTTATAAACATGTTACCTAGTCGAGTTCTTAATTATGAAACTCCCCTTGAAAAACTCTTTCACACCAAACCGGAGTACAACTCTCTTCGTGTCTTTGGTTGCGCATGTTGGCCCAACCTACGACCTTACAACAACCGTCAGCTCATGTTCAGGTCAAAACAATGCGTTTTCATTGGGTATAGTGCTTAACACGAAGGCGTGAAATGTCTTGATGTTTCCACCGGTCGAGTCTACATATCTCGTGATGTAGTCTTTGATGAAACTATTTTTCCCTTTCGTGATCTCCACCCAAATGCCGGTTCACTTCTTTGTCAAGAAATCCTTCTCCTACCCTTGCATCTTACCAATGGTGATTGTGGGGTAAACGATTGCAATGAGCCACTTTTGACTAACCCTCATAACCATGTGCATGAGTCTTCTGATGATTCAGGTGAAAATACTGAAGAAAACGCTGAAGAAATCGTACCCAGCAGTGCATCACATGAGGCACATTTTATGTGTCCGCTCCTGGGGAGCAAATCTCCCTCGGGATCGGCGCTGCAGCACCCTGGCAGCGAATCTGCCGCGGGATTTGAGCCGCCTGCGCACAACGCGTCAGACTCCGCAGCCCGTGACAGCGACGGCTCCAGCCTCTCAGGCACGGACGTGCAGTCTCCTGTGAACCGCCCCGCGGGGCCGCGTACGCCTGGCGAATCCTCGTATGGCACGTGTCCTCCTCCGACTCAGTGGCCAACCGATGCGAGTCGGTGCTACACTCGGCGTCAGGCACGGTGCCCGACCACCTTTGACCCAGCTGCGGGCGCCCCTGGCTCATCATTGCGGCATGATGCCGTGTCGGCTAGACCCGACCATGGATCTTCTACGCCGGCTTCTTCACCTGTGCGCTCATTCCCTGCCACAGAGAATCTCAGCGCGCCGCCTTCTCTTGTTGCGCAATCTACCTCGGAATCTGGCGCCGCAGGGGGCGAATCTGGATCCTCTGCGCCGGCGCAGGATGTTGTTGTTGTGCCTCCTACACCACGATGAACACGGCTTCAACAAGGGGTAATCAAACCTATTAATTATAAAACCATTACAAAGTTTGGCTTGGATGTGGTGAGCTGTGGTGAACCTGCTACACTTCAAGAAGCACTAGGGAATGTAACATGGAAAAAGGCCATGGATAAAGAATTCATGGCTCTTCAGAAGAACAAGACATGGAATCTAGTTCCCCCAAAGCAAGGTAAAAATTTGATTGATTGCAAGTGGGTTTTCAGGATAAAAAGAAAATCTGATGGAACTATAGATCGTCATAAAGCCAGACTTGTTGCCAAAGGTTTCAAACAACGTTATGGTCTAGACTATGCGGATACCTTTAGTCCAGTAGTAAAAGCTGCCACGATTCGTCTTGTTTTGTCTATTGCTATGTCTAGGGGATGGAGTCTCCGACAGCTAGATGTACAGAATGCGTTCCTCCATGGCGTTCTGGAGGAGGATGTTTACATGAAGCAACCTCCTGGGTTTGTGGACAGAAGGTTACCCTCTCATGTTTGCAAACATGATAAAGCAATATATGGTCTCAAACAGGCACCTAGAGCTTGGTACTCACGTCTGAGTCACAAACTGCAAGCACTTGGTTTTACTCCTTCCAAGGCTGACACCTCATTGTTCATTTACAACAAGTTGAATACATCCATGTTCTTACTCATCTATGTTGATGATATCATTGTAACCAGTTCATCTAATGAGGCAGTAACATGATTGTTGAAGGATCTGAGTGCTGAGTTTGCTCTCAAAGATCTAGGAGATCTACACTACTTCTTGGGTATTGAAGTGAAGAAACTTGGTGATGATCTCCATCTCACTCAAGAGAAATATGCAACTGATCTTGTGAAGCGAGCTGGATTGCAGGGATGCAAACCACCGCCAACTCCATTGTCCAGTTTTGACAAACTGTCTCTCACTGAAGGGGATCCCTTGAATCAAGAGGATAGCACCAACTACATAAGTTTGGTAGGTGCACTCCAGTACTTGACTCTTACAAGACCTGATATTGCCTTTGCTGTTAACAAAGTATGTCAGTTTCTTCATGCACACACCACAGCTCATTGGACTGCAGCTAAATGAATTGTCAGATATGTCAAAAATACTTTGAACACTAGTCTCACCTTTAGCAAGTCACCCTCTAAACTTGTTAGTGCATTTACTGACTCTGATTGGGCAGGATGTTTAGATGACAGACGCTCAACAGGTGGTTTTGCAGTGTTCTATGGACCAAATCTTATTTCGTGGCGTGCAAAGAAACAAGCTACTGTTTCTAGGTCAAGTACAGAGGCAGAATATAAGGCACTTGCAAATGCAACTGCATAAATCATCTGGGTTCAGTCTTTACTAAAGGAACTTGGTATAAAATGTACTCAAGCTCCATGTATTTGGTGTGACAATCTTGGAGCCACATATTTGTCAGCTAACCCAGTTTTTCATTCTAGAACAAAGCACATTGAAATTTATTTCCACTTTGTCAGAGAAAGAGTTGCTAACAAGCAATTGGACATTTGGTTCATACATCTAAAGATCAAGTTGCAGATGGGTTTACAAAAGCATTGCCCACAAAGGCTTTTGAAGAATTCAAGCGTAATCTCAACATGGCCAAGTTGTGATTAAGGGAGGGTGTTAAACATAATATGCGTCTACTTGGAGATCGTGTCTCCATGAGGCTGTTTACGTGAAGAGATAGGCTGCTAGAGTTGATCTTTATCCTTGTAACCGAACCTATCTATTCCCCCTTTCTTGTATCTCAAGTTGTGATCTCAACCATCATGTACGCATATCCCAGGGATCAGCTCCTGGCTATTTAACATGAAACCGTCGCCCTCGGTAGGGTAAGACGTTCTCGCAGTTTCCACACAACTACGGTTGAAACATGATAAATGTGCAGGTACATATGCCAAAGCTACACTTACTATTTCCTATTACCATATCCTTTCTTAAGAAAAAAATTCCTACATAACCTTGACCCAGCCAAATGACTAACAAACATGTGCCATGGCTAATACAGCCCGAATTAGTCAGGAACTTCTCAGCACAAGAACTTACATTGGATGGAGGCACTATGAATCCGCAACATGCTTCGGAAGCAACTTCAAGGCGACCGAGCAGACAACAACAACTTGGACCGATGGACGGCGATGAAGAAAAAACATAGGCCTACAGGAGGCAAAATGCAGCAGTCAGTGAGTTGGTAAATCCAAAACATATCAGGTAAAATCTTCTGGGTACGTACTAAAAAATAAATGACATGCATATATTTAGTAAAGTGTATATGCACATAAGCATCAGTATCAACGACATATGAAAATTTGTCCAAAGGGGGATACCGCAACCATTTTTAAAATTTCCATACTACTTGAGAAATTAAATAATCAAATGACACTCATAGAGAAGACGTAGAGTTCTACTATTTCCGCTTTACAATCCCAATAAAACAATATATTTGTGCTGCAAGTAATTACGTGACATGTTGGTCTACAGGTACAAGAAGGCTGGGTGAAGTCTACAATGGGTTCTTTTCTGCCAAGGCGGCATTGGTCTATAGCTACAACAACGCCATCAGCAGGTTGGAGGCGAAGCTCACACTCACGCAGGTCGTCGTGTTGAGGAGTGAGTTCCCCTCTTGCTGCTCTGCTCTGCTCTCACAGTCGACTAAATCCCTTTAGTTAGCAGTAAAAGTACAGTTGCAAGAGGTTTTTCAATCGCACAATGCACAATTGACAGTCAACTAAGGAAAACCCATAGTACAATCTTTAAGATTAAGGTGGTAATTTTAGTCGCTTTCTTAAAACATCAAGGTAACAAACAAACCAAGAAAGCCAACAATTTTTTTTAGGAACATACCTAGATCTGAGAGCATCTTCTGAGGAACAAACAAATATCCACTTTGCAGAAACTTAGCTGAGCTACCCAACAAACTTAAAAAGAAAACAAAATTTCCATATGGAAGCCTAGTTATATCTGAGCATCTGGTCGACTGAAAGAACCCCCAAAAAATATCCCTTCTGTAGGAACCTAGCAAGACACGAAGATTTCCTTGACAAGTAGGGTGAAGAAGCTCACCCATCCTCTTTGATAAGGAATAACAATCTGCACACTTCGGAATGAAATTTATTAGAAATCTAGATTAGGGAACACAAAAAGCTTCAGATGTGTGCATTCATGGAAAGGTAAGGAATCACACACACAGGTTGAAGGAGAAGCTCACCTGGACCTGATGCTTCAACATAGTTGAGGGCACAACAGCCCCCGATGCACTCATGACAGGGCTCACTGGATTTGAATAGGATAGGAGGCGGCGGCTGCTGAACTCGCCGCCAGCTACGGCGCAACCGCGCAGCTGCCCCTCTCGACCATGCGGGCCGTAGTAGAGGAGGCGGGGCTGAGGAGGCGGTCCCGCATAACCCCCAGTTTGGACCAACACTCATGTGGAGCACTGGCCCGGGTTGTTGATTAAGAACTTGGGTTTGCAACGCCCTATGCAAGTTTTAGTTGTTAGGCAAAAGTAAAACCAATGTTGGGCCTTGCTGGAAAAGCTTTAGCGCTAAGCGGGTTATCGAGGGGGGCCCATAAACCCCAACCATGTTAGGGACGCAAAATCAAGGAACATAACACCGGTTTAAACGATTCCTAGGGTGGCATTAGTGGAACAAAACACCAAGCAAGAGGCTTAGCCTTCCACCCATTACCAATATATAGATGATTTGGCTAACATTTTATATAGTGTGATATCCCAACAATAACTTCAACATAGAGCAAGAATCTTCAAATCTTCACCTGCAACTAACAATGCTATAAGAGGGGCTGAGCGAAGCTTACTTAGCCAATCAAAGGTTTGCTAGGTTGGGTGGTTAGAGAGGTTCATGGCTACAATAGGAGGCTGAAAAACAAACATGGGCATCGAGGCAATAAGCTAAAGAGCAAGACATCTAGCAATAGGCAAAGATAGTAATGATATTTGGGTCAGGTCATCTTGCATGTTGAGTCGTCGATGGGATCGTAAGACGGCTCCTCATACTCAACCTCGGTAGGAACCTCATACTCGGTCTCGGCTCCCGGCTCTACTCAACACAAGAACACAACATGGCACAATATCAAACACGGTGCAATGCACAATCAACATGATGCAAGTATGATGTGCGTATGCATGTGGAAGCACTTGAACCTAAGGAGAAGATGATGAAGAGGGCCTCATCTTGGAAAACCAAGCATGCCATTGGACAGAGGGGAAGATTTCGGTTGAAATCGATATAAAGATCGTCGGAAACGGACACACGGTTTGCAAATGGCAAGCAAAACAATATTCACACAAAGCTGCAGATTACAGCCACATGGCATGTTGGAGCAAGAAATAATTATGCTACAACACTCAAACATGGAGACAAAGGGCATGGACATGAAGTAGACATGTTAATTAACTAGCATGAACTTATAACACACCCAAAAACCTACTGGAACATAATTAACCAAGTATGGCAAGTTGCAATACAGTTATCCAGACTTAGTCCAAATCTGGGAAGGCAAAAACATCATCATGATGCTGCCTTCGGAGGCACAAAACAACATGCATATCAACTCCACTAAGCATATAAAGATCATGGTCATGTAGTAGACATAGTATACATCAAACAACTCCATTGGAGCAACTCCATAGGTGGCATGGATCAATAGCAACAAGCAACACCAAATTGATCATGCTGATAAAAACCTGACAGGTATAATTTATAGCAACTTGAGAGCAAGAAATAAATAAGCTATAGCAAGCCATATGTGCAAGTAAGGGCATGGATGGATAGAGCATAACATGGACACCAAGTTATGACCATTGGCCACTCCAAAACAAGCATAGATTTGAGTGGGGCATCAAGCAAACATATCATCAGGTTAAAACAGATTCCAGACTTAGCAGTTTTTTCACTAAGTATAAAACAGTAACATTGGCATGGCATGATTACAAGCTTGTTTAAGTCACCTCAAGGCATATCATGGAAAGTGGTTTGCACAACATCAAAGAACATATGATGGTGCTTCTAAAACATATTGACATGTGACATGGGGACGAACACATCAATAGCAAAGAGCACTTCAAAACAACATCTCATAACAAGTTTCAGCACTTAACAGCCACATGCACTTTTGCAGCAGAGATTAACATGGCAATATGACACCTAAGATGAATGCTACAGCAACCATCATGTAGAGCACTTCACAATGAACATTTTGACATATCATATGCTCCATTTGGATAAACATGCACCAAGTTATCATATCTCAAACATGGCAACAAATTAACAAGTAACAACAGTTTTAAACAAGTAGCATTCTTGCAACAGAGATTAGGGCATCTAGATGAACTCAAACAAGCATGCCACAGTGTAACAAAATGAAGAGCACATCACCATGATCATTTTGATATATCACACGCCCAAAACGGATCTACGAGCACGAAGTTATAGCCATGCAAAGGAGGCAACAAAATATAGCAGATCTGGGGACTTAGTGGATTTATACCGTCTGAAAAGTCAACGTGGACGAGGAGATCCCGGGATGGAGAGGACCGGTTCGCGGAGGGGTGTTTGGTTCCCGGGATGGGTGGATCTCGTCCCGCTTCTCAGATCCGGATCGAGCCGGCCCGGCGGCTCGCCGGAGACGGCGCCGGCGACCGGAGGCGGCGGGCGGCGACGGCGGCCGGTGGAGGAGGCCGGCGGTGGCGGTCGCGGCGGCTCGCGGCCGGCATGACGACGCGGGAACCGGGCGGCGGCGGGCGGAGTTTCCCATGCGGCGGGGCGGAGCTCCCGTGGCGGCGGCGGGAGGCGGAGCCGCGGCGGCGCGGCGGACGCCGGCCGGTGCGTCGGTCGGATCGGCGGCGGGGACGCATAGGCGATGCGGTCCGGGGAGGGCCGGAGTCGGGCCTCGGCGGGCCCACGGCGGCTGGACGGGACACGTGGCACGCTCCGGTTGGCCGGGCGCGTCCGGCGGACGTGTCCGGCGCCGTCCGGACGTGTCCGGCGGCCGGAGGAGCTGCGGGGCGCGGGTAAAACGGTAAAAAAATAGAGGACTAGGGTTTCGCCTGAAAATGGAGGGGATGGGGCCTTTTTATAGGCATAGGGAGCTAGGAGGCTCCAAATGGGGTGCGGTTTTCGGCCACACGTTCGTGATCCGACGACCGAGATGATGGGAGGGGTTGTGCTGGGTTAGTGGGCTGTTGTGGAGGGGGTCTTGGACAAAAGGAAGAGGTGCTTTTAGCCCACTAGGTTAATCGTTCGAGTACCAGACGAACTCCAAACGCGATGAAACTTGACAGGCGGCCTACACGTACCAAAACAACAACCCACGACAAGTCTCACCTCATTCCGAGAACGTTACAGGGCCATACACGAAAGAAGGACTCGGGGTGCCACGTGCACGTGTGTGTGTCGGAACTCGAAATGGACAACGGGAAGAGGCGGGTGGGACCGGGTGCAAGTGACAACACGAATGCAATGCAATGCACATGATAACATGACATGGATGAAATGCACACACGCACACGACAAAACAAAGAAAGCCGAAATGAAAGAAGAGCCCAGAATGGAATTGATGAAGTCAAAGTTTCATATATTACCATAGTTGGAAGGTGTTACATCTTGGACATTACAAACTCTCCTCTACTACAAAAAGATCTCGTCCCGAGATTTAGGACTGGAAGAAGGAAGGATACTCGGAACGAAGGTGATCTTCTCGTTCCCACGTAGCTTCTCGGTCGGTATGGTGCGACCACTTAACTTTTAAGAACTTGATTGGCTTGTTGCGGGTCTTGCGCTCAGTTTCTTCGAGAATAGCAACATGGTGCTCACGGTAAGACAAGTCTTGTTGAAGATCAATCTCCTCGAACGGAATGGTGCGTTCAGGTGTCTTGAAGCACTTGCGGAGTTGAGTCACGTGAAACACATCATGAACATTAGCAAAGTTGGATGGAAGCTCGAGTTGGTAGGCTAGATCGCCTATTTTGCCAGGAATCTTGAGGGCCCACGTATCTAGGAGAAAGCTTTCCTTTGATACCGAATCTTTGGGTTCCTTTCATAGGAGAAACACGGAGATATACATGATCACCAATGTCGAAAGCCAAATCACGATGCTTGCCGTCATAGTAACTCTTTTGATGCGATTGAGCGGCTTTGAGATTCTCACGTATGACTTTGCACATTTCTTCGGCTTCTGAGATCAAGTCATTGCCAAGAAGTTGACGTTCACCAGTCTCGGATCAGTTGAGAGGGGTACGACACTTCCTGCCATAGAGGATTTCAAAAGGAGATTTGCCAGCACTTGCTTGGAAGCTATTGTTGTAAGAGAACTCGGCAAACGGGAGACAATCTTCCCACTTCATGCCAAAAGAGATGACACACGCTCTGAGCATGTCTTCGAGGATCTGGTTCACTCTTTCGACTTGACCACTAGTCCGAGGGTGAAACGCCGTGCTGAAGCGAATCTTAGTGCCCATGGCTGACTGAAAGGACTCCCAGAACTTGGATGTGAACAAACTTCCACGGTCTGAGGAGATAACTTCAGGAATGTCATGCAACGACACAATTCTGGAAGTGTACAACTCTGCCAGTTGAGCAGCATTGATGGATTCTTTGACGGGAAGGAAGTGAGCTACTTTGGTTAGCTTTTCAATCACAACAAAGATAGCATCATTCCCCTTCTTGGACTTAGGAAACCCAGTGACGAAATCCATTTCAATGTGGTCGAATTTCCACTCGGGAATAGAAAGAGGTTGGAGGAGACCGGCTGGACGTTGATGCTCTGCCTTCACTCTTCTGTAGACATCACATTCATTCACGAATTGGGCAATCTCCCTTTTCATGCGAGTCCACTAGTAAGATTGCTTGAGGTCTTGGTACATCTTAGAACTTTCGGGATGAATCTGGAGGAGGGAGTCATGTGCTTCGTTCATTATGAGCTTTCTGAGATCACCCTTAGGAACGACAAGTCTGTCCTCAAAGAACAAGGTGTCTTTCTCATCAACGCGATAGCACTTTTATTTGGGAGTACACTTTGCAATACCATGTTTCACTTTCTGCACCATAGCATCACTGAGCTGTGCCTCACGGATCTGATCTTCCAAGGTAGGAGCAACTTGAAGGTTTGCAAGAAAGCCTTGCGGAACAACTTGGAGGTTGAGCTTCCTGAATGATTCACAAAGCTCAGGCTGAAACGGCTTGAGAAGGACACTGTTGCAATATGCCTTTCTGCTCAAGGCATCTGCAATGACATTGGCCTTGTCAGGTGTGTATTCGATGCTTGGATCATACTCTTGGATCATCTCAACCCAACGAGTCTGACGACGGTTCAGGTTCGGCTGTGTGAAGATGTACTTCAAGCTCTTGTGATCGGTGAAGATGTCCACTTTTCTGCCCAATAGAAGGTGTCTCCACGTGATCAAGGCATGTACCACTGCTGCTAGCTCGAGATCATGCGTGGGATAATTATTCTCATTTGGTTTCAATTGACGAGAAGTGTATGCCACAATCTTCTTGTCTTGCATGAGAACACCACCAAGTCCTTGTAAAGAAGCATCACATAATACTTCATAGGGCTTGGACTCATCCGGAGGAGTATGAACCGGAGCAGAAATGAGCTTCTCTTTGAGTGTTTTGAATGCCACATCACAATCAGGAGTCCAGTTGTACTTGACATTCTTCTGCAGCAAGTTTGAGAGAGGCTTGGCAATCTTGGAGAAGTTCTCAACGAACCTTCTGCAATAGCTAGTGAGACCAAAGAAGCTTCGGAGTTGCTTGATGTTCCGCGGGGGTTCCCAGTTGACAATAGCTTCAAATTTCTCGGGGTTGACAAATATACCCTCAGCAGAGATGATATGGCCAAGATATAAGACTTTATCTAGCCAGTATTCACACTTGGAGAACTTCGCATAGAACTTGTGTTCACGGAGCCTGTCCAGGACCAAACGGAGGTGCTTGGCATGGTCTTCTTCATTCTTGGAGAATACCAAGATGTCATCCAGATAGACGAGAACAAATTCATTGGTGTAGGGGTTGAATATGAAGTGCATCATCCTCGAGAAAGTGGGTGGATCATTTGCGAGGCCAAAAGACATGACCATGTATTCATAGGAACCATAGCTCGTTCTGGATGCGGTCTTGTGAATATCTTCTTCACAGATACGGGTCTGGTGGTAACCCATCCAGAGATCGAGCTTTGAGAACACCTTTGCTCCTTTGAGCTGCTCAAACAATTCATTGATATTGGGGAGCGGATACTTGTTCTTTATTGTCTTCTTGTTCAATGGCCGGTAATGAACGCAAAGGCGCTCCGTGCCATCCTTCTTCTTGACAAATAGAACACCACAGCCCCAAGGAGAAGTGCTAGGCATGATTAGACCCATACGCTCTTGCTCATCGAGTTGTTTCTTCAGCTCCTTCAACTCAAGATGGGAAAGCCTGTACGGACGCCGGCATGCTGGCTCGGTACCGGGCTCGAGTTCAATAATGAATTCAACTTGACGACGCGGAGGCATGCCTGGAAGCTCTTCAGGGAAACCATCTTCATATTCATTGACCATCGGAATTTGAGAAATGGCATTAATGTCGCCCTTGTCATTGATAGAGAATAGCCTGATTGTGTTATCTCGAGAGGCGAAGATAATCTCGTCTTCGTCAGGATGAGTAAGCTTGACTTTCTTATTTGCGCAATCAATGTTTGCATCATGCTTGAAGAGCCAATCCATCCCAAGAATAAGATCAATGTCGGAGTTGCCGAGAATAATCGGAGAAACCAGAAAGCGGTAATCACCCATATAAATAGATATATCCGGAGCAAACACGCTAGAATGTATTAGTTTTCCCGAAGAAACAATTGATAATTCCCTTGGCAAACTTTTGATGTCAACATTGTGTTTTGAAGCAAAAGGTTGAGACATGAAAGAGCATGATGCACCAGAATCAAACAAGACTTTAGCAGGTTTAAGGATGACTGGAAGATTACCAAGTATCACATCTGAAGAATTCTCTGCCTGAGCTGCATTCATCAGATTCACTCTTGCTGACTTGGGATTGTGCTTGACAATAGCAGTACTGACAGGTGGAGGAGGCGGAAGGCGCCTTTGAGTACACTTGTTAGCATAGTGACCCTTCTGGCCACACTTGTTGCAAGTCACTTCTGAGAGAGGACGGTGATAAGGACCACTTGACTTCGAAGCTTGAAAGTGATTCTCGGACTGATTGCTTGGGTTGGGTGGGTGGGAGAAACCACGGCCACCTGAGTGCTTGTTGTTGTTGTTATTGGGAGGGCGGAGCATTGGAGGAGATCCCGGGACGGAGCGGACCGGGTCACGAAGGGGCGTTTGGTTCCCGTGACGGGTGGATCTCGTCACGCTTCTCAGATCCAGATCGGGCCGGCCCGGCGGCTCGCCGGAGACGGCGCCGGCGACCGGAGGCCGATGGAGGAGGGCGACCGGCGGCGGCGGTCGCGGCGGAGCGGTGGCTCACGTCCGGCGGCGAGGCGCGGGAGCGCCGACGGGACGGCGCGGGAACCGGGAGGCGGCGGGCGGAGCTCCCAGGCGGCGGGGCGGAGCTCCCGTGGCGGCGGCGGGAGGCGAAGCCGCGGCGGCGCGGCGGACGTCGGCCGGCGCGTCGGGCGGATCGGCGGCGGGGACGCGGAGGCGACGCGGGCCGGGGAGGGCCGGAGTTGGGCCTCGGCGGGCCCGCGGTGGCTGGGCGGCTGGACGGGACACGTGGCGCGCTCCGTTTGGCCGGCCGCGTGCGGAGGACGTGTCCGGCGCCGTCCGGACGTGTCCGGCGGCCGGAGGAGCTGCGGGGCGCGGGGAAAACGGAAAAAAGGGAGAGGACTAGGGTTTCGCCCGAAAATGGAGGGGATGGGGCCTTTTATAGGCATAGGGAGCTAGGAGACTCCAAACGGGGTGCGGTTTTCGACCACACGTTCGTGATCCGACTACCGAGATGATGGGAGGGGTTGTGCTGGGTTAGTGGGCTGTTGTGGAGGGGTCTTGGGCCAAAAGGAAGAGGTGCTTTTAGCCCACTAGGTTAACCGTTGGAGTACCAAACGAACTCCAAAAGTGATGGAACTTGAAAAGCGGCCTACACGTACCAAAACAACAACGCACGACAAGTCTCACCTCATTCCGAGAACATTACATGGCCACACACGAAAGAAGGACTCGGGGTGCCACGTGCAAGTGTGTGAGTGTCGGAACTCGAAACGGACAACGAGAAGAGGCGAGTGGGACCGGGTGCAAGTGACAACACGAATGCAATGCAATGCACATGATAACATGGCATGGATGAAATGCACACATGCACACGAAAAAACGAAGAAACCCAAAATGAAAGAAGAGCCCAGAATGGAATTGATGAAGTCAAAGTTTCATATATTACCATAGTTGGAAGGTGTTACATCTGGGGCATTACACCCAAGTCTGAAATTGAGTGCTTCTAATTCAAAGGGACTGGTCACTTGAAGGGGAACTGCCCCCAAGTATTTGATGAACAAGAAGGATGGAAAAGTGAACAAAGGTATATTTGATATACATGTTATTGATATGTACCTTACTAATGCTTGTAGTAGCACCTGAGTATTTGATATTGGTTCGGTTGCTCATATTTGTAACTTGAAACATGAGCTACGGATTAAACGGAGATTGGCTAAGGATGAGGTAACGATGCACGTGGGAAACGGTTCCAAGGTCGATCCGATCGCCATCGGTATGCTACCTCTACATCTACCTTCAGGATTAGTTTTAGACCTGAATAATTTTTATTTGGTGCCATCGTTGAGCATGAACATTATAACTGGATATTGTTTAGCATGAGACGGTTATTTATTTAAATCAGAGACTAATGGTTGTTGTCAGGGATATTATTACTAGGTATAAACGGCCCAGGAGGGGCCGGTTTATGCCTATCAAGTTTACTTCTACAAAAAATCCCAGCGAGATATGGAGCATGGCGCTTTGTCCCAGAAGACCGGAGATCCAAGGCCCAAGAGGCGTTTGGGCCCGTGATGTGTAAACCATCATACAACGTGTAACTTGTATTGTAAGATAGGAAAGATAGAGACCGAGCCGGATACGTTTATGAGCCGGCCTCGGGATTCTGTAAACCGGATCGGGCATCACCTTGTGTATATAAAGGGACGACCCGGCCTCGGTTCAAAGACACAGAACAACAACTCGAGACACAGGCAAAGCAGATTCACTCCCTGGTCATCGAAACCCTAGCAATACCACACCAAACTAGACGTCGGCTTTTACCTTCATTGAAGGGGCCGAACTAGTATAAACCCTTGCGTCCTTGTCCGCTTTAACCCCTTTAAGCTAACCCGTAGCGATGGCCTCACGACTAACTCCTTTTGCTAGTACATCTGCCGTGACAAAACCACGACAGTTGGCGCCCATCGTGGGGCTATCGCACGATGGTTTCGAGTTCTTGAAGGGCAGCTTTGAAGGACTAAAGGGCTACGCAGTGGGCCGGATGACTAAGTGTCGTCGTGGCAAGATCTACATCGACGATGCAGGATGGGGTCCTGTAATGCCCCGGATGTAACATTTTCCCTATATGGAAATATATAAACTTTGGCTTCATCATTTCCTTTCCGGGCTCTTCTCTCTTTTCGGGTTTCTTTGTTTTGTCATGTGTGCGTGTGCATTTCATCCATGTCATGTTGTCATGTGCATTGCATTGCATTTGTGTTGTCACTTGCATCCGGTCCCACTCGTCTCTTCTCGTTGTCCGCTTCGAGTTCCGATGCTCTCACACGTGCCCGTGGCATCCCCGAGTCCTTCTTTCGTGTTTGGTCGTGTAACGTTTCCGGAATGACATGAGACTTGTCGTGCGATGTTGTTTTGGTACGTGTAGGCCGCCTCTCAAGTTTCGTCGCGTTTGGAGTTCGTTTGATACTCCAACGGTTAACCTAGTGGGCTAAAAGAACCCCTTATTTGAGGCCCAAGACCCCCTCGACAACAGCCCACCAACCCAGCACAACCCTTGCCATCATCTCGGTCATCGAATTGTGATCGCGTGGCCGAAAACCGCTCCCCATTTGGAGTCTCCTAGCTCCTTGTGCCTATAAAAACGTCCCCCTTGCCATTTTCGTCCAAAAAACCCTAGTCTCCTTCCTCCTCCAGCCTCGCCTCGAAAACCGTGTCGGCCGGACGTGTCCGCCCGCCACCGGACACATCCGCCGCGCCAGTCATCCGTCTCCGCCACCGCGCGGGCCCGCAGGCCCGTTCCCGGCCCCCGCGGCCCATCTCCACCGCCGCCCGCAACGCGCCCCCGCGCTCGCCTTCCCCGCCGCCTCCGGTCGCCGGAACGCCGCCGTCCTCCGCCGCTGGCGCCGGCCACGCCGCCGCCCGATATCGGTCGTGTCCCTGCTGCCCAACCGCCACGTCGCCGCCGCCGGCCTCGCCCCAAGCCGCCGCCTCGCCTCCTCCGACCGGTCGCCGCTCCGGCCGGCCCAGCTCCCGCCGGCCGCGGAGTCACGCCGCCCCGGCCGCCCCCCTCGCCGCCGGCCGCTGCGGGCGCCGGAGGCCCGAGCGCCGCCAAACCAGCCCTCGATCCGAAGCCGCCGATCCCGATCCAGCAGAGCAACCGGGTCCGCGCCCGCGCCCGTTCGCCGCGACCTGCAACCCGTTTAAACGGACCGATCCGCCATTGAACCGCGAGGTGATCCCCCTGTTTTTGCCAAGTCTTTGTTGTTTTTTGTTGTCTGATGCATTTTTGTGATGATGATAACTTTTACTGTGCTTGTCCGATTTGTGCATATTATATGTCAAAATGATCATGGTGATGAGTACTACGTTTCGTTCCATTGTGTCATGCTTGTTTGAGTCCATCTAGATGTCTTAATCTTCATGACAAGAGTGCTACATGATGTAACTGCCGCTACTTGTTATTTTCATGCCATGTTTGAGATGTGATAACTTGGTGCATGTTTATCCAAATGAAGCAAATGATATGTCAAAATGTTCATCATGAGATGCTCTACATGTTGGTTGCTATAGCATGCATGTTAGAGTTCATATTGCCATGTTTATCTCTGTTGCAAAAGTGCATGTGGCTGTTAGGTTTTGTAACTTGTTACGAGATGCCTAGTTGAGGAGCACGTTGCTATTGTTGTGTTGGTCCCCATGTCGCATGCTCATATGTTTTAGATTCCCCATGATGTGTTCTTTGCTGTGGTTCAACCCATTTGCCATGTTATGCTTTAAGATGACTTAAACATGCTTGCAAACATGCCATGATAATGTTACTGTTTTAACACTTAGTGAAATTTCATAAAGTCTGGAATCTGTGTTCGCTTGATGCTCTAGGCAAATCCATGTTAGTTTTGGGGTGGCCATTGATCATTCCTTGTTGTATATGTTGTTGTCTATCCATCCATGCCCTCATATGCTTATTTGGGTTGCTGTAGCATATTTAATTCTTGCTCCCAAGTTGCTATGAAATATTGCTGTCAGATTTTTATTGTCATGATCAAAATGTTGTAGCTTGTTGCTATTGATCCATGCCTCCTATGGAGTTGCTCCAATGGAGTTGTTTGCTGTAGGATATGTCTACTTCGTGTCCATGCTTCTTGTCACCATGTTTGAGTGTTGTAGAGTATATATATCTTGCTTCCAAGTTGCTATGTGGCTGTTAATTTCAGCTTTGCTTTGTTTCTTGTTTCGGGTGTATCTTTTAGCCCGTTGCTCCGTTTTGAGCGTGCCCTATATGAAACTTGTGTGATTTTGCATGTAGAATCATAATATGTTCTTGTTAACATGTTTGGAGTATGTTTTGCTTGATGTTTGGGTGCATCTTGCACCGTTGCCATGCTTATCTTGTTTTGATGATATCTTCTAGAACGTAGCTCCGTTTTAAACAAACTTTATATGAAACTTGACTAGAATTTCATGTAGATTGTCATGGTGCATGTTAACTTGCTCTTTAACAACTTTAACTTAAGCTTTGTTCAGATCTGGACTAATTTCAAACTATGCTCATGAGGACTTTCCGAATTTGTCTTAAGTAGTTTCCGGCCTCATTTAAACCTGTTGTTTCTTGTGTTGTTTCTCTGTGCTTCCTACCTTGCCTTGTTTTGCATCCCAAATAGACTTGTCTTGCTTCCTACTTTCTTGAGTATATTGTCTTGTTCTTGTGTTGTTTCCCTGTGCTTCCTATATTGTCATGTAATGCATTATAAGTGCATCTTCTGTGCATCCTAAGTGCATCATCCATGCATCCTGTAGTTTGCGCATTGCACCTTCTTTGATTTCGTGCCTCGTGTGTTCTTGTGTTGAGTAGAGCCGGAAGCCGAGACCGAGTATGAAAACGAGGTTACTACCGAGGTTGAGAATGAGGAGCCGTCTTACGATCCCATGGACGACTCGACAGGCAAGATGACCTGACCCAGATATCATTACTATCTTTGCCTATTGCTAGAAGTCTCGCTCTTTAGCTATTTGCCTCGATGCCCATGTTTGTCTGTCAGCCTCCTATTGTAACCATGAATCTGTCTAACCACCCAACCTATGCAAACCTTTGATTGGCTACGTAGGCATCGCTCAGCCCCTCTTATAGCATTGCTAGGTTCAAGAGAAGATTTGAAGATTCTTGCTTCATGTTGAAGCTATTGTTGGGATATCACACTATATAAACTCTTAAACTAAATCATCTATATATTGGTAATGGGTGGAAGGCTAAGCCTCTTGCTTGGTGATTTGTTCCACTCATGCCACCCTAAGAACCGTATAAACCGGTGTTATGTTCCTTGATTATGCGTTCCTCACACGGTTGGGGTTATGGGACCCCCTCGATAACCCGCTTAGTGCTAAACCTTTTCCAGCAAGGCCCGACATTGGTACTCCATTTGCCTAATAACTAAAACTTGCATATGGACTAGCTATCTCCTTTTATTAATCAACCCCCGGGCAGTGCTCCACATGAGTGTTGGTCCAACCTAGAGCAGCTTGCGGCACCACCCCTTGGCAACTCAGGGTATCTGGATGCTGTAACCATAGCTCATCCGGTCGTGGCCTGAGACTAGATACGCGCGGCTACTGTTAGGGTGTCGGCACGTCGGGAGGTCTTGCTGGATTAGTTTTACCTATGTCGTTATATCTTGAGCACGGGATTCCGAGGATAATCGGGCCTTCCCACCTTGGAGTTGCGAATCCGCGGATCGTGGGCTTGTAATGGGCCAAGTTGGAACACCCCTGTAGGGTTTTGAACTTTCGAAAGCCGTGCCCGCGGTTATGTGGCAGATGGGAATTTGTTAATATCCGGTGTAGAAAACTTGACACCATGTTCAGAACACACTACCAGCGTGAGTAACCGTGACGATCCTTTTCCGAAAGGGGTTCGGGAAGTGAACACGGTGGGGTTATGTTTGTCGTGTTTAGATAGGATCACTTTGTGATCACTTTATCGCTCGTGGCACTTCTCTTCTCGCTCTTATCACGTAAGCTAGTGCTAGTGCAGCTGCAGCCTTTAATTCTTTCTTCAGCCTTGTTCCACACCCAAGGCTTAGATAGTTTTGCTACCCGGGAACGGGATTGCTGAGTCCTCCGGAGCTCACAGATTCTACACGACACCAGATGTAGGTACCATGGTGGACTACTCAGGTGATGGCACAGAGCTATACTGGGAGTACAATGAGGAACGTAGCTGTTACTATATGCACTATCCCGATGATCAGTAGTGGTTTCTACTAGGGGCGATCCGAACCTGTGGCTTTATGTATTTTGGTATCTTTCATTTGGATCTTCACCCGTAGTCGGGTTGTGATGTTATTTGAATGATGTTTGACTATGTAATGAATTGTGTGACGTGGCGAGTGTAAGCCAACTATCTCTTTTGCTTTTCATCCCTATTTTTACATGAGTCGTGCAAAGATACCGAACTTGTGATCATTCCAGAATGGGCTTATACCTTTAAGTCGTGCCTCGACACGTAGGAGGTATAGTCCTATCCTGGGCATTACAAGTTGGTATTCAGAGCCTTCTCCGACCTAGAAGCCCCCACTGATTGATCGAATCGTTGATAGTTGAGTCTAGGCACACACTTAAAATGTTTTGACTCCTATATATATATCGGAGAGTAGGATTTCTTTTGCTCCTCATCTCTTTTCACTCTGGTGAGGACTCCTAACGATTACTCTTGTCTCTTCTACTCTCAAAATTTCACCAATTTTTTTTGAATCTCGCGAGTATTGTTTGGATTGTTCCGATGTCTTTGTGACGAGAACATTGTTCTCGATGCCTCTTGTCATTTAGGGGTTGTGGCAGTGTCCCGGGGAGTTGAGCTCCGAGGTGTTGTCGTCACAAATATATTGCATCAGTTCTGGAATACTTAAGACGGCCGACATCGAAAACTCTCCTACGCGGTTAGTGGCAAGATAACCCCGAGATCACCCAGTACCGGGGAGGTAGTTCGGGAGTATTGTCATAGCTTGTATAGTAGATGCATTTCGAAGGTCCGAGGTAGATGGTTTCCGGAAATAACTGGTTATGTGTTGAAGGATGGATACAGTTGGATGTAGGATTAGAGTTGAGTGCGCGATGCTTCCCCTGTATCCCCAACACCTGATTGCATAACTGGAAACTTTCGGAAATTAATAGGTGGGTTCATCTAGTAGCTCGTAGGCATTCTTCCAACGAATGCATGATATGAAGTTTGGGGTTCTACATTGAGTGAAGTAGTTTTATGGCCGTTGTTCCGATCGGGAGTTGCATCTTAAAGGGTACTTGGCTATGCTGATCCGGGGATTGCAAAACCCTTTTGTAACACGTCCATAAGCTTTCAGCACGAATATGTCGAACGAAGCTTCTATCTTGTATTTGTTCTATCTGCTCCTTGTTGTTTTTATTTACCTTTTGTTCTCCCAAGTGGCTTCTCGTGAAGATTGTTGTTACTATTAAACTGTGGATTACATTCGTTCATTCAAATGTTCTTGTGAAGACTTGTGTTGCAATTCTAGCCATTGATTCAGCTTATATATTCTTTCAATCAATGGCTAATAGTTGTCATCTCATTCAGGATGGCTCCTAAAAAGGTCCCCAATGCTAACCTAGAGGGTGAAGAGGTTCCTGGTCGTCCTCCTTCACTTCCTCCTCCGTCTGAGGCCTGGAGAGCAATTATGCAAGCGACGAACCAGAACACCCAGATGCTTATGCAAATGATGCAGAACATTCAAGCAAATCAAGCAAATCAGGGTGCTCATGGGAACCGAGGCCAAGACAATTTGTTCAACCAACCTCACTTTGCTACGCTCAACCAGTTCCTGGCAAACCAACCAAAGGCATTCAGTTACCGTATGGACCCTCTAGATGCTGAAGACTGGATAACAGATATCAAGAAGCATTTCGAGTGGAGTAACGTCAGGTCCGAGGACTACGTGAAGTTTGCAGCCTTCCAACTCAAGGACCAAGCAGTTGATTGGTGACATCAGTACAAAGATTCCAGAGCAGGGCGTGTAATCTCCTGGGATGACATCTGCAAGGACTTTCGCTCTCACCACATTCCAACAAGTGTCATCGAGGGTATGCGTGAGCAATTCCACAACCTGAAGCAAGGCTCAATGTCTGTCTACCAATATAATGTCAAGTTCCAGAATCTTGCCCGCTATGCCAAGCAAGACATCCCAGATGCCAAGAGCAAGATCTATCAGTTCCGCGGTGGTCTGAAGGATGAACTCCAACTAGCTCTCACCTTGTTCGAGCCTGATGAGTTTGATCAATTCTATAACACGGCACTTAAGCAAGAGGCAGCCCAGCTTAAGATGGAAGCTTCCAAAAAGAGGATCAGAGACGCTGTTCACTCCTCCTCTTCTTCTCAAGTGGTCGCAAAGCAACAGAAGTTTTGGCTTCCACCTCCTCCAGTGATCCGAGCTCCCTACAACAACAACAAGAATTCTGGTGGCTGTCGTTTCTCCCACCCACCCAACCCAAGCAACCAGTCAAAGAATCATTTTCAAGCTTCCAAGTCAAGTGCTCCTTATCACTGTCCTCTCTCAGAAGTGGTTTGCAACAAGTGTGGCAAGAAGGGTCACTATGCTAACAAGTGTACTCAAAGGCGCCTTCCGCCTCCTCCACCTGTCAGCACTGCTATTGTCAAGCATAATCCAAAGGCAGCAAGAGTGAATCTGATGAATGCAGCTCAAGCGGAGAATTCTTCTGATGTGATATTGGGTAACCTCTCAGTTAACTCCGCTCCTGCAAAAGTTTTATTCGATTCAGGTGCATCGCATTGCTTCATCTCAAAACCTTTCTTGTCCAAGCATGAGTTGCCTACAAATTTTTTGCAAGATCCTTTTCGTGTGGTTTCTCCGGGTATGAGGATGAGCTCTCATATTGTAGCTCCTAACGTTTCTATCAAGGTGGGAAATTATAAATTTCTGGCTTCTCCTATTGCTCTCGGAAACTCCGACATTGATCTTATTCTCGGGATGGATTGGCTTTCACAGCATGATGCTCACATTGATTGTGCAAATAAGAAAGTCAAGCTTACTCATTCCAACGAAGACGTGATTATCTTCTCCTCTCGAGATAACACAATCAGGCCATTCTCTCTCAATGGCAAGGGCGAGATTAATGCCATCTCTCAAATTCCGGTGGTCAATGAATATGAAGATGTTTTCCCTGAAGAGCTTCCAGGCATGCTTCCGCATCGTCAAGTTGAATTTGTCATTGAACTCGAGCCTGGTACTGAGCCAGCATGCCGGCGTCCGTACAAGCTCTCCCCTGAAGAGTTGAAGGAGTTGAAGAAACAGCTCGATGAGCAAGAGCATATGGGTCTAATCAGGCCTAGCACGTCTCCTTGGGGTTGTGGTGTCTTATTTGTCAAGAAAAATGATGGCACGGAGCGCCTTTGCGTTGATTACCGACCTTTGAACAAGAAGACAATAAAGAACAAGTATCCGCTCCCCAACATCAATGAATTGTTCGAGCAGCTCAAAGGAGCAAAAGTGTTCTCTAAGCTCGATCTCCGGATGGGTTATCACCACATTCGCATTCGTGAAGAAGATGTCCACAAGACTGCCTTCAGAACGAGCTACGGTTCCTATGAATATACAGTCATGTCTTTTGGCCTCGCTAATGCTCCACCCACCTTCTCGAGAATGATGCACTACATTTTCAACCCCTACACCAACAAATTTGTGCTTGTGTATCTGGATGACATTTTGGTATTCTCCAAGAATGAAGAAGATCACGAAAAGCACCTCCGTCTGGTTCTCAACAGACTCCGTGTCTCCAAGTGCAAATTCTGGCTCGATAAGGTCTTGTATCTGGGCCATATCATCTCTGCCGACGGTATTGTTGTCAACCACGAGAAAGTTGAAGCGATTGTCAACAGGGAACCCCCTCAGAACGTCAAGCAACTCCGAAGCTTTTTGGGTTTTGCTAGCTATTGCAGAAGGTTCGTTGAGAACTTCTCCAAGAATGCCAAGCCTCTCTCGAACTTGCTGGAGAAGAATGTCAAGTACAACTGGTCTCCGGATTGCGATGTGGCATTCAAAACTCTCAAAGAAAAGCTCATCTCTGCTCCAGTTCTTACCCCTCCAGATGAGTCCAAGCCCTACGAAGTTTTCTGTGATGCTTCTCTTCAAGGACTTGGTGGTGAGCTAATGCAGGACAAGAAAATTGTGGCATACACTTCTCATCAATTGAAGCCAAGTGAGAAGAACTACCCCACACATGATCTCGAGCTAGCAGCTGTGGTACACGCCTTGATCACGTGGAGACACCTTCTGTTGGGCAGAAAAGTCGACATCTTCACCGATCACAAGAGCTTGAAGTACATCTTCACACTGCCGAACCTGAACCTTCGCCAGACTCATTGGGTTGAGATGATCCAACAGTATGATCCAAGCATCGAATACACACCTGGCAAGGCAAATGTCATTGCAGATGCCTTGAGCAGAAAGGCATATTGCAACAGTCTCCTTATCAAGCCGTTTCAGCCCGAGCTTTGTGAAGCATTCAGGAAGCTCAACCTCCAAGTTGTTCCGCAAGGCTTTCTTGCAAATCTTCAAGTTGCTCCTACCTTGGAAGATCAGATCCATGAGGCCCAACTCAGTGATGCTATGGTGCAGAAAGTGAAACATGGTATTGCAAAGGGTACTCCCAAATACAAGTGCTATCGCGTTGATGAGAGAGATACCTTGTTCTTTGAGGACAGACTTGTGGTTCCCAAGGGTGATATCAGGAAGCTCATATTGAATGAAGCACATGACTCCCTCCTCTCGATTCATCCTGGAAGTTCCAAGATGTACCAAGACCTCAAGCAATCTTACTGGTGGGATCGCATGAAAAGGGAGATTGCCCAATTCGTGAATGAATGTGATGTCTGCAGAAGAGTGAGGGCAGAGCTTCAACGTCCAGCCGGTCTTCTCCAACCTCTTCTGATTCCCGAGTGGAAATTCGACCACATTGAAATGGATTTCATCACTGGGTTTCCCAAGTCCAAGAAGGGGAATGATTCTATCTTTGTGGTGATTGACAAGCTTACCAAAGTAGCTCACTTCCTTCCAGTCAAAGAATCCATCAATGCAGCTCAACTGGCAGAGTTATACAGTTCCAGAATTGTGTCCTTACATGGCATTCCTCAAGTTATCTCCTCAGACCGTGGAAGTTTGTTCACATCCAAGTTCTGGGACTCCTTTCAGTCTGCCATGGGCACTAAGATTCGTTTCAGCACTGCATTTCACCCTCAGACTAGTGGTCAGGTCGAGAGAGTGAACTAGATCCTAGAAGACATGCTCAGAGCTTGTGTCATCTCTTTTGGCATGAAGTGGGAAGACTGTCTCCCGTTTGCCGAGTTCTCTTACAACAACAGCTTCCAAGCAAGTGCCTGCAAAGCTCCATTTGAAATCCTCTATGGCAGCAAGTGCCGTACTCCTCTCAACTGGTCCGAGACTGGTGAACGTCAACTTCTTGGCAATGACTTGATCTCAGAAGCCGAAGAAATGTGCAAAGTCATACATGAGAATCTCAAGGCCGCTCAGTCGCGTCAGAAGAGTTACTATGACGGCAAGCATCGTGATTTGGCCTTCAACATTGGGGATCATGTCTATCTCCGTGTTTCTCCTATGAAAGGCACCCAAAGATTCGGTATCAAAGGCAAGCTTGCTCCTAGATATGTGGGCCCTTTCAAGATCCTTGGCAAAAGAGGCGATCTAGCCTATCAACTTGAGCTCCCTTCCAACTTCGCTAATGTTCATGATGTGTTTCACGTGTCTCAACTCCGCAAGTGCTTAAAGACACCTGAACGCACCATTTCGTTTGAGGAGTTTGATCTTCAACAAGACTTGTCTTATCGTGAGCACCCCGTTGCTATTCTTGAAGAAACCGAGCGCAAGACCCACAACAAGTCAATCAAGTTCTTGAAAGTCAAGTGGTCACACCATACCGACCGAGAGGCTACGTGGGAATGAGAAGATCACCTTCGTTCCGAGTATCCTTCCTTCTTCCAGTCCTAGATCTCAGGAGGAGATCTTTTCGTAGTAGAGGAGAGTTTGTAATGCCCCGGATGTAACACTTTCCCTATATGGCAATATATAAACTTTGGCTTCATCATTTCCTTTCCGGGCTCTTCTCTCTTTTCGGGTTTCTTCGTTTTGTCGTGTGTGCGTGTGCATTTCATCCATGTCATGTTGTCATGTGCACTGCATTGCATTTGTGTTGTCACTTGCATCTGGTCCCACTCGTCTCTTCCCGTTGCCCGTTTCGAGTTCCGATGCTCTCACACGTGCCCGTGGCATCCCCGAGTCCTTCTTTCGTGTTTGGCCATGTAACGTTTCCGGAATAATGTGAGACTTGTCGTGCGATGTTGTTTTGGTACGTGTAGGCCGCCTGTCAAGTTTCGTCGTGTTTGGAGTTCGTTTGGTACTCCAACAGTTAACCTAGTGGGCTAAAAGAACCCCTTATTTAAGGCCCAAGACCCCCTCCACAACAGCCCACCAACACAGCACAATCCTTCCCATCATCTCGGTCGTCGAATTGTGATCGCGTGGCCGAAAACCGCTCCCCATTTGGAGTCTCCTAGCTCCTTGTGCCTATAAAAACGTCCCCCTTGCCATTTTCGTCCAAAAAACCCTTGTCTCCTTCCTCCTCCAGCCTCGCCTCGAAAACCATGCCGGGCGGATGTGTCCGCTCGCCACCGGACACATCCGCCGCGCTAGCGATCCGCCTCCGCCGCCGCACGGGCCCGCAGGCCCGTTCCCGGCCCCCGCGGCCCATCTCCACCGCCGCCCACAACGCGCCCCCGCGCTCGCCTTCCCCGCCGCCTCCGATCGCCGGAACGCCGCCATCCTCCGCCGCCGGCGCCGGCCGCGTCCCCGCCGCCGACCGCCGGCCTCGCCCCGCCGCCCAACCATCGCGTCGCCGCCGCCGGGCTCGCCCCAAGCCGCCGCCTCGCCTCCTCCGGCCGGTCGCCGCTACAGTCGGCCCAGCTCCCGCCGGCCGCCCCCCTCGCCGCTGGCCGCTGCGGGCACCGGAGGCCCGCGCGCCGCCGAACCAGCCCTCGATCCGAAGACGCCGATCCCGATGCAGCAGAGCAACCGGGTCCGCGCCCGCGCCCGTTCGCCCCGACCGGCAACCCGTTTGACCGGCCCGATCCGCCGTTGACCTGCGAGGTGATCCCCCTATTTTTGCTAAGTCTTTGTTGTTTTTTGTTGTCTGATGCATTTTTGTGACGATGATAACTTTTACTGTGCTTGTCCAATTTGTGCATATTATATGTCAAAATGATCGTGGTGATGAGTACTACGTTTTGTTCCATTGTGTCATGCTTGTTTGAGTCCATCTAGATGTCTTAATCTTCATGGCAAGAGTGCTATATGATATAAACTGCTGCTACTTGTTATTTTCATGCCATGTTTGAGATGTGATAAATTGGTGCATGTTTATCCAAATGAAGCAAATGATATGTCAAAATGTTCATCATGAGATGCTCTACATGTTGGTTGCTATAGCATGCATGTTAGAGTTCATATTGCCATGTTTATCTCTGTTGCAAAAGTGCATGTGGCTGTTAGGTTTTGTAACTTGTTACGAGATGCCTAGTTGAGGAGCTCGTTGCTATTGTTGTGTTGGTCCCCATTTCGCATGCTCATATGTTTTAGATTCCCCATGATGTGTTCTTTGCTGTGGTGCAAACCATTTGCCATGTTATGCTTTAAGATGACTTAAACATGCTTGCAAACATGCCATGATAATGTTACTATTTTAACAATAAGTCTGGAATCTGTCATATCCTGATGCTATGTTTGCTTGATGCTCTAGGCAAATCCGTGTTAGTTTTGGGGCGGCCATTGATCATTCCTTGTTGTATATGTTGTTTTCTATCCATCCATGCCCTCACATGCTCATTTGGGTTGTTGTAGCATATTTAATTCTTGCTCCCAAGTTGCTATAAAATATTGCTGTCAGGTTTTTATTGTCATGATCAAAATGTTGTAGCTTGTTGCTATTGATCCATGCCTCCTATGGAGTTGCTTCAATGGAGTTGTTTGTTGTAGGATATGTCTACTTCATGTCCATGCTTCTTGTCACCATGTTTGAGTGATGTAGAGGATATATATCTTGCTTCCAAGTTGCTATGTGGCTGTTAATTTCAGCTTTGCTTTGTTTCTTGTTTCGGGTGTATCTTTTAGCCCGTTGCTCCGTTTTGAGCGTGCCCTATATGAAACTTGTGTGATTTTGCATGTAGAATCATAATATTTTCTTGTTAACATGTTTGGAGTATGTTTTGCTTGATGTTTGGGTGCATCTTGCACCGTTGCCATGCTTATCTTGTTTTGATCATATCTTCTAGACCGTAGCTCCGTTTTAAACAAACTTTGTATGAAACTTGACTAGAACTTCGTGTAGATAGTCATGGTGCATGTTAACTTTCTGTTTAACAACTTTAACTTAAGGTTTGTTCAGATCTGGACTAATTTCAAACTATGCTCATGAGGACTTTCCGGATTTGTCTTAAGTAGTTTCCCGCCTCATTTAAACCTGTTGTTTCTTGTGTTGTTTCTCTGTGCTTCCTACCTTGCCTTGTTTTGCATCCTAAATAGACTTGTCTTGCTTCCTACTTGCTTGAGTATATTGTCTTGTTCTTGTGTTGTTTCCCTGTGCTTCCTATGTTGTAATGAAATGCATCCTAAGTGCATCCGCTGTGCATCCTAAGTGCATCATCCATGCATCCTGTAGTTTGCGCATTGCACCTTGTTTGATTTCGTGCCTCGTGTGTTCTTGTGTTGAGTAGAGCCGGAAGCCGAGACCGAGTACGAGAACGAGGTTACTACCGAGGTTGAGAACGAGGAGCCGTCTTACGATCCCATCGACGACTCGACAGGCAAGATGACCTGACCCAGATATCATTACTATCTTTGCCTATTGCTAGAAGTCTCGCTCTTTAGCTATTTGCCTCGATGCCCATGTTTGTCTGTGTGGGGACCCCGACTCATAAGTCGTGATCACCGAATGCACGTATACAGTGATCCCAGAGATCAATGCTCACTGAACACACAGAAGCTGAATAACTAGAGTCTTACATCCTTACATACCGTGTTACACAAATAGGACCATAATGGTCAAGTCTTGAGTATATCATCGCAGCGGAAAGTCTTCAATGACAACATGGACCCATGCCATCCGCCTTAACCCTACAGGCATTCTGACTGGGAAGCGTCCTAGCTCGCATGCTCGTCACCAAGAAATCTTCATCATAACCTGTTCTCTCATGCCTGGCCAATAAAATAACCAGTGGCAAGCCAATGAGTACTTTGAATGTACTCGCAAGCAACCCAAGTGTGATGACAGAATAATTATGCAAGGCTCTACTGCTAAGTTGGCAGTTTTGCGGAAAGCTAGTTTTTCATATGCAAGTATGATCAACGTATAACATGGATATGCATGTGTCTGTAACAAGTATCAGGAGGTCACAGACATCATATCGAGAAAGAGTTGTAATCAACTCTTGCTCAAGCTCATTGTGACTTCCTCAAGAATCACATCATCAACATCACCGAACCATGTTGCTTCCTCACACACACACACCAGGTTCCGTAAACACTGGACGTAGCCCAAGAGCAGTTACCCAACTGTCCATGACCGTGGACACGGCTATTCGAATAGTTTTACACTCTGCAGAGGTTGCACACTTTACCCACAAGATCCGGGGAACTTCCGTGTCATCCACGACCCGCGGTACCTCAAGTACCCGGGGTAAGCACCCGATCACTATCTTTCCCTAGGCGACACTAATATGGAGTCCACTCGATTGGTAACAGCCCCGTGCCCCACATTTCACATCTCAAGATTTTTGGTGTCTCGCTCCGATATTCATCACATTCCACGAGCACGGGGTACCAACGGTGTGTCCGGTGCCCTGTGAAAACAGTCATGGCCGCCTATCCAAGCATGACCCCGTCCCGAGAGTGACCTTATGTCACCCCCGTCACTAGTAATGCGGGCACCATGCTAGTATCAACCTAGGTAATCAATAATGCCCTTTCCCATATAAGGGTAGAGTGGTTGCGCATGTAAGGTTGGAATAACGGTCGCAACTTAAACCAATCCGTTTTCAAAACAACACACATACACTTTCCTCGGTACACCACTTCGTCATCAAGTGGTTACCCATCTCACCATCTCCCTCGGGCATAAATGGCACCCGACGGGGTTTTCGAAAAGTCTTTCGAAAGTATCCTGCTTTCGTCACCATGCATATACTCGTCCCATTTGCGTAGCCACTATTAAAGCAACCTAACTACTCCCTCCCACATAACCCTCATAGGAAGATAGGGTCATGTTTGATGCAAGTATCAATAGTAAGTAACAAAGGTAGCAACCAAAGTGGTCACCACTTCTACATGATTCCGATGCATTGAATAATAAGGTGCTATGAGACATGCATAAAAAGGTTTCTTGAACATGGTCAAAGGGCTGCTTGCCTTATTCTTCCGAGTCTTCAAACCTTCTGGTCCATCTCCAAGTACTTCATTTATTTCGTCAACTAACGATGGAAACAATCGTAATAAGCAACACAATCAAAGCAAAAATAAAAGTGCTCTAAAAATAGGAGTTGGACTTTTCTAGGATACCTCTGGTCATATTAGAAATGACCAAGGTGGTTTCATAGGTGTTGGATCAACAGGTAGTTTGGAACATTTCAATGTGATGGAACCAAAGGGTTTATGGATTTGGAAGAAGTATACATAAATATTTCCTTGAATGATGAGCAAAGGCACCCATCAACAAGTCATGATTTTTGAAGCATCTAGGAGTTGGTTTCACTGGATTTGGAATTCAAATGAATTTCCTAGGATTTTGCAAAGCTGATAAATATGAAGAAATGGCTCAATATTTGGTGGGGTACAGAAACTATTATTAAAAATGTCCCAGAACTAAGTTTGGACATGACAAGCATCTAGGAACTTGAATCACTGAATTTGGATCAAGATTGAGCTCTCTGTGATTTTCTAAAGTTCATCACAGAAATGAAATAATGGCATTTGATAAATATTTGTGAAAGAAAGGTTTCTGGAATAATGTGCATGCTGCACCATGTGATAGAGCATGATTTATGGAGCCATAGGAAATTTGAATCATGCAATTTGGAGTTCATTTGAATTATCTAGGCATTTTTGAAGTTGACAGAATAAAGAAAAAGAAAAGGAATAAGGGTTCAACCTTATACAGTGCGCAGGGCGAGGGATAGCTCGCGGGCCGGCCCAGCGGCTCGGCCGCTCGCGTGCAGGGGGGCCACGCCGGAGGCGTCTTTCGGGGATACGCTTCCGCGCGGGTGAGGCGGGCTGCGCCGAAGCCGCCTCCACTTAAACAAGTGGGCCCTGCTGGCCGGGTCGCTGCCAGGTGGGCCCCCCACGCAGGGTCTTCTTCCTCCTCCCGCTCCCACAACAGAGGGGAGGGGAGGCTCGGGCCGCGCGACGCCGGCGCCCGTCTCCGGCGGCACGGGCCACCCCTGGCCAGGGCGCGGCCACCGGAGGGGTCCTCGGGGAGCGGCGCATCCAGGAGGTCCCTTGGGGCGGCAGGGGAGGGGCCGGAACTCCTCCTGCATCGGCCATGGCGGCGTCCTCGTCGGTTGATGGTGGAGCGGGCACCACGGGGCTCGGGAAGGAGCGGCGAGGGGACGGGGAGCTTCGCACTCCGGTGGACGTTCTCCTCCTGGTGGCCAACAGGGAAGAGGAAGGCCACAGGGATCAAACTTGGGAGGAGACCGACAGCGGCTCGACGGCCATGGAGGGGCAAGGAGAGCACTAGGGGAGGAGTGGGCATGTCTAGGAGATGCACGGGAGAGAGGAGGTTCCAGAAGAGTCAAAAGGTGCTCGGGAGGAGGCTTTATATAAGCGCAGCCACGGTGCACCATGAGCGTCGTCCATGGACGTGCTCTGGCGTGCTCGTGGAGAGAGGAGGAGGGCAGGGGAGGATAAGACCGACAGCCCGGCAGGTTGCGGACGTCGAGGGGACCTCGGGGGACACGCTCTCTCTGCCCAAGGTTGCCTAGAAGCCTCGGGAGGGCCGAGCTACAGTGCCTTGGGGCACTGTAGCGTGCTCCAGAGCGCGCCTTTGGCCGGCATGCTCATGTCTTTGCTTTCCAGGCCGTGTCCCCCAGTGTCCAGTAGTGCTAGGGGATAGTAAACAATGGATAGTAAACAATGGGGAGGTAGTCTTGGATGCTCTGGTGAGCCACTGGAATGAGGAGGGAGGTGAAGAAGAGGGTGAAAACTGCTGTCCAGCAGTGTAAATTGGGGTTTTACCCCCTCCAATAATTGAGCTGAGGCCATAGAGAAGTTACTGGGGGTAGAGTATGATCAGGGGAAGCTGTGGTAAGCATTTGGGGTAAAGGGAAATAGTAAAAGGGGTCCAACCACTGGTTTTGGCAAACTTGCAGAAGGTGTTTGATCAGGTGTTGGGGGGGCAAATGACTTCCAATTGGCATGGGACTTAACAGGATCAAATGTCACATATAATTAGGCCCCTACACCAAATTAGAGCTCATTTGGGCAAAGTGGCCAATGTAACTTTGGTGAATCCTAGAAATCAACAGAAATGGTTTCACCATGTTTGAGTCAAGCAAATCATCTCCCCTTGATGCACCACTTGGTGTAGCATCATCTTTTGGGGTTATGAACATGCCCACAAGGTTTGAGGCTCTAGATAAAAGGTTGACAATGTAAAGTTGTTCAAATTTGAATTAGAACAGAAGTGGTTTTGGGGTGATCTGATCAAGTTGCTCTATTCCAAATCTTGTGCCATTTGGTCTAGATGCCTTATTAGGCCATTCTAGCATGTTTACCAAATTTGAGAGCATTTGGAAAAGTTTGGCAATGTAGAGTTGCTCAAACTTCAAATATGGACAGAATGTTTTTGAGGGGATTAGAGGATGTTCCCTTGATCTTGAAGGCATGAGGCTTTGCAAGATCATCAAATATGTCATATATGACATGATAGAATTTCCCTGGAATTTTTGGAGAATATTTCCTTTGTAAATATTTCAAAAGCTTGAAATATCCAGAAAGGGTTTTGGAAGGATTTGTCCAATATTTTGAACATGACCATGTGTTGAAACTCTTATATATGGACAATATATGTCCTATGAGTCTCCCTGAATTTTGGTAAATATTTTTGAAATAATTAAATAATTTTTCCCTATTAAAGACCATTTCTGGACTTAATAAAAAGTTTTTAAATAAAATATAAAAATAACTTTTAAAATTTTACTCATGTGGTTTCTGGGAGTCCTATACCTAATAGGATTCAAATAAACTTTTTGAAAGATTTTTCACACCCTAAATAAGGTACTTGTAGTGCAAACCTCAATTCAGGGGTTTTTGGAAAACTAATTTTAGAAAATACCATTTGGCCAAAATATTTTTATAAGTAAATTCTATACTGGTCTATACACATGGCATTATCATTGGGAAAAGGTTTTGGGTCAAGGAGATGAAGTATAAGAGTTGGAGGATTTATTTGATTTTTAGAGCACTAGCAAACAGCAGACAAAAGTCAAATCAAGCAAAGTCAAAAACACTCAAAAGTTTTTGCAAATCCACATTTTTAACATGGAAATTAGCTTAAGCAATGTGACAGGAAAATTAGGGTGTGACAGACCTACCCCCCTGACATGAATCTCGTCCCCGAGATTCCCAGACTAGGCGTGGAAAGAAAGGCGGAGTCTTGGATACGGGGTAGTCTTCACTTCTTTTTGTTGGTTCTGCTTCCGAGTGGTGCTCCTTGGAATCTTGAAGTGCTTGATGGAATGGCTTCTTGCTTGATGCCTTCCTTGATGGAGGTTGCTGAGGGGTCTCTTGCATAGGTTTGGTTGGGTTAGCTGCCAAAGGCTCGGTGATCGATGTCCTTGCGGGCATCAGGCTAGCTAGGAGGTAAGAAGTACTTCCAGAGTGGGGGCTCGTGGAAGATTTGGTGCACGGAGGGTATCTCAGGTGGTAGATCTAGCTGGGGAGCCGTCTACTACATGACTTGCAGTGATCTCAAAGGTCCAATGAACCTTGGTGCGAGCTTCCCCTTGACGTGGAAACGCTTGGTTCCCTTCAGAGGAGTTACCCGCAGGTACACGTGGTCCCCGACATGGAAATTATAGGAGAACTCGGCAAAAAGGAGACAATCCTCCCACTTGGCTCCATATGCCATGACACAGGCTCGGAGTTGTGACTTCGAGAATCTGATTGACTCGCTCAGTCTGACCTCCGGTCTGTGGGTGGAAAGCCGTGCTGAAAGATACTTGGTTCCCAAGGCTGCTTGGAACTTCTTCCAGAACCTTGAGGTGAACTGGGTTCCTTGATCTGGCACAAACTCCTTGGGAAATGCCGTGAAGACTTACGATTCGGTCGATGTAGAGAGCTGCCAGCCGGTTGCCATCATAAGGGGTCTTGACAGGAATGAAATGGGCCATCTTGGTCAAATGATTGACCACGACCCGAACAGAGTCATGTCTCTACCCGACCTTGGTAACCCAGTGACGAAGTCCATTCCGACTTTATCCCACTTCCACTCAGGAACCTTGAGTGGTTGAAGCAATCCAGCAGGTCGCTGATATTCAGCTTTGACCCTTTGGCACACATCACACTATGCAACATAGGTTGCAATCTCTCTTTTCATCCCGTGCCACCAGAATCGTGCCTTCAAGTCTTGGTACAATCTTGGCGTGAGCGTTCCTTCGACACGGAAATGCTCGGCTCCTTTGAGAGGGGTGGTTTGCAGATACGCCCGGTCTTCAACGCGGAAGTTTCTTCTTGATGACGGTGGTTGGTGTAGATCTTCCTTCTTGACAGGGCGGTCTTCAAATGTCTTCTATCCAGCTGTCTGTCGCTTCTTCGTCTTCGGGCAGACAAGTAGGCCATCAAATAATGATGTTACCCAACTTGTCCAATTACTCCATGAGGTTTAAGGGGTACGCAAGGTAAGCTGAGGTATTGGTGGTGGTCTCGGTTGAGTATTTGCAGAGGCCTTCCTGACTTAGAGCGAAGACCCATGGTGAGAATCTGAACTGGTTGCGGCTTGGTGGGGTTTAAGGGTTTCAAGGATTCTAGTGAGTGAGTGAACTTATATCTTCTTATCCTTAAGCACAGTTTCTGAGATGCCAATAGCTCTATCTAGTACTCCAAACGGGAAAAGCATCTCTCGCATAGACCAACTTCAATCACCACTCATGCCATGCATATCCTCATGACTCTCAAGAGACGGTCTAACAAAATTATACTTATCTACGATCCCCAAATCCATATGTACGTCTACCTCTAAAATCCAAAGGTAGATCATACATGCTGCTGAGCTTAAATTAAACTCCACAATCCAAGCACTCAACCTAATCTTGCAAGGCTCACGATAATGCATATCTATTCTAAGGAAACACGTCATATGCCACTCCAAGATTTGTTTCCTTCCTATAGATCAACTCCAATAGCCTGGTAATCTCCATCAATCACCACATAATCCAACAATTCTATGAATCCGATGTCTACGGTATTCCACAAGATCTCAAGTCTCTATAATACCCAAATACCTGGAAGGACTATGCATCACGATAGTATGTCCACCAAATTCTCATCATCCGGGTCAAGTAACTCCAAGATCACGATTATATAGATTCCTAAATCATCTCTGACAAATAATCCAATCTCCTAGGTTATTGTCCACCGAGAAGCATGGTATCATGATCAAGATCATCGGTCTAAATCCAATTTACTCCGAACCATGCAGACATATCCAGCATCTATACCAACCAGAATCACCTACATAAATCCAAATCTCATGTCCAACGGGCACTCCTACATACTTCCCCAAAGTCATGACCCTACCAACATGAAAACCTCACAATCCATCAAGGTCTCAGATAGGTCCTCGAAGTCACTGATATAAACCACCAAGTCATCTGCCCAATATCCTCGAACTGGTCTATCTATGGCATCGTCAGGCCTCGTGTTATATTAGGACGAAAATATGCTCACTCATCGTGTCTACTAGCTCCTTTACGAACCCAGTGTTATGCAAGATTGCAAAGGCTTAACATGTTCTCTTGCTTTACCATGGGTTAGGCAGATGGTTAAGGATTCGTGCTGGAGTGTCTCGTGAAGTCTCAAAGGGTCTGGGAAGAGGGTTGCTGGTCTGGAGGGTTAAACATAACTCTATGGGGTTGCACTTGGCCACGGAGGTTGTAGCAGAAGTCTCCAGTGCCAGTTGGCTGTCGAGGTAGAATCCTTGGTGCATCTTGTCTTGCGGGTCTTCAATTGGGGAGAGAGAGAATAGAGGGAAGAAGCAGCGTAGAGGAGGGAAATGCCTAAAGGGGGGTTCTATAGTGCAGGTGCAACAAACAGGAGCAAAAGGGCGAAACAAAAGAAACAAGGCAAGGAAGGTGATATAGCCACGCACTTGTTGCTTGGGAAAAAGTGCGACTTATATCAAAACACAAGCAAATAAAAGCAAACAACACACAATCATGGTTCTATTCGAACCATCATATGGACTCGACTGCGCATAGGGGGTACACGACTCATCCTACCCTAGGGGTTCTCGGACTCAGTGTCATGACTTGTGCCTCGTGCAGTCTTCTGGGCTTCCTCAGGTGTTGCTATGTCCCTTGTAGTTGCTTGATGAACGATCCAGGTTGAGCCTGAAGAATCTTCAACAACTTCTCGCCTGATGAGGTGAGGTGGTGAAGGTGCCTCCTTGTAACTGGCGTTGACTTGTCTTCTCTTGTTTCTTTAATCATGACGATCCCTTGTGCCTTCTGGGGCGTCGAGGGTACCAAGTAGGCAATCCATATGTAATGACAATAACAAGGCATAATAGAGGTCCAACATGTCGGTTTCGTTGATGGAAACATCGACACCAAGAGCGGGGGACGAAGAGAACCGTATTCCTGCTCACTATAGTGAGGCGGACCAAATGGCGAGGTTCTCATCCACCGGCGGTTGTCGATACAACAACGGTAGTGACATGATTACTCTATTAGCAATGCATATCATGACTTTGCACAACTCATGCCATGGTCATCGTAGGCTAGGGTTGCACCATCCTCTGGGTCTTCATGTCCTCACTCATCGAGGATGTAGTTTCTGTTGGTACCGTCTTGTCGTGGTGTCGTCAATCTTGCGTTCAGAAGAGGTGGGTGAGTGTTTGGCAAGGTGCACTCCACGAGGATTACAGAAAATCCAGTGGTCAGGGGCATAAGGGTTTTAGCGACCAAGGTTTTGAAGAGGAAGAGATGAAGTATAGCCTAGTTTTCGAAAAAAACTGAGAAGGGAAGAGAAGTATAGATAGTTTTGAAAACTAGTAATAGTTTTGAAAATAGTTTTACCCTAACTAACGACCATGCTAACTAAGGCTTCCTACAGTCAGGATGGCTCTGATACCAGCTCTGTGGGGACCCCGACTCATAAGTCGTGATCACCGAATGCATGTGTACAGTGATCCCAGAGATCAATGCTCACTGAACACACAGAAGCTGAATAACAAGAGTCTTACATCCTTACATACCGTGTTACACAAATAGGACCATAATGGTCAAGTCTTGAGTATATCATCGCAGCGGAAAGTCTTCAATGACAACATGGACCCATGCCATCCGCCTTAACCCTACAGGCATTCTGACTGGGAAGCGTCCTAGCTCGCATGCTCGTCACCAAGAAATCTTCATCATAACCTGTTCTCTCATGCCTGGCCAATAAAATAACCAGTGGCAAGCCAATGAGTACTTTGAATGTACTCGCAAGCAACCCAAGTGTGATGACAGAATAATTATGCAAGGCTCTACTGCTAAGTTGGCAGTTTTGCGGAAAGCTAGTTTTTCATATGCAAGTATGATCAACGTATAACATGGATATGCATGGGTCTGTAACAAGTATCAGGAGGTCACAGACATCATATCGAGAAAGAGTTGTAATCAACTCTTGCTCATGCTCATTGTGACTTCCTCAAGAATCACATCATCAACATCACCGAACCATGTTGCTTACTCACACACATACACTAGGTTCCGTAAACACTGGACGTAGCCCAAGAGCGGTTACCCAACTGTCCATGACCGTGGACACGGCTATTCGAATAGTTTTACACTCTGCAGAGGTTGCACACTTTACCCACAAGATCCGGGGAACTTCCGTGTCATCCACGACCCGCGGTACCTCAAGTACCCGGGGTAAGCACCTGATCACTATCTTTCCCTAGGCGACACTAATATGGAGTCCACTCGATTGGTAACAGCCCCGTGCCCCACATTTCACATCTCAAGATTTTTGGAGTCTCGCTCCGATATTCATCACATTCCACGAGCACGGGGTACCAACGGTGTGTCCGGTGCCCTGTGAAAACAGTCATGGCCGCCTATCCAAGCACGACCCCGTCCCGAGAGTGACCTTATGTCACCCCCGTCACTAGTAATGCGGGCACCATGCTAGTATCGACCTAGGTAATCAATAATGCCCTTTCCCATATAAGGGTAGAGTGGTTGCGCATGTAAGGTTGGAATAACGGTCGCAACTTAAACCAATCCGTTTTCAAAACAACACACATACACTTTCCTCGGTACACCACTTCGTCATCAAGTGGTTACCCATCTCACCATCTCCCTCGGGCATAAATGGCACCCGATGGGGTTTTCGAAAAGTCTTTTGAAAGTATCCTGCTTTCGTCTCCATGCATATACTCGTCCCATTTGCGTAGCCACTATTAAAGCAACCTAACTACTCCCTCCCACATAACCCTCATAGGAAGATAGGGTCATGTTTGATGCAAGTATCAATAGTAAGTAACAAAGGTAGCAACCAAAGTGGTCACCTCTTCTACATGATTCCGATGCATAGAATAATAAGGTGCTATGAGACATGCATAAAAAGGTTTCTTGAACATGGTCAAAGGGCTGCTTGCCTTATTCTTCCGAGTCTTCAAACCTTCTGGTCCATCTCCGAGTACTTCGTTTATTTCGTCAACTAACGATGGAAACAATCGTAATAAGCAACACAATCAAAGCAAAAATAAAAGTGCTCTAAAAATAGGAGTTGGACTTTTCTAGGATACCTCTGGTCATATTAGAAATGACCAAGGTGGTTTCATAGGTGTTGGCTCAACAGGTAGTTTGGAACATTTCAATGTGATGGAACCAAAGGGTTTATGGATTTGGAAGAAGTATACAGAAATATTTCCTTGAATGATGAGCAAAGCAACCCATCAACAAGTCATGATTTTTGAAGCATCTAGGAGTTGGTTTCACTGGATTTGGAATTCAAATGAATTTCCTAGGATTTTGCAAAGATGATAAATATGAAGAAATGGCTCAATATTTGGTGGGGTACAGAAACTATTATTAAAAATGTCCCAGAACTAAGTTTGCACATGACAAGCATCTAGGAATTTGAATCACTGAATTTGGATCAAGATTGAGCTCTCTGTGATTTTCTAAAGTTCATCACAGAAATGAAATAAAGGCATTTGCTAAATATTTGTGAAAGAAAGGTTTCTGGAATAATGTGCATGTTGCACCATGTGATAGAGCATGATTTATGGAGCCATAGGAAATTTGAATCATGCAATTTGGAGTTCATTTGAATTATCTAGGCATTTTTGAAGTTGACAGAATAAAGAAAAAGAAAAGGAATAAGGGTTCAACCTTATACAGTGCGCAGGGCGAGGGATAGCTCGCGGGCCGGCCCAGCGGCTCGGCCGCTCGCGTGCAGGGGGGCCACGCCGGAGGCGTCTTTCGGGGATACGCTTCCGCGCGGGGGACGCGGGCTGCGCCGAAGCCGCCTCCACTTAAACAAGTGGGCCCTGCTGGCCGGGTCGCTGCCAGGTGGGTCCCCCACGCAGGGTCTTCTTCCTCCTCCCGCTCCCGCAACAGAGGGGAGGGGAGGCTCGGGCCGCGCGATGCCGGCGCCCGTCCCCAGCGGCACGGGCCACCCCTGGCCAGGGCGCGGCCACCGGAGGGGTCCCCGGGGAGCGGCGCATCTAGGAGGTCCCTTGGGGCGGCAGGGGAGAGGCCGGAGCTCCTCCTGCATCGGCCATGGCGGCGGCCTCGTCGGTTGATGGTGGAGCGGGCACCACGGGGCTCGGGAAGGAGCGGCGAGGGGACGGGGAGCTTCGCACTCCAGTGGACGTTCTCCTCCTGGTGGCCAACAGGGAAGAGGAAGGCCACAGGGAGCAAACTTGGGAGGAGACCGACGGCGGCTCGACGGCCATGGAGGGGCAAGGAGAGCACTAGGGGAAGAGGGGGCATGTCTAGGAGATGCACGGGAGAGAGGAGGGTCCAGAAGAGTCAAAAGGTGCTCGGGGGGAGGCTTTATATAATCGCAGCCACGGTGCACCGTGAGCGTCGTCCATGGACGCGCTCGGGTGTGCTCGTGGAGAGAGGAGGAGGGTAGGGGAGGATAAGACCGACAGCCCGGCAGGTTGCGGACGTCGAGGGGACCTCGGGGGACACGCTCTCTCTGCCCAAGGTTGCCTGGAAGCCTCGGGAGGGCCGAGCTACAGTGCCTTGGTGCACTGTAGCATGCTCCAGAGCGCGCCTTTGGCCGGCATGCTCATGTCTTTGCTTTCCAGGCCGTGTCCCCCAGTGTCCAGTAGTGCTAGGGGATAGTAAACAATGGATAGTAAACAATGGGGAGGTAGTCTTGGATGCTCTGGTGAGCCACTGGAATGAGGAGGGAGGTGAAGAAGAGGGTGAAAACTGCTGTCCAGCAGTGTAAATTGGGGTTTTACCCCCTCCAATAATTGAGCTGAGGCCATAGAGAAGTTACTGGGGGTAGAGTATGATCAGGGGAAGCTGTGGTAAGAATTTGGGGTAAAGGGAAATAGTAAAAGGGGTCCAACCACTGGTTTTGGCAAACTTGCAGAAGGTGTTTGATCAGGTGTTAGGGGGAGGGGGGCAAATGACTTCCAATTGGCATGGGACTTAACAGGATCAAATGTCAGATATAATTAGGCCCCTACACCAAATTTGAGATCATTTGGGCAAAGTGGCCAATGTAACTTTGGTGAACCCTAGAAATCAACAGAAATGGTTTCACCATGTTTGAGTCAAGCAAATCATCTCCCCTTGATGCACCACTTGGTGTAGCATCATCATTTGGGGTTGTGAACATGCCCACAAGGTTTGAGGCTCTAGATAAAAGGTTGACAATGTAAAGTTGTTCAAATTTGAATTTGAACAGAAGTGGTTTTGGGGTGATCTGATCAAGTTTCTCTATTCCAAATCTTGTGCCATTTGGTCTAGTTGCCTTATTAGGCCATTCTAGCATGTTTACCAAATTTGAGAGCATTTGGACAAGTTTGGCAATGTAGAGTTGCTCAAACTTCAAATATGGACAGAATGGTTTTGAGGGGATTAGAGGATGTTCCCTTGATCTTCAAGGCATGAGGCTTTGCAAGATCATCAAATATGTCATATATGACATGATAGAATTTCCCTGGAATTTTTGAAGAATATTTCCTTTGTAAATATTTCAAAAGCTTGAAATATCCAGAAAGGGTTTTGGAAGGATTTGTCCAATATTTTGAACATGACCATGTGTTGAAACTCTTATATATGGACAATATATGTCCTATGAGTCTCCCTGAATTTTGGCAAATATTTTTGAAATAATTAAATAATTTTTCCCTATTAAAGACCATTTCTGGACTTAATAAAAAGTTTTTAAATAAAATATAAAAATAACTTTTAAAATTTTACTCTTGTGGTTTCTGGGAGTCCTATACCTAATAGGATTCAAATAAACTTTCTGAAAGATTTTTCACACCCTAAATAAGGTACTTGCAGTGCAAACCTCAATTCAGGGGTTTTTAGAAAACTAATTTTAGAAAATACCATTTGGCCAAAATATTTTTATAAGAAAATTCTATACTGGTCTATACACATGGCATGATCATTGGGAAAAGGTTTTGGGTCAAGGAGATGAAGTATAAGAGTTGGAGGATTTATTTGATTTTTAGAGCACTAGCAAACAGCAGACAAAAGTCAAATCAAGCAAAGTCAAAAACACTCAAAAGTTTTTGCAAATCCACATTTTTAACATGGAAATTAGCTTAAGCAATGTGACAGGAAAATCAGGGTGTGACAGTCTGTCAGCCTCCTATTGTAACCATGAATCTGTCTAACTACCCAACCTATGCAAACCTTTGATTGGCTACGTAGGCTTCGCTCAGCCCCTCTTATAGCATTGCTAGTTGCAGGAGAAGATTTGAAGATTCTTGCTTCATGTTGAAGCTATTTTTGGTTTATCACACTATATAAACTCTTAAACTAAATCATCTATATATTGGTAATGGGTGGAAGGCTAAGCCTCTTGCTTGGTGATTTGTTCCACTCATGCCGCCCTAGGAACCTTATAAACCGGTGTTATGTTCCTTGATTATGCGTTCCTCACACGGTTGGGGTTATGGGACCGCCTCGATAACCCACTTAGTGCTAAACCTTTTCCAGCAAGGCCCGACATTGGTACTCCATCTGCCTAATAACTAAAACTTGCATAGGGACTAGCTATCCCCTTATATTAATCAACCCCCGGGCCAGTGCTCCACATGAGTGTTGGTCCAACCTAGAGCAGCTTGCAGCACCGCCCCTTGGCAACTCGGGGTATCTGGATGCTGTAACCATAGCTCATCCGGTCGTGGCCTGAGACTAGATATGCGCGGCTACTGTCAGGGTGTCGGCTCGCCGGGAGGTCTTGCTGGATTAGTTTTACCTATGTCGGTATATCTTGAGCACGGGATTCCGAGGATACTCGGGCCTTCCCACCTTGGAGTTGCGACTCCGCGGATCGTGGGCTTGTAATGGGCCAAGTTGGAACACCCCTGTAGGGTTTTGAACTTTCGAAAGCCGTGCACGCGGTTATGTGGCAGATGGGAATTTGTTAATATCCGGTTTTAGAAAACTTGACACCATGTTCAGAACACACTACCAGCGTGAGTAACCGTGACGGTACTTTTCCGAAAGGGGTTCGGGAAGTGAACACGGTGGGGTTATGTTTGTCGTGTTTAGATAGGATCACTTCGTGATCACTTTATCGCTCGTGGCACTTCTCTTCTCGCTCTTATCACGTAAGCTAGTGCTAGTGCAGCTGCAGCCTTTAATTCTTTCTTCAGCTTTGTTCCACACCCAAGGCTTAGATAGTTTTGCTACCCGGGAACGGGATTGCTGAGTCCTCCATGGCTCACAGATTCTACACCACACTAGATGCAGGTACCATGGTGAACTACTCAGGTGATGGCACAGAGCTATACTGGGAGTACGATGAGGAATGTAGCCGTTACTATGTGCACTATCCCGATGATCAGTAGTGGTTTCTACTAGGGGCGATCCGAACCTGTGGCTTTATGTATTTTGGTATCTTTCATTTGGATCTTCACTCGTAGTCGGGTTGTGATATTATTTGAATGATGTTTGACTATGTAATGAATTTTGTGACGTGGCGAGTGTAAGCCAACTATCTCTTTTGTTGTTCATCCCTATTTTTACATGAGTCGTGCAAAGATACCGAACTTACGATCATTCCAGAATGGGCTTATACCTTTAAGTCGTGCCTCGACACGTAGGAGGTATAGTCCCATCCTGGGCATTACAGGTCCCGAGGCCGATTCAATCGGGTATGGGTACCGGGTCCCCTTCGGCGGCATCCACGTCTTCATTGGCAAGATCGGCGAACCGGGCCCTCAGCCGGACATCTTCCCCTACATCGTCGAGTCGGCTCAGCGTGCGAGACCTGCCCGGGTTCGGCCCGTCGTGAAGCACGTCTTCGTCGGAGCGGTTCACCGAGCGCAAGCTGAGGATGGATCGGACTCAGGTGGCGAGACCGTCGTTTATTCCGTCGATGAGTCATCCACTGGAGAGACGGAATCTTTATACCTGCTGCAGGATGGCCGGTCTGGGGGCTGTTCCGATGGTGACAGTATTCCAGATCCCATGGATCCGCCAAACCGGGTCGCAGTCTTCATGGACGGATCACAATCTGGGCAACAGTATTCACCTGCGGCGGCGTTAACAACAGACCTGGCGGCGGTAGCAGCTAAGGCTGGAGGCCTGGTTCAGACACCGGTTCAAGTATTGCCCACCTTAGTTGACACTTTGACAGCACTGCTAACCGCAGAGGTCGGCCAGGCCGAGAAGGAACAACATGATGCAGAAGTTGTTAAGGTGAGGGGCCAGATTGATCAGGCTAAATTAGACCTGGCTGCTGAGAACTCCAGGATGATTGCGAGGCAGGCCGAGCTGGATTCTCAGGCCTATTGTCTTCTGTTGGATCAGGCGGCATCAAACGACGTAATGCAGAGAAGGCGCCTGTCCCGCCTGTCGCCGGTTTATGAAACGAGGAATTTCTTTAATACGCCAGGAGCGGGGACCAGCAACCAGCCGGGGGTAAACCGGGGAGAAGTGCCTGTCACAGGAGCATCAGTCCAGCCATAGGCCGCAGAGCCAACCCGCGGGGTCGTTCCATCGCAGCACGTGCCTACCCCTCCTGGTCATTACTACAACCCATTGGATAACATAGTTGCTGCCGCTTCACGACTGGTCGCTCTTCCCATTGAAGGAGAATCCCCTATAGCAGTGGAGGCACGGCGAGCTAGGGAGTTTCTGGAGAGGACTTTAACTCAGCAACAAGCTTATTCTCATAGTCATGAAAGGATGCACTCCACCCCTCGCCCAAGCCGGAGTTACAACAGGCACCTGGAGGAGCCAGCCGCGTCAAGCAGTGCGTGGAATCGTAATCCGCCGTGGAGGGATAACCCGGCGGGAGGAGGTGCGAACACTCAAGATGTGGTGGATCAGGGCAGGCAGCGCCAGGAGGCTGAGTTAGCAGCGCAGTACGAAGCCCGTCAGCTGACGCCGATTCGTCCCTCTAGCATAGTTGAACCGGGTGTTACATCCAGCTCCTTAGGAGTGCCCTGTCTCACCCCCGCTTTATGCAACGTACGACTGCCCAAGGATTTCAAAGGACCGCGCAAAGTTCCCAATTATACTGCGGACTTATCCCCTGAGACATGGGTTGAAAGCTACGAGATGGCAATGCAGATGCTGGACGTAGACGATGCGGCGTGTGCTAAGTATTTCACGATGATGTTGGAGGGCACAACTCGTACCTCGTTAAAGAGCTTGCCGCCCAATTCCATCGGATCATGGGCTGAGTTACACCGCCGGTTTATTAACAATTTCAAAGACACGTGCAAGCAGCCGATGTCCATCGTCGATTTAGCTGCCTGTGTTCAAGGGGAGAATGAATCAACGAGCCATTGGGTGCGCCGAGTATCGGAGATCCTGCATTCTTCCAACCGCATCAATCCGGACACAACAGTTATAACGTTGGAAGGAAATTGCTGGTTTGAGCCCCTAAAGCTAAAGTTGGGATGACTCAAACGTAATTGTGATGACATGGGAACGCTCATGGGCGCTTTGGTGAAATACGCAGATTCAGATAATACCAAGTATCCAGAGTCTGATGACGAGAAGTCAGGGAAAGCAAAGAAGAATGGTAAAGCGCCGCAGCCTAATCCGGCGAATCAGGGACACAGTGGTAAGCGTAAAGCGGATAGTAATTCGGATTTTGTGGCTAACACTAATGCATAGGAGGATGGCCACCGCCGCAAGGGCAAACCACCCCCACGGGGTGGAGTACCAAACATTAATCTAGAGCGCCAGATGAATATACCTCGCCCCAGGCACGGTACGAAGGAAAAGCCAGCCACACACCTCTAAAAGGACTGCTTTATTATGAGGGAGTTCAGAAACCATTCCCAGTATGATCATGGACCGTCTAGCGGTTCAGGCCCTGGGTTCCATGGGCCGGGTTATCAAGGTGGTGGCTCCGGTTCAGGGTTCCAAGGTAACCAGAGCAATCACGACAACTAGAATGGGCATAATCAGCATAACTAGCAGCACGAGAAGGTTGGTTATAACAATCAGGGCAACCAGCAGCAACAACGGCAATCAGGCTATCAGAGTAATCCGAAGCAGTTGAGTAGTGGGCGGTATCACGTCTTCACCACAAGCCTATGTAAAACGGGATCAGAAGGTTTACAAGAGGGCAGTGCATTCTGTTGAACCGGCGGTGCCACTCTATTTGCGCTAGTCGGAGCAGCCTATTGTGCGGAGTCGAGAGGATCATCCGTCCCGGGTTGATAATCCGGGTCAGCAGGCTCTAGTTGTGGTGCCTCGGGTTGGGGGCTATAAATTCACCAAGGTGCTCATGGATGGAGGAAGCAGCATCAATATTTTGTATTATGAGACTTTTCGTCGCATGGGCTTGACAGACAAAAAACTTCGGCAGTCCAACACTGTTTTTCACGGCGTGGTGCCTAGTAAATTAGCATATCCGGTCAGTAAGATAGACTTGGAGGTCACCTTTGGAGATGAGCATGACTCGAGGTCTGAAGCTTTGACCTTTGAAGTGGTAAAGATCAAGAGCCCGTATCACGCCCTATTCGGGCGGCCGGTTGAAAGCACATTTGCTCTCCGGGTGGTTTTGGTAATTAATGACAACATACTTTGTGGTTGGACTAATACTTTTATCAAGTATGTTTTAGGAAACCCAATCACATTGGAATGGCAAGAAGACTGAAGAAGTGGACCCCTCAAAATGCTAAGACAAGCATTGGCAAAAGCTCAAGACTCCATTTTTGGTTTAGTGATCAAAGATCACATTGAGTCCATAGGAAAAGCCAATACTATTAAAAGGGGATGAGGTTGTGTTGATGATCTGGTTGCTCAAGTGCTTAGTGATATATCTCCTTCAACTATCAGCACCCTTCACTACCAAACACACTCATAAGTAATCTCGGACAAACCGATTCTTCCAACTCAGTCCCACCGAGATGAACCACTTCAGCCATATTCCAAACCCTAGAAAAATCGGTCACACCGAGTTTGAGATCGGTCACACCGAAACTGAACTGCCAACCTTCTGTAACCGTTTTACTTCTTTTCGGAATATCCGAGTTTGCATTTTCGGTCTTACCGAAATGGCCAGGTTCTGTCTTGGGTCAAATCGGTCTCACCGAGATTGCATTATCGGCCTCACCGATTCTGGCATGTTCCTGCTCTTTCTCAAATCGGTCCAACCGAGTTTTCTTTCTCGGTCTCACCGAAATCTCCAACGTTCATATCAGATGCACTTTCGGTCCCACCGAGATGGTATTTTCGGTCCCACCGAAAATCCCAACGTTCACTATATTTGAACTTTCGGTCTGACCGAGTTTTCACTTCGTTCTCACCGAGATTGGTCAAATGTGTGTGTAACGGTTGGATTTTGTGTGGAGGCTATATATACCCCTCCACCCCCTCTTCATTCGTGAGGAGAGCCATCAGAAAGTACCACCACTTCTACCATACACTTTCTGAGAAGTGAACCACCTACCCTTGTGTTGAGATCAAGCCATTCCATTCCTACCATATGAAACTTGATCTCTAGCCTTCCCAAGTTGCTTTCCACTCAAATCTTTCTTCCACCACAGCCATATCAGTGAGGAGAGTTGAGTGTTGGGGAGATTATCACTTGAAGCACAAGAGCAAGGAGTTCATCATCATCAACACCGTCTATTACCTTTTGGGGGGTGGTGCCTCCTAGATTGGTTAGGTGTCGCTTGGGAGCCTCCGTCGTTGAGATGTGGAGTTGAACCAAGAAGTTTGTAAGGGCAAGGAGATCGCCTACTTCGTGAAGATCTACCCCGAGTAAGGCTAGTCCTCCGTGGGCGTAGGCCGTGATGGAATAGACAAGGTTGCTTCTTCGTGGACCCTTCGTGGGTGGAGCCCTCCGTGGACTCGCGCAGCCCTTACCCTCCGTGGGTTGAAGTCTCCATCAACGTGGATGTACGATAGCACCACCTATCGGAACCACGACAAAAATCTCCGTGTCACCAAACTGCGTTTGATCTTCTCCACCTCTCTTTACTATATATGCAATTTACTTTCCGCTGCCCATACTCTAGAATTGCATGTGTAGTGTGTTACTTGACTTGATCTTAATTGCAAAACTGCCTAAAACTTTGCACACCCAAAAGGCAGATTTTTTTATCTTGTCAAGTAGTCTAATCACCCCCCCCTCTAGACCTACTTCTTCGATCCTACAATTGGTATCAGAGCTTTGGTCTCCATTGCTTTGGTTTACACACCATTGGAGGAAGATGGACGTGTCTACGGATGGGAGTGTTAGCCATAGAGTGCCTGTTCTTGATGGAAGGTTTTATAACTCTTGGAGGGTTGAAATGCTTAGTATCTTTAAAATGTACAATTTGTGCAAATATATTGAGACCCCCTATGTGCCTCCTGTTGATCCCTTGCACCCTACCATGAATGAAGAGCTTGATTTGCTTCGTAACCTTAGAACTGTGAATCTTATCATTAGAGGGTTACCTGATGACTTGCTTAATCTTGTTACAAATTTTGAGTGTGCCTATGCTATGTGGAAATTCTTGGAAGAACTTTATCCGGACTACTCTATGAGAGGTCTTGATGAAATTCTACACAAGACTATTGAATTTGATAAGTTGCACCCCAATGATCCCAACTTTGATAAATGCTTCTTTGAGCTTCGTGATCTTATGAAAAAGAAGGGTGATCCCGGTCTTATCAATATCAGAATTAGAAATGCTCTTGCATTGCATTCCGAAGATTATTGTTCCATTGACCAAACTAATGCAAGTACTTATCAAATTGACCTAGGTGTTGATGATGAACAATCTATGGGTCAATATGATGATGAGCATGAGCATGATGATGATTACTCCGATTCGGACACCGAGCTAGACAAGGTCATGAAGAGTCTCAATCTCATGGCAAATATGAGAGACTACATGTCCGGCGGAAAAGAGTGGATTCTTGATAGTGGATGCACCGATCACATGACCGGAGATAAAGACATGTTTCGAGAGCTTGCAAAGAACGATGGTCCACGCAAGTATGTGACTTTTGGAGACAACTCCAAGGGTAAGGTACTTGGCCTTGGTAAGGTGGCCATATCTCATGATAGCTCTATTCAAAATGTCATGCTTGTTGAATCTCTTGGATACAATTTACTTTCCGTGTCTAGATTAGCTGACTTTGGATTCAATGTGCTATTCACCAAAGTAGATTGCCAAGTCTTTCGTCGTGATAATCAAAACATGGCTTTTACTGGTATTCGTAGAGGTGATCTATATATTGTTGATTTCACTAAGAAAGCCCAACCTAGAGCTTGTTTCATTGCTAAATCCTCTAAAGGTTGGTTATGGCATAGAAGGCTAGGACATGTTGGTATGCGTAACCTAGACAAGCTAATCAAAGGTGATCATATTCTTGGTGTTAAAGATGTTTTCTTTGACAAAGATAGACTTTGTAGTGCTTGTCAAGCAGGAAAACAAGTTGGTGGAAGTCATCCCGTGAAAAACATCATGACCACTAGGAGACCGCTTGAGCTTCTTCACATGGATCTCTTCGGGCCCAATGCTTACAAAAGCCTTGGTGGTAACTCCTTTGGTCTAGTTATAGTTGATGATTATTCCAGATTTACGTGGGTATTTTTCCTTGATGATAAATCGCAGGTTCAGAGGATCTTCAAGACCTTTGCCAAAAAGGCCCAAAATCAATTTGAGGTGAAGATCAAGAAAGTTCGGAGTGACAATGGAACGGAGTTCAAGAACGCCAATGTAGACTCTTTTCTCGATGAGGAAGGAATTTTACATGAGTTCTCGGCTACGTATACTCTTCAACAAAATGGAGTTGTTGAGAGGAAGAACCGAACGCTCATAGAGATGGCGAGAACGATGCTTGATGAATACAAGACACCGAAACATTTTTGGGGAGAAGCGGTCGAGACAGCTTGTCATGCTATCAACAGGCTTTATCTTCATAAGCTTCTCGGCAAGACATCATACGAGCTCCTCACCGGTAACAAACCCCAAGTGGGATACTTTCGTGTCTTTGGTTCAAAATGCTATATTCTTGATAAGCATCGTCGGTCTAAATTTGCTCCTAAATCTCATGAAGGCTTTCTTCTTGGTTATGGATCAAACTCCCACACCTACCGTGTCTACAATAATTTCACCCGAAAGGTTGAAGAGACGGTAGATGTGAAGTTTGATGAATCTAATGGCTCGCAAGTAGAGCAAATGCCTATTGATGTAGGAGACAAGGACCCATCGGAAGCAATCCAAGATTTATCTATCGGAAAGATCCGTCCCATGGAAGTGAAGGAGAGTACCTCATCTACATATGTGGAGCCACCTACCTCACAGCGAGATGAACCTCAAGGCAACATGGAGGCCTCCACAAGTGGAACTCACCAAGATGAGGAAATGCAACAAGAAGATCCACCGCAACCTCCTTCTCCACCACCTCAAGACAACACCAACAACAATGAAGAAGAAGAAGAAGAAGATGAAGATGATGAGGAAGCTGAGCCACAACATCAACAAAGGCTATCCCGAGTTCGAGCAAGAGTCAAGAAGAATCATCCCGTGGAACAAATGATGAACGACATCAACTCCGGGAGAATTACTCGCTCTAAAACTCGCTTAGCTAACTTTTGTGAGCATTACTCATTTATCTCTAGTATTGAACCTATGAAGGTAGAAGAAGCACTTAAAGACCCGGATTGGGTGAACGCTATGCACGAAGAACTACACAACTTCGAGAGGAACAAGGTATGGACTTTGGTAGAGAAGCCCAACGATGATCAAAACATCATTGGAACCAAATGGGTGTTTCGGAACAAGCAAGATGAAGATGGACAAGTCATCCGCAACAAGGCTCGTCTCGTAGCTCAAGGTTACACACAAGTCGAAGGTATGGACTATGGTGAAACCTATGCCCCCGTTGCTAGACTTGAGTCCATTCGCATTCTTCTTGCTTATGCCAATCATCATGATATTACTCTCTATCAAATGGACATCAAAAGTGCTTTTCTAAATGGTGAAATTGAGGAGGAAGTATTTGTTAAACAACCTCCCGGTTTTGTGAATCCCAAAAAGCCTAATCATGTTTACAAGTTGCATAAAGCTCTTTATGGTCTTAAACAAGCCCCTAGAGCTTGGTACAAATGCTTAACAAGCTTTCTTCTTGAAAAAGGCTTTGAAATTGGAAAGATAGACTCAACGCTGTTCACGAAAAGGGTTAATGGTGAACTATTTGTGTGCCAAATATATGTTGATGATATTATCTTTGGTTCAACTAACCCCCATTTTAGCAAGAAGTTTGGACAGCTCATGTCGGAGAAGTATGAAATGTCCATGATGTGTGAACTCAAATTCTTCCTTGGGTTGCAAATCAAGCAATCTAAGGAGGGTACTTTTGTCTCACAAACAAAGTACACCAAGGATCTCTTCAAGAAGTTCAACATGCAAGAAAGCAAAGGTATGAGTACCCCCATGCCTACTAGTGGACATAATGACTTGACAAAAGATGGAGAACCCGTTGATCAAAGGGTCTACCGTTCTATGATTGGTTCTCTGCTATATCTTTGTGCTTCTCGTCCTGACATAATGTTGAGTGTATGCATGTGTGCGCGATATCAAGCAGCCCCTAAAGAATGTCATCTTAAAGCTGTTAAAAGGATAGTGAGATACCTGATACACACACCAAACTTTGGCATTTGGTATCCTAAGAGAGCTTCTTTCGATCTTGTTGGCTATTCCGACTCGGACTATGCCGGTGACAAGGTTGATAGAAAGTCAACTTCGGGTACATGTCAATTCCTTGGTCGATCCCTTGTATCTTGGTCCTCCAAGAAACAAAATTCGGTATCATTATCCACTGCCGAAGCAGAATATATTGCTGCTGGTTCGTGTTGTGCTCAATTGCTATGGATGACACAAACGCTTAAGGATTATGGGATACATGTGAGACGTGTTCCCTTGCTTTGTGACAATGAGAGTGCAATCAAGATTGGACACAATCCAGTGCAACACTCTCGAACAAAGCATATTGAAGTTCGTCACCATTTTATTCGTGATCATATTTCCAAGGGTGACATAAATCTTAAGCATGTTCGTACTGACAAACAACTTGCTGATATCTTTACAAAACCTCTTGATGAGAAAGTGTTTTGTCGCTTAAGGAGTGAGTTGAACATCATTGATGCTTCAAACTTGGAGTGATAACTCCTTTGATGCATGCAAGGCATGAGCCTCTTGACTAATCCTTGATATTTCTCTTATGATGATGATTATATGTCTTGGACACATTTGCCTCCTTGTATTGCATCTAACTCCTTGCAGGTACTTGGATGATCTACATTCCACAAGATTACCACACACTCAAATCATGAGTAATCTTGTCATTGACCAAGTATCTAGCCCTTTGGGATGTTGAGTTCAAGGAACAAAATTCCACATATCCTTTTTGACACCTTATACATCTAGTATTTCACTCTTGTCATCTTGGATATTCTTGAGTATTTCCTTGCTTGCCTAACCCATGTAGGAAGATGAACTACACAAGTAGAAATGGCGCTCCAACTTCAAATTCAATGAGCACCTACATCAAGCTTACCTACATGAGTAAAGCAACAACAAACCCAAGGTATGTTCTTCACATCTTTGAGGAGCTTTGCTCAAAGTCATGAGTACAAGCAGCTTCATAAGATGTGATCACATCAAATGCTTAATCGAAAAATGGCAACCCCATTTTGAGCTTAAACGATGAGTATGACCTATGATCAAATGCCTTCATTTGACTCCTATGTCAATATACTCAAACATAGGTGACTTTGTCGCCGACCTTTATCTAGATGAAGTACATATGCTTTTGGAGTTTTTCTGTTTTCTCTTATGTTCTCTCATTGAGTTTTCTTTAATCAAAAAAAAAATTCATCTAGAAATCTTTTTATCTCCTTTCTTATATTTCTTTGTGAATATCCTTCTGGAAAACTTTTTATGGCTCTGATCAATTCCCCGAAAATCTTTTACAAATTCATTGCAAATCTTTTGAAATACTCCTCGCAAAGTGAGCTGAATTCTTTCTGTATTTTAAAGAGGGAGAAGACTCAAATTCAGACTCAAATTGTTTCTCTAAATGTTCTTATTTGCCCTGTTGTGATTCTTCAGGATCCCACTTCTTTCTTTCTTTCTTTCTTTCTTTCCATCTTTCCTGTCCTACCTAGTTTGCTGTCCTTTTCGGCACTTGATGTCAAAGGGGGAGAGAACTTAGGGGGAATAGGGGGAGTAGGGGAGAAGAGAAGACTTAGGGGAAGAAGAAAAGCAATCTTATCTTAAGGGGGAGAGAATCACATCAAAGCTTTGTCGTGTTTTACATTGGACATTACAATTGGCATCTTTCTTTTGATTTTGCTTTTTCCATCACACCCCTTGTTATCACAATTGGTATCTCATGGAATCTTTTAGCTTAAGGGGAGAAGACTTAGAGGAATCTTCACAATTGATATCCTATGAAAAGCAAAATCTCTCTGAGTTCATTGAAAATCTTTTAGTTTCGGAGACATGTTTGCTGATTCAAGCCTGTGCTCAAATATGAGACACTCTTTATACATGTCCTCCCTGGCTTGGTACTCTTGATGTTCTTGCAATTAGTTGAAGGAATACTCTTGTGTTATCTAACCTTGTTTTCCCAAGTTTATCCCTTCAGGTACAACTGCCAAGGAACCTCAAGGTAAGTATATGCATCTTGCAGAGTGTGCATGATGGTGACTTGCTTGTAAATACTTGTTTGCAAGAAATCACCATGCACATATGCATTATCACTCAATTCCTTTTCTTCTGCTCTGATGCATATAGCCAAGCTGCATGTAGCACATCCTGCTTATCTCTCTTGTGTGCTTGTGGTAGTCCAAAACCATAATCTATGAAAATCTTGCACACTTGTAGGGGGAGCCTGTGTATTACATGCTTGTCAAAGCTTTCATGATAATTCTGTCTTTCTTTCAATAAGCTTTGATGTTTTGTTTAAGTATAATTTCAGTGTGTTGCCATCAATTACCAAAAAGGGGGAGATTGAAAGCACATTTGCTCTCCGGGTGGTTTTGGTAATTAATGACAACATACTTTGTGGTTGGACTAATACTTTTATCAAGTATGTTTCAGGAAACCCAATCACATTGGAATGGCAAGAAGACTGAAGAAGTGGACCCCTCAAAATGCTAAGACAAGCATTGGCAAAAGCTCAAGACTCCATTTTTGGTTTAGTGATCAAAGATCACATTGAGTCCATAGGAAAAGCCAATACTATTAAAAGGGGATGAGGTTGTGTTGATGATCTGGTTGCTCAAGTGCTTAGTGATATATCTCCTTCAACTATCAGCACCCTTCACTACCAAACACACTCATAAGTAATCTCGGACAAACCGATTCTTCCAACTCAGTCCCACCGAGATGAACCACTTCAGCCATATTCCAAACCCTAGAAAAATCGGTCACACCGAGTTTGAGATCGGTCACACCGAAACTGAACTGCCAACCTTCTGTAACCATTTTACTTCTTTTCGGAATATCCGAGTTTGCATTTTCGGTCTTACCGAAATGGCCAGGTTCTGTCTTGGGTCAAATCGGTCTCACCGAGATTGCATTATCGGCCTCACCGATTCTGGCATGTTCCTGCTCTTTCTCAAATCGGTCCAACCGAGTTTTCTTTCTCGGTCTCACCGAAATCTCCAACGTTCATATCAGATGCACTTTCGGTCCCACCGAGATGGTATTTTCGGTCCCACCGAAAATCCCAACGTTCACTATATTTGAACTTTCGGTCTGACCGAGTTTTCACTTCGGTCTCACCGAGATTGGTCAAATGTGTGTGTAACGGTTGGATTTTGTGTGGAGGCTATATATACCCCTCCACCCCCTCTTCATTCGTGAGGAGAGCCATCAGAAAGTACCACCACTTCTACCATACACTTTCTGAGAAGTGAACCACCTACCCTTGTGTTGAGATCAAGCCATTCCATTTCTACCATATGAAACTTGATCTCTAGCCTTCCCAAGTTGCTTTCCACTCAAATCTTTCTTCCACCACAGCCATATCAGTGAGGAGAGTTGAGTGTTGGGGAGATTATCACTTGAAGCACAAGAGCAAGGAGTTCATCATCATCAACACCGTCTATTACCTTTTGGGGGGTGGTGCCCCCTAGATTGGTTAGGTGTCGCTTGGGAGCCTCCGTCGTTGAGATGTGGAGTTGAACCAAGAAGTTTGTAAGGGCAAGGAGATCGCCTACTTCGTGAAGATCTACCCCGAGTAAGGCTAGTCCTCCGTGGGCGTAGGCCGTGATGGAATAGACAAGGTTGCTTCTTCGTGGACCCTTCGTGGGTGGAGCCCTCCGTGGACTCGCGCAGCCGTTACCCTCCGTGGGTTGAAGTCTCCATCAACGTGGATGTACGATAGCACCACCTATCGGAACCACGACAAAAATCTCCGTGTCACCAAACTGCGTTTGATCTTCTCCACCTCTCTTTACTATATATGCAATTTACTTTCCGCTGCCCATACTCTAGAATTGCATGTGTAGTGTGTTACTTGACTTGATCTTAATTGCAAAACTGCCTAAAACTTTGCACACCCAAAAGGCAGATTTTTTTATCTTGTCAAGTAGTCTAATCACCCCCCCCTCTAGACCTACTTCTTTGATCCTACACCGGTTTATGCTAAGTTCATGGCGAGGCCTTGTTATGTTTATCTGCAGCTCAAGATGCCGGGTCACAAGGGAACTATTACGGTCCATGGGAGCCGTATGATTGCTTTGGAGTGCGAGGAAGGTGATGTAGCTTATGCTGAGGCGGTTTGTGCAACTGAAGAATTGAAATTTTATAAAGATAATGTTGATTCGGCAGACATGTCTCCGTTGAAGAAGCCAACAACGGAGCACGATCCAGCTTTGAAGTTCAAATCAGCTGATGAGACCAAGCATGTTGACTTTGTTCCTCGCGATTCATCCAAACAGTTTACCATCAGTGCTAACCTGGATTCGAAATAGGAAAGCGCGCTCATCGAGTTCATCCGTGAGAATCGGGACATCTTTGCATGGAAACCTTCTGACATGCCAGGTGTACCGAGGCAACTCGCTGAGCACACTCTTAATGTTGATCCCAAGTTTAAACCGGTTAAACAGTTTCTCCGCCGCTTCAATGAATAGAGGCGCAAAGCTATTGGTGAAGAAGTGGCCAGGCTCTTGGTAGCAGGCTTTATAGTTGAGGTGTTTCATCCGGAGTGATTGGCTTATCTGGTGCTGGTACTTAAAAGGAACGACACTTGGCAAATGTGTGTTGATTACACAGATCTGAATAAGGCTTGCCCAGCTGATCCCTTTGCCTTCCCCCGTATTGATCAAATCATTGATGCTACGACGGGTTGTGGGCGCTTAAGTTTTTTGGATGCGTATTCCGGTTATCATTAGATCAAGATGGTAGTTAAGGACCAGGAGAAGACAGCCTTCATAACTCCCTTTGGAGCCTTCTGCTATGTATCTATGCCTTTCGGTCTCAAGAGTGCCCAGGTGACCTATCAGCGTTGTGTGCAGAATTGTCTTCACAGACAGATTGGGCGGAACGTTCATGCATATGTGGATGACATTGTGGTGAAATCCAGGAAGGAAGAGACGTTGATAATAGACTTAAAAGAATCCTTTGATAATCTCCGGATCTATAAGATGATTCTTAATCCGGCCAAGTGTGTTTTTGTTGTTCCAGCAGGCAAGCTCCTGGGGTCCTGGTGTCAAACAGGGAGATTGAAGCCAATCCGGAGAAGATTAAAGCTATTACATCTTTGGCTAAACCGGCGTGCATCAACGATGTCCAATGCTTGGCGGGCCGTAATGCGGCACTGAGCCGGTTTATCAGCCGTTTGGGAGAGAAGGCCATCCCGCTGTATCAGATGATGAAGAAGACATATCGCTTTGTCGGGAGTGATGCTGTTGATGCTGCGTTCGAGGACTTGAAGAAGCAATTGGCAGAGCCGCCTATCATTGCTGAAACAGTTGATAATGAGCTGCTGTTGCTATACGTGGCTGCTAATGCCCGAGCAGTAAGCATTGCCATCGTGGTAGAGCGCAAGGAGGCATGAAAAGAATATCCGGTTCAACGACCAGTTTACTATATCAGTGAGGTGCTCATTGAGTCGAAGCAGAGATACCCGCATTGGCAGAAATTGGTATATGGAGTCTTCATGGCAAACCGGAAGCTTAAGCAATATTTTTAGGGCCATCCAATTACTATGGTCAGTTCAGCCCCTCTGGGATATATAATCCAGAACAGAGAAGCGACTGGTCGGGTTGCCAAGTGGGCTATTGAGCTTAGTCCTGACAGGTTGAAGTATGTGCCTCGTACGGCAATCAAATCTCAAGCACTGGTGGACTTCATCAACGATTGGACGGAGTTGCAAGCACCGGAGGAAAAGCCGGATAATACGTACTGGACTATTCACTTTGATGGATCCAGGCAATTGGAGGGCTCGGGGGCTGGAGTCGTATTAACTTCCCCACGAGGTGATAAGTTCTGTTATGTCCTCTGTTTAATGTTCCCTTTTACTAACAATGCAGCTGAGTATGAAGCTCTCCTCCATGGTCTGCGAATGGCTAAGGAGATGAATTTAAGTCGGGTTAAATGTTTCAGCGATTCAGACCTAGTGGCGCAACAAGTATCTGGTACTTGGGATTCCAAGGACCCACTTATGGAAGCGTATCGTCGAGAGGTGGACGCTGTTGCTCGACACTTCAAGGGTTATTAGGTGGACCATGTGGACCGGCGAAAGAACGAAGCGGTCGACGCATTAAGCCGGCTGGGTTCTCAACATAAACCGGTTCCACCCAATGTCTTCCTGGACGTATTGTATAATCCGTCGGTGAAATTACCTTCAGAAGAGGATTTGGCTGTTCCTGATCCGGAGGCTCAATTGGTGGCGGTGCTTCATGTTATTCCGGATTGGACGGTCCCGTACCTAGCGTACATGAACCGAGGTGAGTTACCAGAAGACGAAGTCTTGGCTAGATAGATAGTCCGGCGGTCTAAATCAATGACTATTGTCAATGGAGAGCTGCATCATTGCAGCGTATCTGGGGCGTTTCAACGTTGAGTGTCGCCAGACGAAGGCCGTGATATTCTTAGAGAGATCCACGAAGGAGATTGTGGTCATCATGCCAGTTCAAAGTCTTTGGTGGCTAAAGCTTTTCGTCATGGGTTCTACTGGCTGATGGCTCACGCCGATGTAGAGGACTTGGTCAAAAAGTGTGATGCTTGCCAGAAATTCTCACGACGTGCTCATATACTGGCTCAAGAATTGAGGATGATTCCAATTACTTGGCCGTTTGCGACTTGGGGGCTAGGCATGGTCGGGCCCTTTAAGAGATCTCTAGATAAGAAGACCCACCTTCTGGTGGCGGTGGATAAGTTTACCAAGTGGGTTGAGGCGGAACCAGTCAACAAGTGTGATGCAGCAACGTCGGTTCAATTCATCAAGAAGGTGATTTTCCGGTGTGGCTTTCCACACAGTATTATAACTGATAATGGTACCAATCTATCCACGGGGGCTATGGAAGAGTTTTGTCAACGAGAGCACATCCGGCTTGATGTATCTTCAGTGGCTCACCCCAAGTCCAATGGACAAGCTGAGAGAGCCAATCAAGAAATCTTGAGAGGCATCAAACCTTGGCTCATGGTCCCTTTGTAGAGGACGCCGGGTTGTTGGGTGGAGGAATTACCCTCTGTGTTATGGAGCATCAACACCACACCTAACAGGTCTATGGGTTACACGCCTTTCTTCATGGTATATGGAGCTGAAGCGGTCCTCCCTAGTGACATCCGTCATGATTCGCCACGAGTGGTGGCTTACGTCGAAGCTGATAACGAGAAGGCACGGCAAGACGTGTTAGGCCGGCAGGACGAGGAACATGACATGGCAGCAGCTCGATCGGCGATTTATCAGCAAGATCTGCGCCGGTACCACAGTCGCCGGGTTAAAACCAGAACGTTCAAGAAGGGGATCTAGTGCTCCGGCTCATCCAAGACCAGACAGGCATGCACAAGTTGTCCCTGCCTTGGGAAGGACCCTTTGTGGTCAGCAAGAACCTACAGAATGGATCATACTACCTCGTCGACGTTTGAGAACATAAGGACTCACACACTGTGGAGGAGGAAACCAGATGGCCGTGGAACATTGCTCTTCATCAAGAAGGTAATTTTCCGGTTTGGCTTTCCACACAGTATTATAACTGATAATGGTACAAATCTATCCAAGGGGGATATGGAAGAGTTTTGTCAACGAGAGCACATCCGGCTTGATGTATCTTCAGTGGCTCACCCTCAGTCCAATGGACAAGCTGAGAGAGCCAATCAAGAAATCTTGAGAGGCATCAAACCCCGGCTCATGGTCCCTTTGCAGAGGATGTCGAGTTGTTGGGTGGAGGAATTACCCTCTGTGTTATGGAGCATCAACACCACACCTAACAGGTCTACGGGTTACACGCCTTTCTTCATGGTATATGGAGATGAAGCGGTCCTCCCTAGTGACATCCGTCATGATTCTCCACGAGTGGCGGCTTACGTCGAAGCTGATAACGAGAAGGCATGGCAAGATGTGTTAGACCGGCTGGATGAGGAACGTGACATGGCAGCAGCTCGATCAGCAATTTATCAGCAAGATCTGTGCCTGTACAACATTCGCCGGGTTAAAACCAGAACGTTTCAAGAAGGGGATCTAGTGCTCCGGCTCATCTAAGTCCAGACATACATGCACAAGTTGTCCCCGCCTTGGGAAGGACCCTTTGTGGTCAGCAAGAACCTACACAATGGATCATAGTACCTCGTCGATGTTCGAGAACATAAGGACTCACGCACTGCGGAGGAGGAAACCAGACGACCATGGAACATCGCTCTTCTTTGGCCTTACTACACCTGAGCCATAGGCTCCGCTTTATGTACATAAATTTGCAATGTATATATTATGATCAATATAATAAATCGGTGTCCCCATTAAAGCGGGGTATCTACTGCTTTTTTCATAAGAGTTTGTCACATGGGGGCTTTTGTGTGCAAAGGAGTTCCTATGGCCCTCTTAGACCGGCTATTAAACCAATATCATCATAAGAGCATAGCTCTGGTCGCTTCGGTAATCCGGCTATCAAGCCCACATGATGGTAAGGGGCAAAAGAGAGTTTGATGCATAGCACAACTCAAACATAGGAACCCAATGAGCACAGCTCACAATGCTACCTGGGGGCTCCTGTCGCACAGTGGCAACGAGTTGATACAACACTTGTAGTAGGCTATCAAGCCATGGTTTGGAAGCCTGGTGTATACACCTAAAACCCAGGGTTAACCTGCCTGCATTAAGTAAGTCACTCTGCCCAGGTAAACCTGGTATGACCCGTCGAACGATTGACAAGTAAATCTTATTACAGACCCTGAACTTGTCGACGTTAAATTGATGATTGGTTAAGGATTGAGGTCCATCTTAACAGGCTTTGTGAAATGGTTAATTCAGTGGCCTGGCAGCCCATGAAAAGCCTTGAATTTGGAGCCTGGAAGCTCGTAAAAAGCCTCGACTACAAGATTTTGTTTCGACAGTGTTTCTTTGTTTTTTTTGCCAAGTTTCTTATCTTTTAAGATCATTGGGATTTATCCGAAATCTATTGATTCGGAGGAGTTGATGACTATAAGTCGCCACCACAATAAACCAGCGTTCACAGAACCTGGTCTGGTTTGATTATAAATCGCCAGTACTATCTACAGTTGAACTGGTATTTATCACAAACCGATACGGTTCCATCATGAACCGGCAAATGATCAAGGAGTCATCAATACGTACAACTTGGATCATTGCATTTACTGCCGATTATTGATTAAAGTGAATAGCGCAAAATTTTATTACATGTATGATATATGCTTCATAGTTTACATACTGTTTAGGTTATAAACCTAGACCATGTATTTGGGCATTATGACCTGTCCGGCGATAAACCGCCAAGACAATTTAAACTTTGTCTTATGTAGAAACAAGTGGAATAAACTATTAAAAGCATCATAAGCGGAAAAAATTATGAAGTTGCCAGATGGAGCAATGTTATGAAAAAGGAGTATGCGTGAGGACATAACCAAAGTGTTCCAACTACCCTATTACAAGGCCATTGGCAGCCCAAAATGATATGTTCCTTGCTTAAAGTATTATGACATGATAACTAAACCGACAGTGGTTCATGACTCAGCATCAGCTCGGCTAGAAGGTTGTGGATCATCTTGCTCCGACTCCTCGTCGTTTTCTTCTAGCAGCTGGAAGTTAGTGGTTGCCCAATTGATCTTGGTCAGCGCTTTGAAAAAAAATTCATCACTCACGAGTTCAGACGGTTGAATATCAAGAGCGTAAGTATGCTTACGGACGGGCGGGATGAGATCTTCCACCTCGTAGACCGGAGTGTTGACCCGGCAGTTGTCAGCATCATAACCCGGATGATAACGGGACAGATTAGCTTCGTCAGCCAGTTTGCTTGCCAAAGGCCGCATTTCTTTTGTTAGAGCACGCAAATCAGTGTCTGTGAACTCTGATCGGTCCTCCTTCATGCTGGGATAGCCATTCATTACATCTGCCGGATCAAGATCAGGCGCCCAAGCTTTCGCTCGAGTTAGTGCCATCAAAGCACCCGCCCTTGCGGATGATTTTTTCAGCTCTCCAAGACAGGCAGGTAACATGGATAACTTCTCCAGAGTGCCTTTGATTGACGTGGGAGCCGGTTTGTTATGAGAAGCAGTGAAGACAATCCTTTGAGCGCCGGTATACAACTGCTCTATAAGAGTGTATGCGGCCTTCAGCTTCTTCCGCATGTCAGTGCCGACATGGGCAGTACGTTTTCCTGCATGAGTAGAGCCTGAGCTAAACCGGAGAATGCAGAGCAATCATATTTGGAATTATGTTAAGTATACTTACCAAAGACGGCAGTGGTCATAGCATCTATCTGCTGCTTTAAGCCATTCAATTCTTCTGATACTGGACGGAGCGCATTTTTTGCATCAACTGCCCTCTTTTCTAAAGTGGTTCTTTCAGCATCCCAATCCGACCGTTCCTTCTGGAAATCCTTCTTTAATTTTTCCATATTTGCTAAAGCAAGGGTCAGTTCATCTTTGACTTTGGAAGCGGCGGTTTGCTGAAACTTCAGAGTATCTTGGAGCTCGGCCACTTGAGAGTCTTTCCGGTTCAGATCAGGCTGTCAAGAGAAGAACATATTTTACATTGATATAACATAATGAAAGTCCCAAGCACATAACAAGTTATATACTTGGAACATGGGGGCCAATGCATGTTTGCAGTTATTAGACATTTTCAATAAAGTCCCAAGCACATAACAAGTTATATACTTTGCACTTGGGGGCTAATGCGTCATTGTTCATAAAAAAATTACAAAGTAAAATTCCCGGTTCATCCTGAAGAGATAAACCGGCCCTTGGGAGCTACGGATGTGAAAATCTATTTGATGGATATTATGAAGTCCCGGTTCATCCTGAAGGTGTAAACCGGCCCTTGGGGGCTACGATGGAGTAAAGGCAAGCTACAAGACTTACGTAGGAATAAATTTAAAGGAAGTTAAAACAGAAATTTACCTCGTATCATTCCTTCATCATATTCACTAAACCGGCTTCATGATCACGGCTTGTGTACAGCCGGTTCAGATAGCCGGAATGAAGATCTTGAGCACTAAGTTGAGCATAGTTGGACAAATCGACATTCCATTTGCCTTTGTCCTTTCTAGTGGCTTCATCCTTTGCAGTATGCTTGGCTAAGGCAACGGGTTCACTAGGAGCAGTATAACCGAAGCCAGTGATTTGAATATCCTCTGTTGAAGCGGCTGCAGGCTTAACAGGGCTAGCCGGAGTATTGCTGGACCGGACTGGACGGGCCGGATTAGCATCAAGGTCCATTGGGGCAGTTTCTTGATCAATAAAAACTTCATGCTCCATCGGAGGAGGATCATCATGGAAGGCGTCAACATTCTCTTCAACAGGCTTGGCACTCTTTGCCGGTTTAGGAATCACATCATCACCTGCCGGTTTATTCATTTTAGCCTTCTTGCTAGGCTTGGGCTTACTGCAAAAGATAAAGATAATGATAGTCAGAAGGGTAAAAGAAAGAGATTAAGACAGCAAAATGAAAAACTTACCCATGAACAATCTTAAGAGGAGGAATCTGCGTAGCTGTTGATTCGCCAGATGACGAATGAGGAGTATCCTGATAATTTGGCTGATGAATATGACCTGCTTTGGGATAAAGAGCATCTGGAGTATATAAAACCTCTCAGCGACGTCTCCGGGCTGGTGTATGTGGTAAACCGATGGATTCAATGGCTTGACCACTATGCCGCATGGTGCGGCGAGCTTCATGTTGCTGTTTCTGTCCAAGTAAGCGAAAGGGTGAGAAAACTGTACTTTGCGGCTTGCTCGACGAAATTTTGGTGTCGATAGAGGTTCTGAACTGGAAGAAAGGGTAATTACCTCGACATCATCTGCCTTGTTGCCTTCGGCGTGTCCTTGAGTACAATCATTGTTAATAAGATGCATGAAAAGGGAGCCAAGAGAATCAAGTAATACCTCTGAGGCCGGTTCATCATCCTCAGGGTTGGATTCAGATATGTCAGTAGTTTTCTTCCTGACATTTTTCTTAACGGCCTTGGTTTTCTGGCGAGGTGCCTTCGCCGGTTTATCCTGGACTTTCCTTTTCCAGAATGGGTCATTACCCTGTTGACAATTATGAAGTCATTCAGAAAGATAATAAAGATGGATTAAAATAGAGCAGACAAAATAAAGAAAGATTTACCGATGGCGGTTTATTGAGCTCGCAGAAGGGACCAGTCCGGTTTGGCTGCAGGTCACTACCGGTTCATTCATCAGCTTCTTAACAGCTTCATTGATTTCATTCTCTACTAGCACAACTTCAGTATGGCGCAGAGGGTCTTTGGGGTCTCCAGTATATTCACACATTAAACCAGAGCACCGGCTTAGTGGAAGAATGCTCCAGGAAATCCAGCAGCGAACAAAATTAATCCCTGTTAAACCATTCGCGATGAAGGCTCTGAGCTTTGAGAGCTGAGGGGCATATCAGGCTCATTCTTGAGCACTTAACCGTTGAGGAAAGGGATGGTTCTCAGAAAGCCGATGAGGACGGTAACCCTGCAGAGGATTCTGATCTTTCGGAGAAGTATCTAGACAGTAAAACCAAGTTTGATTCCACTCTTTAGGATGGTTGTGGTGGTTGGCATGAGGAAAACTGACATCCTTTCTCTTTTGAATGGACATTCCGCCAAGTTCAGTGTTTGGACCGTTAGAAAACTCCGTGCGATGGTTTAAATGAAAGAAATCCTTGAATAGTTCAACTGACGGCTCTTCTTGCAGATAAGCTTCAAAAAATACTTGAAAGTTGCAGATGTTGGACACATAATTGGGCCCAATATCTTGAGGATGGAGCTGAAAGTCAGCTAGCACGTCACGAAAGAACTTTGACCCGGGAGGACTGAATCCCCAGGCTAGATGATCAAGAAACACGATGACTTCTCCGTCTTTGGGCTCTGGAGGACACTCTGGTCCAGGGACTCTTCAGTGAAGGACATTCTTTGGTCCTAAAGTGCCAATCTCAGCCCGGTTCTGCAATTCTTCTTCAGTAACCCGGGACTGGACCTAGTTGCAGGAGGTAAACTATTTGGTTTGTTTTGCCATTGTGAGGAGGAAAGCTGAAAATATAGTAAAGGGCCGGTTTATGATCTAGGCAAGCTTAAACCGGCAGTGTTTCAAAGGTATTTACAAACTACGGTTTAAGCAGGGGCCTAATGGTATCTACCAGTTTATAGTCTTTTCTAAAAGCTAAACCGCCAAGGAGAATACGAAGGGTACAGATCGCAAGTGATGGGCAAACAAGTTTTGTAAAGTGGCAGTAAGATTACGGATCTACGGCGCATCAGAAATTCAGAAATATTCAGATCAATATTCTAGCGGATACAACAATGGTTCGAACAACCTAGGTTGGACTAGTACGTCAGAAGGAGTAAGGCACATACTAAAAGAACTACGAATATACGTCGGCGGATCAGATCTACACTAGTTGTCGAGCCACGATGAAGAACTACGAAGGACATCACCCTAGCTATGAACTTGCAGATGAAAACCCTAATGAGATTTATATACGGGATAAAGAAAGGACTTACCGAAGCCGAGAAGTGCGGAGGCGTGCCGGCGATTTTCTGATCCGACCAGGTTGATGCAGCGGCCAAGCTTGACGAAGAGGCAAAGGTCGACGGCGGCAGCAGAGCTCGAGCACGAGCAGGCGAGAGGAAGAATAAGAGGCAAAGTAGCAAGGGAAAAAAAAGAGATGCCCCTCTGCCCTATTTATAAGCCGAAAAATGAAACGGCAGGCGCAGGAATCGAGGAGCCAGAAAAGTGGATATGGGACAATACTGTCGCCTCGATCTTCGGAGTTTTTAATGGATAAAAAATAAAACAGGTACAAGTGTTAAATGAGCAGATGACGTCACGACGGTTTAATGTGATCCAAAAAGATGACGTCACGGCGATTTATGAAGCATTTCAAGCCATGGAAGGTGAAATCTCAACAAGGCATTGAAGATTGACATGAACAGGTTCAAATCAATCTGGGGCCTAATGTCAGGGATATTATTACTAGGTATAAACCGCCCAGGAGGGGCCGGTTTATGCCTATCAAGATTACTTCTACTAAAAGCGCAACGAGATATGGAGCATGGCGCTTTGTCCCAGAAGACCGGAGATCCAAGGCCCAAGAGGCGTTAGGGCCCGTGATGTGTAAACCGCCATACGACGTGTAACTTGTGTTGTAAGATAGGAAAGATAGAGACCGAGCCGGATACATTTATGAGCCGGCCTCGGGATTCTGGAATCCGGATCGGGCGTCACCTTGTGTATATAAAGGGACGACCCGGCGACGGTTCAAAGACAAAGAACAACAACTCGAGACACAAGCAAAGCAGATTCGCTCCCTAGTCATCGAAACCCTAGCAATACCACACCAAACTAGATGTAGGATTTTACCTTCATTCAAGCGGCCGAACTAGTATAAATCCTTGCGTCCTTGTCCGCTTTAACCCCTTTAAGACAACCCGTAGAGATGGCCTCATGACTAAGTCCCTTTGCTAGGACATCTGCCATGAAAAAACCACGACAATTGTTCTATTTATATGAGTAATATCTTTTATGGTCATGCACCTTTCAAGAGTGGTCTATTTTTGTTGAATCTCGATTGTGGTGATACTCATATTTATAATATTGATGCCAAAAGATGCAAAGTTGATAACGATAGTGCAACATATCTGCGGCACTACCGTTTAGGTCATATTGGTGTAAAGAGCATGAAGAAACTCCATGCAGACGGACTTTTGGAATCACTTGATTTTGAATAATTTGATACTTGCGAACCATGCCTCATGGGCAAGATGACTAAAACTTCGTTCTCCGGAACAATGGAGCGAGCCAATGACTTATTGGAAATAATACATATTGATGTATGTGGTCCGGTTAGTGTTGAGGCTTGCGGCGGGTATCGTTATTTTCTAACCTTCATAGATGATTCGAGCATATATGGGTATATCTACTAAATGAAACACAAGTGTGAAACATTTGAAAAGTTCAAATCATTTCAGAGTGAAGTAGAGAATCATCATACAAGAAAATAAAGTTTCTATGATCTGATCGCGGAGGCGAATATTTGAGTTACGAGTTTGACCTTCATTTAAAACAATGTGGAATAGTTTCATAACTCATGCCACCTAGAACACCATAGCATAATGGTGTGTTCGATTATCGTAACCGTACTTTATTAGATATGGTGCGATGTATGATGTCTCTTACCGATTTACCACTATCGTTTTGGGGTTATGCATTAGAGACAGCTGCATTCACGTTAAATAGGGCAGCGTCTAAATCCGTTGAGATGACACCGTATGAACTATGGTTTGGCAAGAAATGTAAGCTGTCGTTTCTTAAAGTTTGGGGTTACGACACTTATGTCAAAAGGCTTCAGCCTGGTAAGCTTGAACCCAAATTGGATAAGTGCATCTTCACAGGATACCATAAGGAAACAATTGAGTACATCTTCTATCGCAGATCCGATGGCAAGATTTTTTTTGCCAATAATGGAACATTTCTAGAGAAGGAGTTTCTCTCGAAAGAAGTGAGTGGGAGGAAAGTAGAACTTGATGAGGTAATTGTACCTTCTCTCGAATTGGAAATTTGCTCATCAGAGAAAACCATTCCCATGATGCCTACACCAACTATAGTGGAAGCTAATGATGATGATCATGAAACTTCAGATCAAGTTACTACCGAACTGTGTAGGTTAACCAGAGCACGATCCACAACAGAGTGGTATGGTAATCCTGTTCTGGAAGTCATGTTACTATACCATGATGAACCTACAAAAAATGAAGAAACTATGATGAGCTCAGATTCTGACAAATGGCTTGAGGCCATGAAATCTGAGATATGATCCATGTATGAGAATGAAGTGTGGACTTGCTCGATGATCGGCGAGTCATAGAGAATAAATGGATCTTCAAGAAAAAGACTGATGTCGATGGTAATGTTATTGTCTACAAATCTCGACTTGTCGCAAAAGGTTTTCGACAAGTTCAAGGAGTTGACTAGTATGAGACTTTCTCACCCGTAGTGATGCTTAAGTCTGTTCGAATCATGTTAGCAACTGCCGCATTTTATGATTATGAAATGTGGCAAATGGACATCAAAATTGCATTCCTTATGGACTTCTTTAAGAAGAGTTGTATATGATGCAACCAGAGGGTTTTGTCGATCCTAAAGGTGCTAACAAAGTGTGCAAGCTCCAGTGATCCATCTATGGACTAGTGCAAGTATCTCGCGGTTGGAATATACGCTTTGATGAAGGGATAAAAGCATATTGTTTTGTACATACTTTCGGAGAAGCCTGTATTTACAAGAAAGTGAGTTGGAGCTTTGTAGAATTTCTAATATTATATGTGGATGACATATTATTGATCAGAAATGATGTAGAATTTTTGGATAGCATAAAAGGATACTTGAATAAGAATTATTCAATGAAAGACCTTAGTGAAGCAGGTTACATATTGGGCATCAAGATCTATAGTGATAGATGAAGACGCTTGATAGGACTTTCACAAAGCACATACCTTGATAAAGTTTTGAAGAAGTTCAAAATGGACCAATCAAATAAAGGGTACTTGCTTGTGTTACAAGGCGTGAAATTGAGTGAGACCCAATGCCCGACCACTGCAGAAGATAGAGAGAAAATGAAAGTCATTCCCTATGCCTCCGCCATAGGATCTATCATGTATTCTATGCTGTGTACCAGACCTGATGTGTGCCTTGCCATAAGTCTCGCAGTGAGGTACTAAAGCAATCCAGGAGTGGATCACTGGAACGGTCAAGAACATCCTGAAGTACCTGAAAAGAACCAAGGATATGTTTCTCGTTTATGGAGGTGACAAAGAGCTAGTCGTAAATGGTTATGTTGATGCAAGCTTTGACACTTATTTGGATGACTCTAATTCACAAATCGAATACGTATTTTTATTGAATGATGGAGCTGTCAGTTGGTGCAGTTCCACGTGTGAAGTGGAGTACATAGCTACTTCGGAAGCAGCAAACGAAGGAGTCTATATGAAGGAGTTCATACCCGATCTAGATGTAATACCTAGTGCATCGGATCTGATGAAAATCTTTTGTGACAATACTGGAGCAATTGCCTTAGCGAAGGAATTCATATTTTACAATAGAACCAAACACATCAACAGACGCTTCAACTCCATCCATGGTCAAGTCAAGGAGGGATACATGGATATTTGCAAAATACATACGGACCTGAATGTCGCAGATCTGTTTACTAAGCCTCTTCCATGAGCAAAACATGATTAGGACCAAGACTCCATGGGTGTTAGAATCATTACAATGTAATCTAGATTATTGACTCTAGTGCAAGTGGGAGACTGAAGGAAATATTCCCTAGAGGCAATAATAAAGTTATTATATTATATTTCCTTATTGTCGAGGGAAACCACGGCCACCTATGGGACCAGGAGGTCCCTTGCTAGTTCGGCGCGGGGACGTCGCCTTGCACAAAGAGCAGCCGAGCGTGGGACAACATAGTAGAGATCACGCGGGCAGCTTTACCCAGGTTCGGGCCGCCAATGTGGCGTAAGACCCTACTCCTGCTTTGGTGGATTGATGGTGGAAATGAGGTGGTGGAGCATAGTATGCTTGCCCGGCAAGAGTTGCCTAAGGGCAGTAGCGACTACGCGCATATGGAGTGTGAGGTATCCAATCTTCTAACCCTGTCTACGGTTGCCATGGGCTCCTTTTATAGATTAAGGGGTTACCACAATGGCAAAGTGGTCATTATGCACTGATAAGATAGCAACATTGCTATCATATCTAACTCTGCGGGCTGATAGGGCGCATTAAATGCACTTCTTAACATCACGTCAATGGTTGCCCGACAAGGCTTGTCAGGCTATCTTGCCAGCTCCGCGCCTGCTTGCTTGACACATTGCTGGATGGCTGTAATCTGCGGGTTCATCCTGTAAGGAGAGGCTGCCATGTGGCTAATAGCTGCCACTTAGTCACTCTGCGGCTTGACACCGCACTGATTGACGACACGAGTCATGATGGAGCGGTTGACAAGGTGGTTTAGCCTCCGCGAGTCTCGAGAGGCTCTGCCGGGACTCCCTGATTGTCTCCTTCTAGATGTGGCCTCACCCCTTGCCGGGCAGGTCTTGGCGATATCTAGCTTCACTGGCTTGGTCTTGGTTCCTCTGGTTTGTTTGTTGGTTCGTCGAACCTCTTGGTCTCTTGTACTCTGACTTGGGCTGGGCCTTCAATCTTGTTTTCGTGCATGTGCACAGTCAGGCCAACGGATCCAGGGTTGGTTGCACCAACAGTAGCCCCCGGGCCTGCCCCGAATACGCCGTCGAGCGTCGTTGGGGTAGGGCCTAATAAGTGCACAGGCGGGGTTGCTGAAGAAGTTGGTCTCTTGAGGTCTTCTTTTTGCTTCATCATTAGTCTTGATTCTGGGCCAGTTTCCTATCTCCCCGCACGTCGTGCACAAAGTCACGAAAGAACTTTAATCGTGGCCTGCGGATTCTCTTCGCCTCACGATCACGAGGCGGAAACTGCCATCCCAATTGCCTCCCATTACGCACCCTCCTGCCATGTGTTTCGCATGCATTGGGTGTGGTAGATGGTGGATGCAGAGGGCACAAGGAGGAGTGCCACGACCAAAAATAGGGCACTGATGGTTGGAGCAGAGGGTCGGCATTGATTCTCCAAGCTGCAAAGAGTGTAGAGAGGCCGTATTGGAGGAGCAGGGCGACCATTTCCTGTATGAGGATCCAGCCCCTGCCTCGTCCCCCTATAATAAGGGGCAGGGGTGGCTCTCCTCTGCACACACTCCTCCTTCCTCTCCTTCGGAACTATTCTCTTCTAGCTATGGCGAGAGGGCGAGGGCGCGGTGGCGCCCCTGCGGCAGCGACAAGGGCTTCTTCTCGACAGCGCATCCCCCTCCTCCGGATCCGTGGTGGCGGAACCGGTCGCGAGAGGAGGAGGAAGGGGGTGAGGTCGAGGTTGCCATGGCGCTCGAGGAGGAGGAGGGCGGGGTGGCACCTTGGCTCCGCCCCCCTGACAGCTCTTCCTCCGATGGAGGGCCACATAGGAGACCAACCTCGGGAGTTCAACATCAGGCTGTATAAGCCCCCTTGTGGTCACCTTCGTCTTCCAACTCCCTTTGCGCCTGAGATGGAGCTCGAATAACTTTGCACCCTGAGGTTGCACATGAGGGGTTATGGGAATGGTGGCATGCGAGTCGATGTCGACTTCCCGGCCCCTCACATAATGTACCTCCGCCGCGGCTGGAAGACCTTCGCCCGTGCTCATTGAGGGAGTCCTGGATAGAGGGGTCCTCGTGTGGCCGGATAACTCATGGTGGGCCGGACTGGTGGGCCATGAAGATCATTGCTGAAGATCATCTCTCGTATCCGGATAGGACTCATGTATTCGTATAATGGCAGGTTTTAGGTTCGGGTGTAATATTTCCTTCCTCTGCAAGTCAGTTATGAACAAACCCTAGGCCCTCCGGTGCATATATAAGCTGGAGGGTTTAGTCCGTAGAGGCTAATGGAGAATCATAACATCCTCATAGGCTAGACTTCGGGGTTTAGCCATTACGATCTCGAGGTACATCAACTCTTGTAATCATATTCACCCATATTAATATAGCAGGAAGTAGGGTATTACATCGAAAAAGAGGTCCTGAACCTGGGTAGACATCATGTCCCCAGCCTCCTATTACCATCAATCCTCAGACGCATAGTTCGGGACCCCCTACCCGAGATCCCCCGATTTTGACACCGACATTGGTGCTTTCATTGAGAGTTCCACTATGTCGTCGACCGAAGAACTGATGGATCGCGTCACCAACCACGATGACAACACCTAGGGAATTTTTCCTCCCGAACAACTTTTTGTGTTAGGCGGCTTGATGCTCCGTGCCAACACTGAAGGCCACCTCGAGCTGGTTGAGAGCTATGCCCCTGCCATCAACTCAGCTTTGGAAGCTTAAACTACGTTGCTGATACCCGCGGAGACTTGATCTTCGACAGATTCGAGCCCACGGTGACCTCTCCCTGCCATCATGATGAACACGACCTAACTCTATCATCGGATCAGGAAATAACACCTGCAATAGTTCTGGTCCTAGATCCGGAATAGATCGCGTCAGCCGAGTACGGGAAGCTGAACCCCACCCCGGAAGCCGCAGACTCAACGGCGTTGGAGCTGCACACGGGCCCAACTTCGAGCGGGATCTGTGTCACCGGAACCAAGGACTCGTTTCCGGCCTTAGGTTCCGAATCATGCGCATCTATGCCCTTCAAACTCGATCGGGTGTCTATCGCCGAATTCAGTGCTACAGATATCTTCCAGCACTCACCCTTTAGCGACATGCTAAAATTGTTGAGATCCCTCTCCTTAGCTGGGGACACAGCCGAATTATATCCGGTTCGAACTGGAGGCTGATGGAGAATTTTGCTCCCCACCCACCACCCACTTGGTAGCCACGGTCGAAGATCTAACCGATCTACTGGACTACGCTTCCGAAGATTTCGAAGGGATGGACCTCGAAGCCGAAGCAGATCCAGATCAAAACCGGCCCGTAACCGGGCAATGGATAGCTAGGTCTTCATACGATTTGTATATGGTGGATACACCTAAGGAGAAGGAGGGCGACGACGAAAACAACCCCTTAAAGGACAAGCCTATCGAAGAATCTCCCGAATGCCGGTGTCCAAAGCGCCGAACTAAATTTTGTAAAGGAAAATATAGCAACACTTTCGCCACATACGGTGACAGTCCGGAGCAAGCCGAAGACTCCGCAGACTCGGCGATGGAGCAGGACGAGCGAGAGGATGGCGAACATAGTCTGAAACCGCAGTCCGATGACAACGATGTCGAAGACAGTAATTATGAACCTGTCTCCGGAGAGGATGTCAGCCTGGGCGACGACAAATACATCGTCGCAGAAGAACCCTTGGAACAAAAGCGCTTCCATCGGAGGCTTATTGCCACCACGAGGAGCCTGGAAATGCAGCAGAGACGGCTTCAAGCCGAACAGGATACGCTCAACGATAGATGGAACGAAGTGCTGGATGCTGAGCAAAGATATGGCAATCGCCAAACCAAAGGCTATCCTAAGCGTAAACTGTGATGGCCTGGCTTATTAGGGATGATAGACTACTCATATCAATAAGGAATTCCTTCTTTTCTGGGAGCCCATTCGTAAAGAACTCCAAAGTTAAGCGTGCTCAGCTTGGTGTAATTTCAGGATGGGTGACCGACCGGGAAGTTTCTCCCGGGTGCGCATGAGTGAGGACAAAGTACGCATAAAAGACTAGTATTAATCTTTGAGGCCAGTCTAGATCCCCCCAGGAGTAACGACCACCGGCGGGTGTGTCCGGGGCGTTACAAGTTGGTATCAGAGCCGACCCTCGCGGTTACACGGATGTTTGAGGACAGGTGCTCGGTCATGTTATTCGTGATGTATGTGACCCGTCGTGGCACACGGCCTGGCACATGTATCGGACTGGATGCACAGACGTTTGTGCCAAGAGGGTACGTTCCTGTGGCCCGACGAGGACGTCGGTTCCTCTGAGTGGGGGTGTATGTGATGGCCTGGCTTATAGGGATGATAGACTACTCATATCAATAAGGAATTCCTTCTTTTCCGGGAGCCCATTCAGAAAGAACTCCAAAGTTAAGCGTGCTTAGCTTGGTGTAATTTCAGGATGGGTGATCGACCGGGAAGTTTCTCCCGGGTGCGCATGAGTGAGGACAAAGTAAGCAAAAAGGACTAGTATTGATCTGTGAGGCCACTCTAGATCCCCCCAGGAGTAACGACCACTGGCGGGTGTGTCCGGGGCGTTACATAAACTGCTGTGTGAATTCGACGACAAGACCGCTTTGCCTATACCGCAGAGGAACAACACCGCCGACAAGCCGGACCGATCACCTCATGGACGGGATAGAGTGGCTAGCTGTGATGGCCTGGCTTATTAGGGATGATAGACTACTCATATCAATAAGGAATTCCTTCTTTTTCGGGAGCCCATTCGGATAGAACTCTAAAGTTAAGCGTGCTCAGCTTGGAGTAGTTTCAGGATGGGTGACCGACCGGGAAGTTGCTCCCGGGTGCGCACGAGTGAGGACAAAATGCGCAGAAAAGACTAGTATTGATATGTGAGGCCAGTCTAGATCCCGCCAGGAGTAACGACCATCGGCGGGTGTGTCCGGGGCGTTACAAGTTGGTATCAGAGCCGACCCTCGCGGTTACACGGATGTTTGCGGACAGTTTGCAGTCATGTTGTGCATGACGTTTGTGACCCGTCGTGGCACACGGCATGGCACATGTGCTGTCCTGGAAGCACAGACGGTTGTGCCAAGAGGGAACGTTCCTGTGGCCCGACGAGGACGTCGGTTCCTCTGAGTGAGGGTGTATGTGATGGCCTGGCTTATTAGGGATGATAGACTACTCATATCAATAAGGAATTCCTTCTTTTTCGGGAGCCCATTCGGATAGAACTCTAAAGTTAAGCGTGCTCAGCTTGGAGTAGTTTCAGGATGGGTGACCGACCGGGAAGTTGCTCCCGGGTGCGCACGAGTGAGGACAAAATGCGCAGAAAAGACTAGTATTGATATGTGAGGCCAGTCTAGATCCCGCCAGGAGTAACGACCATCGGCGGGTGTGTCCGGGGCGTTACACTAGCAATGATGTGCATAAGCATGCACCCCCACCCCGTAAAGGAAAAGAGGATGCGGCTCAGGCCCGAAAACACGGTCTGCATGAGGACCTGAACAAAAAGGATGGCAAGACCAGATCCATCTACGGATCTAGGGACCGTGCTCCTGCACAAGACGACGACTATCAAGCCAATCGCGCCGGTCATATACCAGTTCGGGGTCAATACCTAACATCACAACCATCGGGCATACGCCATGATATAGCAAAATACAGGGGCGCCGCACACTCTCTGTGCTTCACCAATGAGGTACTGGATCACGATTTTCCAGAGGGGTTTAAACCCATGAACATCGAGGCGTACGATGGAACGACGGATCCTACCATTTGGATAGAAGACTTTATTCTTCACATCCACATGGCTCGCGGAGATGATCTCCACGCCATTAAATACTTACCCCTCAAGATGAAAGTACCAGCTCGGCACTGGCTAAAGAGCCTCCCAGAGAATTCCATTGGGAGCTAGGAAGAACTTGTGGATGCTTTTCTGGCCAATTTTCAAGGGACATATGTCCGGCCCTCGGATGCTGACGACCTAAGTCACATAATCCAACAACCCGGGGAGCCAGCCCATAAGCTTTGGAACCGGTTTCTCACTAAGAAGAACCAAATCTTCGACTGTCCGGATACCGAAGCCTTAGCGGCCTTCAAGCATAGTGTCCAGGACGAATGGCTAGCCAGACACCTCGGACAGGAAAAGCCGAGGACAATGACAACCTTAACTACACTCACGACCCATTTTTGCGTGTGCGAGGATAGCTGGTTAGCTCGTAGCAGCACCAGCGACCCTGGAACATCTGAAGTGAGGGATGGTAATGGAAAGCCGTGGCGTAATAAACACAAACGTCGAAATAATGCTGGAAGCCCAGATGATACAGTGGTAAATGCCGGATTCAGCGGCTCTAGGCCCTGTCAACGGAAGAAGGCATTCAAAGGAAACAAAGATGGTCCATCCAGCCTAGACAAAATACTAGATAGGTCGTGCCAGATCCATGGCACCCCAGATAAACCTGCAAACCTAACCAACCGTAATTGTTGGGTCTTCGAGCAGGCCGGCAAGCTTAATGCCGAACACAAGGGAAAGGGACCTCAGAGCGAAGACGAGGATGAACCTCGCCAGCCGAACACAGGGGGACAGAATAAATTTCCACCGGAGATCAAACTAGTGAACATGATATATGCCACTCATATCCCAAAGAGGGAGCGCAAGCACGCACGCCGAGATGTTTACACCGTCGAGCCTATAGCCCCCAAATTCAACCCATGGTCGGCCTGCCTGATCACTTTCGATCGCAGGGATCATCCAACTAGTATCCATCATGGGGGTTCGGCTGCCCTACTGCTCGACCCAATAATCGATGGATACCATCTCACCCGAGTCCTTATGGACGGCGACAACAGTCAAGATGGGGACACTGCCCACAAGATGGGGATCGACCCATCAAGAATCAAGCCAAGCAGCACGACCTTTAAAGGAGTGATACCAAGCGTGGAAGCCCGCTGGACGGGCTCTTTAACATTGGAAGTCGTATTCGGCTCTCCTGATAACTTTCAAATCGAAGAGCTATTCTTTGAGATAGCTCCATTTCGAAGTGGCTACCATGCACTACTCGGAAGAAAGGCCTTCGCCCGCTTTAATGCAGTCCCGCATTATGATTATCTAAAGCTTAAAATGCCTGGACCATGTGGCGTCATCACGGTCAATGGAAATATGGAGCGCTCTCTCCGCACAGAGGAGGACACTGCAACCTTAGCAGCCGCAGACAACTTATAGGTCGTTAAAACCGCGGACACAGTTAAACGTGTCCAGCACACAAGTCTTCCCAAAGGTTCTACTTGGCACAAACACTAATTAAAACACAAAACCACATCTAAACAGAAGTTGGATGCAATATTTATTACTAAACAAAAGCAAAAACAAATAAAATAAAAATGGGTTGCCTCCCAACAAGCTCTTTCTTTATAGGCATTAAGACAGGCTTGAGAATTCAATGATGCTCACATGAAAGATAAGAATTGAAGCACAAATAGAGCATCATATAACATGTGACAAACACATTTAAGTCTAACATAATTCCTATGCATAGGCATTTTATATGCAAACAAATTATCAAGGCAATCAATTACTAGCATATGCAAGGAAGAAGAAGGAAACAAGATCAATCTCAACATGAAGAGACGTAATTTAGTAACATGAAGATTTCTACAACCATATTTTCCTCTCTCATAATAATTGCATGTAGGATCATAAGAAAATTCAACAATATAGCTATCGCAAAGCATATTCTCAACATGATCCACATGCATACGAAGTTAACACTCTTCCAAAATAGTGGGATCAGCATTAACTAAAGTCACGACCTCTCCAAACCCATTTTCACAAAAACAAAATCATCAGATTGAAAATTCTCCAAGTATGTGAGATCTAAAGTTGACACTCCTCCAAACCCACTTACAATATTATTACAAACATTATTATCAATCTCATATTCATCAAGGGGCATAAATAAATTTTCAAGATCATAAGAAGAATCACCCCAATCATGATAATTGCAACAAGTAGTAGACATAACAAAACTAGCATCCCCAAGCTTAGGGTTTTGCACATTATTTCCACAATTGACATCAATAGAATTTATAATAACATCATTGCAATCATGCTTTTTACTCAAAGAGCTATTGTGAATCACTTTATAATTTTCTTTCAATACTTCATCACAATTTCCAGATTCATGAATTTCAAGCAAAACCCCATAAAGATAATCTAGTGCACTCAACTCACTAGCAATTGGTTCAACATAATTGGACCTCTTAAAGAGATTAGCAAGTGGATGAGGATCCATAATTTAGCAAGCAAATATGCAAGCTAATAGAAGGCACATGGTAACACAAGCAAATAAGAGGCAAGCGAACGGTAAAAACACGGAAAAAGAAGGGCGAATAAAACGGCAAAGGTGAAGTGGGGGAGAGGAATACGAGAGGCGAATAAATGTAATGCGAAGGATAAGGGTTTGTGATAGGTACTTGGTATATGACTTTTGCGTAAGCCTACTCGACAACGGCGCTAGAAATTCTTCTTGCTACTTCTCGAGCTTGCGTTGTATTCCCTCGAAGAGGAAAGGGTGATGCAGCACTGTAGCGTAAGTATTTCCCTTAGTTTTTGAGAACCAAGGTATCAATCCAGTAGGAGACCACGCGCGAGTCCCTCGCACCTGCACAAACAAATAAGAACTTCGCAGCCAACGCGATAAGGGGTTGTCAATCCCTTCACAGTCACTTACGAAAGTGAGATCAGATAGATAGGATAGTTTGATATTTTTTGGTATTTTTGGATATAAGAACAGATAGTAAAAATGGAAAAGTAAAGTAGATTGTAGATTGATATGTTGAAAATAGACCCGAGGGCCATAGGTTTCACTAGTGGCTTCTCTCATGATAGCAGATTTCTATGGTGGGTGAACGAATTACTGTCGAGCAATTGATAGAAAAGCGAATAATTATGAGACTATCTAGGCATGATCATTATATATAGGCATCACGTCCATGACAAGTAGACCTAAACGATTCTGCATCTACTACTATTAATCCACACATCGACCGCTATCCAGCATGCATCTAGAGTATTAAGATCATAAGAACAGAGTAATGCCTTAAGCAAGATGACATGATGTAGAGGGATAAACTCAAGCAATACAATATAAACCCCATCTATTTATCCTCGATGGCAACAATACAATACGTGCCTTGCTGCCCCTACTGTCACTGGGAAAGGACACCGCAAGATTGAACCCAAAGCCAAGCACTTCTCCATTGCAAGAACTATAGATCTAGTAGGCCAAACCAAACCGATAATTCGAAGAGACTTGCAAGGATATTATAATCATACATAAAAGAATTCAGAAAATAACCTAATATTTCTCATAGATAATCTTGATCATAAACCCATAATTCATCGGATCTCGACAAACACACCGCAAAAAGAGATTACATCGAATAGATCTCCTCGAAGACCGAGGAGAACTTGGTATTGAGATCCAAAGAGAGAGAAGAAGCCATCTAGGTACTAACTATGGACCCGAAGGTCTATGGTAAACTACTCACAACTCATGGTGAGGAGATGGTGTTGATGTAGAAGCACTCCGCGGTAGATCAACCCTCCGGCGGAGCTCCGGAACAGGCCCCAAGATGGGATCTCACGGGAACAGAAGGTTGCGGGGGTGGAATTAGGGTTTTCTCTCCGTGTCTGATGTTTTTGGGGTACATAGGTATATATAGGAGGAAGGAGGGCATCGGGGGACAAACGTGGGGCCCACGAGGCAGGGGGCGCGCCCTGTAGGGGGGGGCGCCCCCCACCCTCATGGATGCCACGTGTGCCCTATGCCGTGGTTCTCAATTCTTCCGTGAAGATATCGCTCTAAAAATATCTCTCCCTAAGGTTTCATTCCGTTTGATATTCCTTTTCTGTAAAACCCTGAAATAGGCAAAAAATAGCAATCTGGACTGGGACTTTGGGTTAATAGGTTAGTCCCAAAAATAATATAAAAGTGTATAGCAAAGCCCATTAAAATCCAAAACATCATAAATAATAGCATGGAACAATAAAAAATTATAGATACGTTGGAGACGTATCACTCCTACACGGACCAAGACGTTGGATAAAGAGTGTATATGCATAGGATCGAACACCCCAGTACTATGTACATGGGGGCTGAAGCCGATGACTGGAAACTTTTAGATTTACATAAACAAACACACAGGAGGTAATAGTCGCTCACTTTATAACAGCGCAAAAGTTATATACATTGGTTCATAAGCTTAAAGTCTTTACAACCGGATACAATTACTCAAAGATAACATCTTTTGAGCACTGGCCTTTTACAAGGCGGGCGCCTTCTATGACGTCCTCGAAGTATTTCTCTGGCTTGCGGTGCTCCTTGCCTTCAGGCGGGCCAGCAGTAGCTATATGCTCCGCCCTCATCTTCGCCCAGTGCACTTTTACATGAGTGAAGGCCAACCGAGAACCCTCTTTGAAGGTCGAACGTGTCAATGTGTCGACCCGCGGAGTCGCCTCGATGAGCCACTTCACCAATCCAAAGTTGCTACTTGGGAGTGGATCAGCGGGCCATAGCCGGACTATTAAGTCCTTCATGGCCGAACCCGCCATATTGTGCAGCTCGACCAACTGCTTCATTTGGTCGTTGAGGGGCACCGGATGTTTTGTCGCATAGAAATGCGACCAAAACAACTTCTCTGTGTCGTTCCCCTCCTGGGCCCGAAAGTATTGGGCCGTGTCAGCACTGCTCCTCGGAAGATCAGCAAACACGCCTGGAGAACTCCAAACTATGTCAGCCCAAGATACTTCTGCCCTCCGAAGATGCTCTGTAAGAGAACGGTCTTACCGGATGCTATCTGTCATGCTTGCTTGATTTCTTCACAGACGTGTGCGACACACTTCGTGCATCCTGGGCAGCCTTAACTGCCTCAGCGAGCTCAGAAGCTCGTTCCGAAGCCTTCTCTTCCAATGCCTCACATTTGTGAATGGCATCGTTGAGTTCAGCTTTGACTTCGGACACCCGAGCCTTGTGCTTCTCGCAAGCGGCCTTTTCGGCATCTAAATCGGCAGCCGCTTTGTCAGCGGCTACCTGTTCGCTTTGGCCTCCTTCTTTGCCTTCGCGAGTTCGCCCTTGAGGGCCTTGAGCTCCGTGGCGCCAACTGTGTAATATAGAATATTATAAAAGGGTTTATACCCATACTCAATTAACATTATTAGTCTTCTTGACATTTTATTTTTTTCTTTCCGCATACCTTGCATTTCATCTAAATGCTGGTTGACACGGTGGAGGTCCGCATTTGCCAACAAGAGCTTCCGATTTAGTTCGGCAACTTCTGCATCTCGTGCAGTTGCCGCAACTAGTGAAGCCTGCTCAAATAGAAAAAACACACTGTTCAGCTCTAGAATATGCTATACTATGGATACTTTGTCCGATTATGTTTAGAATCACACAAAGCAGCAGGGGCTACTGTCTATATATGTGTACTTAAAACAAATAAAGTTCCATAAAGAACATTACATTGCTTACCTCAAAGCCTGTTAACAGGCTAATGAAGGCTTCATTCAGTCTGCCTTTGACGGACATAATCTTCTTCATCATCGCACCCATCATGGTGTGGTGCTCCTCCATGACGGAAGCACTTTGCAGTGCTCCCTCCATAGTGTCCGGCGCCTCCGGATTGACTCCGGGCGCCATCATACCCACCCCCGCCTAGGGGGTCTGGTCTTCGGACCCCAGAGCCGCACTAGGCTCCGGGTGAATATCCGAGAGGGAACCGGATTGTTTGGGCCCCCCGTCTTCGGTATCCATGGGGAATTTTTCCCCATGGTCAGCGGTAGCCGAGGTATTACCCTCGGTTGCCCTGTCACTTGCCCCGCCCTCATCTTTGTGAGCGGAGGACACCCGCTGAGAGGACACTTCGGTGTCCCCGCTGATCATGGGCGATTGAGCTCAGACCAGCGGGTCACTCTCTGTCTCTCCAGGCGCTAGAGAGTTCTCCTCCGATAAGGAGGCATCGGGGTGTCCTCGGGTTGGGCTGTAGGTCAGCAGGTGAGAAATACTAAGTAAGCACAAAAAAATGCTAAACAAACAAAGGTGCAGGACTTAATATATTTGGACAAAATTATGTTTGGCCACGGGCTTCTCCCTGGGCTTCACCATAAAGCTCTGTTCGGATGATGAGTCCGAACGAGTAGAGAGGTTTAGCCTCCTCTGGGGTGCGGCTGTGCCCGCGTCAGCGGTGGCCCCCCTCTTCGTCCCCCTGCCTTGCGCGGGGGATCCTCCTCTTCTTCTTCTTCTTCGTCATCCTCCTCCTCTTCGGAGGAGAGGATGTTGATCTTCTCGGACTTCTCGTCCACATGGCGGGGGCTGTCTCCGGCCCCCTTGCCCTTCTTCTTGGGTTTCTTGACCGGCGCCTTGTACGGCGCCGAGACCATTATCACCGTCAGTCGAGGCGATTCTGGGTCTTCAGGCAAAGGCGCCGGAAACTTCATCCGGATTGCCTTCTTCGTACAGCCCTGTATATCACGCAAAAACTCCAATTCATGTTATCATTAATTAAGAGAAGCGATATATGTTCAGCAAAATTTTCTATTACCTCTAGGGCGGAGAACGTGGTACTATAGCCCGCATCCTCGGTTTCTTCCAGCCACTCCTTCTGGCTCTTGAAGAGATGCTTCCAGATCTCTTTGTGCGTAAAGCCAAAGAGATTCTTGAGAGGCCTATCTCCTGCCGGATCGAACTCCCATAGGGAGGAGTCCCGGCTTTGGCAAGGAAGGACAAGCCAGGCCAGCATTACCTGGACCACAGTTGAGAGCTGATAGCCCATGGAAATCACGCCGGACATACGGCTCTGGAGTGCCGTCACCTCAACCTGAGATCCCCAGTCCGGACTCTTTTTGGTCTAGGAGGTCAACCTCTCCGGGGCTCCAGATCTAAAAGCAGGTTCTGCCGCCCATTTCGCGTCGCGGGGTTCGGTGATATAGAACCAATCCTGCAGCCAGACCTTGTTCGTTTCCACGAACGACCCTTTTGGCCAATGGACATTCGGGATCTTGCTAATCATAGCACCCCCGCACTCCGTGTGTTGCCCATCAACCACCTTCGGCTTCACGTTGAAGGTTTTGAGCCATGGGCCAAAATGGGGAGGGACGCGGAGGAAAGCTTCACACATCACTATGAAAGCGGAGATGTGAAGGATTGAGTTCGGAGCTAGATCGTGGAAGTCTAGCCCGTAGAAAAATAGCAAACCCTGAACAAAGGGGTGGAGAGGGAATCCTAGCCCCCTAACAAAGTGCGAAAGGAACACGACTCTCTCGCCCGCCTCTGGGACGGGGATCACCTGGACCTTGGCGGGGACTTGCTGTGCGATGTCGGTAGCAAGATAGCCTGCGCTCCGAAGATCCCCCACGGTTTTCTCAGTGACCGCGGAGGCCTCCCACTTGCCCCTGGCACCGGATCCAACCATTGTTGGGGAAGGAAGTAGTGGTGGAGGAACGGAAAGCGGTGGGTGCAAGAGATGAGGATGTTGGGGCTAGGGAGATTGGAGAGCTTGAGCTTGAGGAAAGTGTGGGGTTGATGAAAGGTATTGGTATCCTTTTATAACACTGTGAATACAGAACGTCCCCCCACTTTAGCCATAAACCTCGCCGGTTCTCAAAGCGGCCGTGCGTAATGCGCGGTGTGGATGCTCACGTCACATTGATAAGGATCCCACAATAAGCGGGCACGATCTCTATTCTGATAAGATGTGTCAATGAGGATATACCTCGAAACGCGAAACTAGGACCAAATAAATCGGTTTGATATGTTAGTGGGATGGACGCGACGCTTCACCAAAAAGTTGTCAGTAAAGACACACTACTCATTTTCTTTGAAAAGCCTTGCCTTCGAGGCTAAGGGTTGTACTAACCTTGCAGAGCCGGATACAATACGTTTATTGCAGAAGATATGTTCGGAATAAGGACCCCGCCTTGCAATGCCGAAGAAAATACGGAAGCCGAACTCATCGACATCGAAGACAAGTTCAGGGGCAACTGAGGGGGTCCTGGATTGAGGGGTCCTCGTGTGGCCGGATAACTCATGGTGGGCCGGACTGGTAGGCCGTGAAGATCATTGCTGAAGACCATCTCTCGTATCCGGAAAGGACTCCTGTATTCGTATAATGACAGGTTTTACATTCGGGTGTAATGTTTCCTTCCTCTACAAGTCAGTTATGTACAAACCCTAGGCCATCCGGCGCATATATAAGCTGGAGGGTTTAGTCCGTAGAGGCTAATGGAGAATCATAACATCCTCATAGGCTAGACTTTAGGGTATAGCCATTACGATCTCGAGGTAGATTAACTCTTGTAATCATATTCATCCATATTAATATAGCAGGATGTAGGGTATTACCTCGATTGAGAGGGCCTGAACCTGGGTAAACATCGTGTCACCAGCCTCGTGTTACCATCAATCCTCAGACGCATAGTTCGGGACCCCCTACCCGAGATCCGCAGGTTTTGACACCAACACTCATGGCTTCTCGGAGGGGCACGTTCTCCAGTTCAAATTAATGGAGAACGGCCTGCTCTCCGTCAAGATCATCCGGCGCTCGCGAGGTCGCTTAGCGTTTTTGCACGGAGAGCTCGACCGATGACGAAAGTTCCTCCTCGAGCAAAAGCGATGAGGAGGACAGTGATGGTGATAACGACAGTAGCGGGAGGAAGAGCGAGGACTCTGACTCCGGCTGACCGCTGCCCGCACCATCTTCATCAGGCGGCAACACCATCATCTGCACCCGCATCTCCTTCACGGCAGGGGTATATGCCGGGGAGTCGGGTGCAGAGGTGGGGATGGTGCTCCCCGGTTCCTCCAGCAATCTTCCAGCTAGACCTCGGCAGGCTTCCTCTCGGGTTGCAGCTCTATTAGCCTTGCCGTGCCCTACTGGCCTTGGTGACGGTGGTCAACGGTCACCTCCGCTATGCTCCCCATCGACGCACTCCCCCGGTGCTCCCTCTCCCTTCGGGCTACCTCTCCTGGAGCCCGAAGGGGGCCGGGACGGGTTCCTGCCCAGTCACTCCTTTTGCCCCTCCTCGTCTTCAACGGCCGTGCCTAGAAGGAGAGGGACTAGAAAGGGCATCACGGGGTGCTTATCTTTTTTCAATCTTAATTCTTTAGGCACTTGCCAAATTTTAATTCAAATAATTTAACCCTCGAGTCCATGTTTGTGTTCTGTAATGCTTGTACTTGTATCAGCATATTAATGAAAAACATGAACCTTGCCGGGGACCCGCGCATGTGTATGTCCATGCAGAGGTGAGATGCATCTTTAATGTAAATAAACAAGTTTTCCCGGCAAACTACCTTGCCAGCACCCTTTTTGTCCGCCGGAGAATCATATCTGCCGGGGAATAGACAAAGATGCCAGCCCCCTGCCAACTTCTTTTCACCAAGGGCCACTACAACCATCCTGACCGAAGCAACGTTCGAGTCTGGAATAAAAGCAACCAAGCCTCAAGAGAGTGACGAGGTTTTCTTATGCACAAGTTATAGCTTACAGAACACTAACAGACAGGGAGGTAGAACTTATCTGTTTGGTTTGCCGGGGATTGTAGTGCCAGTCAATCTTCTCAACTCCTTGTCGAATCCAAGTTCACGACAGGAACCTGCAGCTTCATGTAGACGAGAATGAATGTAGGATGCAATCCTATCTACATGCATATGCAAATGCTCATGAAATGCTTATGCAATGATCTTGTAATGCTCATGCATGCATGCAATCTTGGTTGGGGCCCCCTGCAGTGCTTCCTTATTTTTCTCTTGCACGGGGTCATCGCCCCGGCTTTGTACAAGGGGTTACATGCAGTTGGGGCAAGGGCCGTATAAATGAGTGGCTACCGGGCAGGGCCCGATAGCCACGCCTTACGGGTAGAACTTATGGAGATGCTCAATATTCCATGAGTTTTGCAATTGAAAGCCATCTCCGATCTCCAGACGGACTGCGCCAGGTCTGCTCACTCGTACTACCCAGTAAGGGCCTTCCCACTTCGGTGACAACTTGTCTGTACCCTTGGCGGACTGAACGCGCCTAAGTACAAGGTCACCTTCCTCAAAACAACGGGCGTGAACCCTACGGCTATGATAGTGATGCATGGGTTACTGATAGCGTGCATCATGCGTAGCAGCCCGGAGACAGTTCTCCTAGAGTAGCATAGCGTTGTCACGCTGGTGCTCAACTTGCCCTACTTCATTGTAGGCAAGCACTTGAGGCGACCCGTAAATGAGTTCCGTGCGGATAACTGCTTCTACCTCGTAGACCAAGGAGAAGGGAGTCTGCCCGGTAGCCTGGTTTGGTGTCGTTCAGAGGGACCAGAGAACTACCGGCAGCTCCTCAATCCACCACCTGCCGTGCTTCTGTAGCGTATCAAAAGTTCTTGTCATGAGTCCACGCATCACTTCAGCATTCGCCCTCTCAACTTGTCCATTGCTCTAGGTGTGTGCCATAGAGGCAAATGAGATCTTGTATTCGAGGGCAGGAACATATTGCATGAAGGCGCAACTCGTGAACTGGGTGTCGTTGTCGGTAATGGTCCTTGCCGGAACTCCAAAACGACACACCAGATCTTTCAAGAACTTGATAGCTCAATGAGCAGTCACCTTTCTCACGGCAGCTACTTCCGGGCAATTTGTAAACTTGTCGATGACAACGAACAAGAATTCAAAGCCCCCGACAGCTCGGGGGAAAGGGCCGAGGATATTGAGCCCGCAGACCGAATATGACCATGATAGAAGGATTGTTTGAAGAGCTTGGGCATGCATGTGGGTTTCCCTGGTATGGAATTGGCAGGCTACACATTTTCTAACGAGCTCGACCGCATCTTGGAGGGCTGTGTGCTAATAGAATCTTTGTCGGAATGCTTTCCCAACTAATGCCCTTGATCCAATATGGGAGCCACACATGCCTTTGTGTATTTCAGCCAGTAGTTCCTTTCCTACTTCCCGGGAGAAGCACTTCAGTTTCACACCGTTGGCCCTCAATCTGTGCATAGTGGCATCGACAAACTGGTACTTACTGGCCCTCCGGGCTACTTTTTTAGCTTCATCTTGGTTGCCGGGAAGCTCTCTGGTTTGGAGGAAGTGGACAATGGGCCTTTCCCAAGTTGGAGCCTGGGGCTCGGCAACGAGGACTAGCGGCACCTCCTCTACAGCTAGAGCACATGCCTCGTTTGCGGGGTCCATGGACCCGGCTGGAGGGGGTGGTCCAGTAGGCTACTAGGAGTTGTTTCCTGCAAGATCTCTGCCGGGAGCGGACGGCTCTACAGGGAGAGACTTACCGGCGTCCAACTTTCTCCTTTTCTGGGGTATCATTGCTGGGGATACGGAGGGCTGAGTGAGATGGAGAACAATAGTTCCTGGTTCCATAGGAAGCTTCCGCGCAACACACTTTCACAGATGATTAGCTATGTTGTTTTCCGCACGGGGTACGTGCTCTGTTTGTAATCCGTCAAAGTGCTCCTCCAATGTCCTCACTTCCTCGACGTATGGCTCCATCAATGTACTTTGGTAATCTTTGTTGACTTGTCTCACCACAAGCTGTGAATCTCCTCGAATGATCAGTTTCTTAATTCCCAATTCCATTGCAATTCTTAGCCCGACAAGGAGCCCTTCATACTCAGCTGCATTGTTGGTTGCTTGTTCCAGGACAAAATGCATTTGGATGACGTACTTCAAGTGCTCCTCGGAGGGGGCGACGAGAAGCACGCCAGCTCCTACACCTTGCAGGGAAAAAGCAACATCAAAATACATAATACATTCTTGGGGTGATTCCTTGTTGGGGATAGCTGTCTCTGTTATCTCCTCATCAGGGGTTGGCGTCCATTCTACAATAAACTCTGCTAATGCCCTGCTCTGAATAGTTTATGTGCTCTCAAACTTCAAACCAAAGCTGGATAACTCCAAAGCCCACACCACTATTCTGCCAGTAGCCTCATGGTTTTTGAGTATCCTCTGCAATGGGAAACGAGTGAAAATCATGATCTCATGGGCTTGGAAGTAGTGGCGCAGTTTCCTTGAGACCATGATGAGACCAAAGATCAACTTTTGCACGCCAGAGTACCTTAATCTATCCCCCTGTAACAGAGAGCTGACAAAGTACACTGGGTGTTGCACCACTTTCTTCCTTGCTGCGTCCTTGGGGTTGCTCTCGCTGGCGTGCTCACTGATGTCCTGATCCTTTTCTGGCTCTACCGGCCTCTACTCAATCTCTACCCCATCCACTTCTCGATGTGCTACCAAGGCTGCACTGACCACTTAGTTGGTCTCCGCTAAGTACAGCAGCAACGACCCCTGGGGTTTGGGAGCGACCAAGGTAGGCATAGAGGATAAATAGGCCTTCAACTCTTGCAAAGCCGTATCTGCTTCTAGGGTCCACTTCATGGGTCGTGCCTTCTTCAAAATTTTGAAGAACGACAGGGCGCGCTCGGCAGACTTGGAGATGAATTTGCTTAGCGTGGGAACGCATCCTGTTAGATGCCTCACATCCTTAACTTCCTTTAGCTCTTGGATCTGCTCGATGGCCTTGATCTTGTCGGGGTTGGCTTCGATCCCGTGATTGGATACAAAGAACCCAAGTAGCTTGTCGGAGGGAACACCGAATACACACTTCTCCAGGTTGAGCTTCAAATTGATCTTGCGTATGTTAGCAAATTTCTCTTCCAAATCCAGAATAAGGGTGGCCCTATCCTTGGTCTTGTCCACAATATCATCCATATAGGCTTCTATATTCCTGTGCAGTAGTGTCTCCAAACCAATCTTGACTGTCCTTGCAAAAGTGGACCCGGCACTCTTTAATCCGAATGGCATGCGGACGCAGCAGTACGTACCACATGGAGTGATGAACGATGTCTTGTCTTCATGTTCCTTGGACAGGAAGATTTGACGATACCGAGAGTATGCATCCAGAAAGGAGAGCAAATCATAACCTTAGGTGGAATCCACAATATGATCAATATGCGGCAAGGGAAATAGGTCTTTCGGGCAAGCCTTCTTGAGATTTGTGAAATCTGTGCAAAGCCACCACTTCTCGTTCCCCTTCTGGAGTACCACTGGATTTTTCAACCACGTCGGATGCAACACTCCTCTAACCAAACCAGCTGCCTCAGGTTTCTTGATATCTTCTGCAATGAACTGTTGCCTCTCCCAGGCCTGCTTCTAGACTTTCTGCTTGACACGTCAGGCATGTGGGCAGACAACAAGGTGGTGCTCGATTACCTCCCTGGGAACACTGGGGACATCAGATGGTTACCAGGCAAACACATCGATATTCGCCCGCAGGAAGGCAACGAGCGCACTTTCCTATTTTTCATCGAGGGTGGCACTGATAGTAAAAGTATCATAAACGCCAGCCAGCCTTGCTGGGACCTTCTTCACCTAGGGTGCAGTGACCCTAGATCTCTTGCTATAGGAACACTCTGGCACGTCGTCAACGGGTGTCGTGCACTCGGTGGGGGCACACTTCCTAGACTCTTTGTCTGAGGACCTATAATCCTTCTTCTTTCCTTTACTTTCCTTGGCGGGAACTGTTGCTGCCACTGCCTTTGTCGTGACAGTGTCCCGGTACATCTTGACCACACAAACCATTGCGTCCTTCTCATTTGACGGGATAGTGATAACTCCAAGTGGCCCAGGTATCGTCATGGTGTTGTAGGCATAGTGGGATGCCGCCATGAATTTAGCCAGTGTCGGGCATCCAAGAATCCCATTGTATGGCAGGGGGAGATCAACCACATCAAACACAATCATCTCAGTCCGGTTATTCAATTCTCCCCCAAACGTTACCGGCAACGTGATCTTTCCCTTAGGATGATTCCTACCAGGATTAACTCTTTGAAACGTGCCGGTAACCTCTAGCTCTTCCTCTGCTATCTGAAGCTTTCCAATAACTGCTGGGAAAATTAGATTTAACTCGGCCCCGCCGTCCACCAACATCTTTCTGACCTTGAGGTTGCGAATTGCTGGGGAGACCAACAACGGCAAGCATCCTACTGTAGTGGCACGGCAAGGATAATCCTCCTCGTCAGAGATGATGGGCATACGTGGCCATTTGAGCAGCTTGAGGGCCCCTATTGCTAGCTCCACGTCATGGAATTCTTGTGCCCACCGCTGGAGTTGACGTTGAGAGGCGTGTAGAGATGCACCTCCGTCAATGCATAGAGCGTCAGTGGCCTTCTAAAACTATTGCTCACTAGTTTCTTCTTCATCCCCTCCATCACTCTCATCATCACATGCTTCCTTTTCTCTACCTCCGGTGGGTTTTCCTTGTTCCGAAGGGGTTTGCCGGTTCAATTTACTTCACCACCTCGGCCCTTACCGCCAGCAACATTCTAACTCTTTTCCTTATCTCGCTTCATATTCTGCTCTCTGTCTCTTGACAAGTTGCTCCACCTAATGACACTCTTGATGGTCGTCGCCCTTGGTCCGATGAATCTTTCAATACGGCCAATCACCTTTCCCGGCTTTCTCGACATCATCGGCTTCCCGACAGTCAGTGCACACAACAGCTTCCTAGCCGGGGGTCTCAACTTTGGCCTTCTTGCCAGTACTAGGCATACCCGATCCTTCGACAGTCATAACTGCCTTATCTCTCCATTTCTTACTGCGCTTCTTGCTCTTCTTCTGACTGGTTGATTCATCGTCAACCTTTGAATCAACATTGATGCAATCTTCCTCTCCGAGCAGCTTCCTTCCCTCCTCCAGCCGAGCACATTAATCCACCAGCACGTATAGCTCCTTCATAGTCTTTGGGCAACTGCAGGTTCATCTTAGAATGAATCCGTCGGTTGCGCACATTGGACTGGAAGGCAGCTATTACTACTGCCAGATGGATATTGTCAGCATTCTGGGAATGGGGGTACCCAGACTTGCCTGCCTGCGGCCCCGAGCATGGCTCATCCAGCGGCCAGATACGGCCCAACTTCATCAGCAACCACTCAAGACACTCGCGAGGGGCCAAGCCTCGTGAGGCGGATGACGCAAGACCTCCCCTGGGGCGGCCTCACTAGGATGGCTCCCGAGGAGAGGAGATATCAAGGCAAGGGGCACCTCACGAGGTTCTCGTGATGTGAGACATGACGACCAAGGCCAGGCGGGCGCCAGTGGGCGTAGGATGCCAGTTTCCTCTTTGGTGCTAAAGGTGCAGGTGCAGGCAAGGAGTCCTGAGGCGTCATGCAAAGGTTTCCATATCGGAGCAAAAAGACCAAGACCAGCAGGACGGCAGGACGAAGGTCACCACGGATCCCACATCAACGTGACCACCAGAGCCTTTGGCAAGAGAAGACCACCTTTTGTCAGGATAGCTTGGACTAGCTGTCCCCCTTCAAATTTGGCCATTGTGGGATCCCTTCCCGCTCAATAATTGGGAAGAGGACCCGGGCCTCTATAAATAGGACTAGCCAGCATTATAGAGGGTATGGGATCATTGAGACCACCCTTACACCCACTAGCTCGCCAAGCACAAGAACACCTCTCCTCAGGAGGCTGTTCTTCCCATGTATTAGTTCATCCTCAGCCTACAAGGCAATCCACCACACCACACTGGATTAGGGTATTACACCACAACGATGGCCCAAACCAGTATAAACTGTTGTGTCCCTTGTTCTTCAAGTTCAACGAGCTAGGCCTAGGAATCGGTGCGAGAGAGAGCTAGAGTGGCTAGGAGAGATCTTTGTGCGCACCCCAGTGTTCGAACCTCAAGGGTTTGCCGGTACCCATGATCCAAATTTTGCATGCCAGGTAGGGGTGCGCCGAATCTTCTCTTCCGTCGTTCGGTTCGTCACTGCTCCGCTGTCCTGATGGCCGACGATCAGGGGATTCATGCTGACCGCTGGGCAGCTTGGCCCACGCGGGCAGCGCCTTCCACTCGAGAAGGCCTCAAATCCGTTCCTCAGGTGTCCCACGGACCGCCTAACACCACCGGTCACGGGCGGCGCGGACCTGCAACCTCCACCCTGGCATCACGGCGCGCACGCTCCGCCGCGTGATCTTCGGACTAATCCGCGGTGATAGCACCGCACACCCGACGAGAGCAGGCGAACATGCGGGCCGCACTCATCGTGGCGCGAGAGCTGTTGCGATGTAGGCTGGTCGAGAGCGGCCGCGACTTGCTGCTCGAATGCGTCGCCGAACTGCTGGATTGCGTCTACAGGGGCACGCCGCCGTTCTGCTCGTCAGCCATGCCTCGGGTTGTTATTGAGGCACGCGCGTGGTCCCGACAAGCTAGCGCACCCCGTGGGTCGATGGGCGGCATGACGACACCAACATGGGCGTTGGCGCCATCTGTCCTATCGCAGCGACATCGTCACAGGCGGGAGCAAGCGATGGCGGCCTCTTACGAGGGTGCGCCGGAGTGCAACCAAGCGGCCACCAGGGCCTGGTACCACAGGTGGAAGTTCAAGGCGCGGGGCACTCGGGTGGTGTCCTCGGTGGGGTGGCCGACGATGCCTATGTGCCCCACATGGTGAACCTGGAGTACGCGTTCGGGGAGAGCCCCAATGCCTTCCTCGGGATGGGATGGAACGACGAGACCCTCAAAGTAGGAGATTACCATGAGTCGCCTGGGGGCTCCGCCGACCCCTTCAGCGACGACAAGAGGGTACAGCAGGTATCGCAGCAGTAGGCGTGCACTAACAATGGGCTGCAGGTGAACCAGACCACGACGATGGTCGGAGACCCAAGAGTGACGGTTTCGCCCTTGACCGGGGCAGAATGCTGGGGGCTGCATGTGGAGGGCTTGGAGCCACGGCCGAACCCCGCGCCGCGTGGAGCAAGGTGCCATGCGGAGGTAGATCCTCTACCGGGGGGAGCATCGACAAGCTCCTCCCCCAGGCAGAGGGCCCGTGGTCTCGAGGGTGCCACTAGCATCCCCCTCGCCCCTTGATCTTGTCTTGGTTTCCGGATGCCCCAACGGTGGTAAGGGGCGGTGCAAGGCGGGGCCTGATACGTCTCCAACATATCTATAATTTTTGATTGTTCCATGCTATTATATTATCCTTCTAGGATGTTTTATGGACTTTAATATACATTTTTATATGATTTTTGGGACTAACCTATTAACCCAGAGCCCAGTACCAGTATATGTTTTTCTCCTCTTTTAGAGTACCGCAGAAAAGGAATATCAAACGGAGTCCAATATACGTGAAACTCAACAGAGCTTATTTTTGGACTAGAAGAAGCCCAAGAAGTGCTGAAGGGTGACCAGAAGGTCCACGGGCTGCCCATGAGGGTGGGGGCGCGTGCCCCCCTGGGTGCCCCCCTGCCTCGTGGACACCCCGGAGACCCCCTTTACTTGCCCCCGACTCCAACACCTCCTATATATACTGAAACCTCCGGAAAATAACCTAGATCGTGAGTTCCACCGCCGAAAGCTTCTGTTGCCATTGAAAACCAATCTAGACCCATTCTGGCACCCTGCCGGAGGGGGGAATCCCTCTCCGATGGCCATCTTCATCATCCCGGCGCTCTCCATGATGAGGAGGGAGTAGTCCACCCTCGGGGCTGAGGGTATGTACCAGTAGCTATGTGTTTGATCTCTCTCTCTCTCTCGTGTTCTTGAGATGGCACGATCTTGATGTATCGCGAGCTTTGCTATTATAGTTGGATCTCATGATGTTTCTCCTCCTCTACTCTCTTGTGATGAATTGAGTTTTCCCTTTGAAGTTATCTTATCGGATTGAGTCCTTAAGGATTTGAGAACACTTGATGCATGTCTTGCATGTGCTTAGCTGTGGTGACAATGGGATATCATGTCATCTACTTGATGTATGTTTTGGTGATAAACTTGCGGGTTCCGTGACCTTGGGAATCTATGCATAGGGGTTGGCACACGTTTTCATCTTGACTCACCGGTAGAAACTTTGGGGCACTCTTTGAAGTTCTTTGTGTTGGTTGAATAGATGAATCTGAGATTGTGTGGTGTATATCGTATAATCATGCCCACGGATACTTGAGGTGACAATGGAGTATCTAGGTGACATTATGGTTTTGGTTGATTTGTGTCTTAAGGTGTTATTCTAGTACGAACTCTATGATAGACTGAACGGAAAGAATAGCTTCGTGTTATTTTACTACGGACTCTTGAATAGATTGATCAGAAAGGATAACTTTGAGGTGGTTTCGTACCCTACCATAATCTCTTCGTTTGTTCTCCGCTATTAGTTACTTTGGAGTGACTATTTGTTAAATGTTGAGGGATAGTTATATGATCCAAGTATGTTATTATTGTTGAGGGAACTTGCACTAGTGAAAGTATAAACCCTAGGCCTTGTTTCCTATGATTGCAACACCATTTATGCCCACGTTTACCACTTGCTACCTTGCTGTTTTTATATTTTCTTATTACAAAAACCTATATCCACCATCCATATTGCACTTGTATCACCATCTCTTCGCCGAACTAGTGCACCTATACAATTTACCGTTGTATTGGGTGTGTTGGGGACACAAGAGACTCTTTGTTATTTGGTTGCAGTGTTGTTTGAGAGAGTGCATCTTCATCCTACGCCTCCCACGGATTGATAAACCGTAGGTCATCCACTTGAGGAAAATTTGCTACTGTCCTACAAACCTCTGCACTTGGAGGCCCAACAACGTCTACAAGAATAAGGTTGCGTAGTAGACCTCAGGGCCCTCGTCTGGCGATATGAAGTAAGGCTCACGCCTGTGAGGGTCTCCGCTCGTGACACTCTCACCTAATAATGAGTCCGGCTGTACACGCCCCGGGGTCTCCGGAGTGCCGCCCTCAGGTCTTGAGGGCTCGCTCCGACATCCTAGTGGCAGTACTTAGCTCCGCGCTGGTGGAAGACCTGAAGACTAGCTAGGTGCCGGACGCGGCAATTTGCTTTCCTCTCCTTTTGTTTGTAACTTGGTTCACCGCCTTTTCGAATTGAATTTGAAGTCTTTTTCGTTGTCAAAAATGTGGGAAATTTTCCGTTGATTTCTGCTGGATTCTGTCGCTTTCTGGTCATTTTTTAGGCTTGCACCTCGAGCCCTCCGGCTCGGGGACCAGATGGACGATCCCACCTGGCGGATCTCTGTAACCTCGGTAGGACCCCCTCGGGGCAAGAGTCTACTCGCCGCAAAATTGCCGCGTAGGCATCCTGCCGTTGTCCGCGGGACGCCCCTGGCCCCGCTCCCCAGAGCAGGGCCGCATGTTGCTCAGGAAACTCAGGGCCACGGACCCCTAGCGATCTATCCCAGAAGAGAGGCGTACCAACGACCTCGCAGCCCACACGAGGTCAGGTAGGATCAAGGTGAGTTACAACGACAACCCTGCTCAGAAGACTCGAGAACGCGCGTCCCAGGTTCGACTTTAAGGAGGGAAAAAGAAGAGTAGGACATCAGTTTACACACATAGGGGGCTCCCCCATCAAAATGCTCTCATACCCTATAGGGCCATGTCCAAGTCCTTGCGTCTAGAATCAAAGCGGAGGAGTACGAGATCAATCGGATATGTCGCTCGCCACGTCGTCCGAGTCGCTTTCGTGCACACTACTGACGCTGTCGCTGGCCTCGTCTTCACCATCATGGATCGCGCCGCCTTCGTCTTCCACGACCACGGCCTCATCATCCTCAGTAGCAAAGGTCCTGACCGGAGCATCCATGTTGTCATCCACGCAACGCGCCAAGTTGTCTCAGACGGCCCCGAGCACTAGGGCGATGGCGGCAACAAAATCAAGGACGGGGTCAATGTTTTGGAGGTGACTGATGACCCGGGAGAACGCGGGCCCGAGGAGGCCTCGACACTTTTCTTCAACAAGCTGGTGGTCCCTTGTGGCCCAGCCCTCCAGGCGTGTCACAAACTCAGTGCAGAAGACAAGATGGCCAGCGTAATCCTCCACGTGGGGGTGAGGGACGTTCTCCACGCAGATGGCCCCCATCGCCCGATTAGCCTTCACCCGGAGAGCCTGGAGCATGGGGGCATGCTCGTGCTGCTACAATAGTCGATGGCAAGCCTCGTACCTGTTCTACTGCGCGAGAACCACGACATCATCAACCTGTCACTAGAGCAAGGACAGGTCGGCGTGTGCGGAGTCCAGCTTGGCCTGGGCAGAAGACTGGGCTGACGTGGCGACCCTCTCACGCTGCTGTACTTCCTCCAGCTCCATCCTGAGAGCAGCTGTTCTCCCATCAGCTTCCGCCCTCTAGAGCTCCAACTTCAGGCCATACTCCCTGGCACCAAAGGCGGCACATCGGCTGAGGGCGCTTAGGATCAGCAGAGAACTCGGGGCAGCAGGGGGTTGCTTCTCAGGAGATTTTGTCGCCTTAGCATAAGGGGACCTGAGGAACCACGGTCAGAAGGGAAAGTAGCACTCAAGGAATTACAAAGATAAGGTACTCACGCATCTATGGCAATGTACTTCCTCTGCTTCAATGGTCGGAAGGCATCACCACTGCAGCTTGGAGATCCCTTCCTCTTGCGGAGTGCGTCGAAGTTCAGATGGAGCCGATCGAAGCCATGGATGTGATCATCAGCGCCAGGCACGACAGGGACAACTCCTGAGGATGCAGCCTCAGGAAGGCTAGGCCTTGCGGGGTCGCTGGCCCCCGCCACAGGACAACTCGCGGTGGCCTCGGGGGCTTTGGCCTACGGAGCACCAGGCTGCACCGGCCCCTCAGCCGTTCCCTCTGTGCGGCTCTCACGAGCCCCAAGGGACGTCGCTTCAGGAGCCTAGGAGATGTTAGCACCTCAGCAGCCGCACCACCAGCACTCGGCGACGATCGCCCCCCCTCTCCCCCCTCCCCCGCGCCCCCTTCTAGGGCGATCGCCATGCTAGCGGCAGGCAGGGGAGCGACGCAGACGGGGCTCTCACGAGGTCCCTCAAGGCCGGACTGACGATGCCCTCATTCGTCAAAGGAGGGCATCTGCTTCACGAAGTCCACCTTGTTTGAGCAGAAGTACATAAGACAACCTTCCTCTGGCAAGCGGGCTGGCGCTGGGTCGCCCGTCAGGAGCTCGAGCACCGTGCGCCACACCTCACGAGGAAGAGTAGGCGCTTGGAGCCACATGCGGTCCCCGTAGCCGGAGAAGGTCCACATCGGCTGAGAGTGTCGCTGAATTGGAGCGATGCGGCACTGGATGTACTCCTTCACCACCATGGGCGCCGTCACACCAAGCTTCTTTAGCCTGGCCAGCCGGCGCCAAACGTGAGTTTGCCGCTGGTCGGCGAGCTTCTCATGCTTCCAGCCGGAGTTCGGAGCAGCCGGGATCCACGGAAGAAGCGGCACAGGGCTGCGCACACTCACATCAACAAACACCCACGCTTCCTAAAGCCACCGACGACCGGTGAAAGGTTGAAATCGATCCCCGAGTCGGCCGTCGCTGCGATGGCCTGAAAGGATACACACCCTGAGCACTGGAGTGCATCCGTCAGGTGCAGCGAGAAGAAGTGGCGGAGCAAGGCCATGGAGGGGGCAATGCCCACTATGGCATCGCAGACGAAGGCGAAAAGAATGAGGAGGACGCTAGATTGGGGATCGAGGTGCAGGGTGCTGATCTGGTAATGCGAGAGCACCGCGTTGAAGAAACCAGAGAAGGGAGGAATCAAGCCTGCCCAGAGGGCGTGAAGGTGGAGGGGGACCTCGATGGCCATCCTGTCAATTTCGGCGCGGGAAGCGGGCCAAGCCACCATCGCCCCCACTCATTGGAATCGGCGGTGAGCGCCGGGCGCACCTTGTCCATAATCTCTTGGTTGATCACCACAACCACTCGGTGGTGGGCCCGAAGGCCGGCGGCGAGGAGGCCGAGGTACGAGACTCCTTCCCCCTTCCTTCTTTCGGCTGGATACTATGGTGGCGGAAGGAGGTGGTGTCGAATCGAACTAGGAGGAGGGATCGAGAAGACAAAGAAGCTGCCGGGCGTGGTGCCGGCGAAGGAGGTGGAGTTGTGTAAGCAACGGTGGCCGTCTAGCCGGGCGGAAATAGAGGCTGCGCGGGGAAGTGGGGACGCCCACATCCCATTGATCACCATGCGTCAATCAAGGCCGCAACCTTTTGGGGCCCGGGGCGCTTGGCACTTGACCATTGGCTTCGCCGCAAAGCCAAGTCCGAGCGCACCTTGGGCCCGAGGGCTACTATCGGCGTTCTGGGAACGAGAGTACCCAGACTTGCCTGCCTGCAGCCCGAGCGTGGCTCATCTAGCGGCCTGTTATGGCCCAATTTCATCAGCAACCATCAAGACCCTCGCGAGGGGCCAAGCATCGCGAGGCGGATGACACAAGACCTCCCCTGGGGCGGCCTCACTAGGCTGGCTCCCGAGGAGCGGAGATATCGAGGGAAGGGGCACCTCACGAGGTTCTCGTGACGTGAGACAGGATGACCAAGGACAAACGGGAGCCAGCAGGCACATGATGCCAATTTCCAATTTGGTGCTAAAGGAGCAGGTGCAGGGGAGGAGCCCCGAGGCGTCAGGCAAATGTTTCCAGATCGGTGCAACAAGACCAAGACCAGCAGGACAAAGGTCACCACAGAGCCCACGACAACGTCATCACCAGAGCCTTTGGCAGGCGAAGACCACCTTTTGTTAGGATAGCTTGTACTAGTTGTTCCCCTTCAAATTTGGCCGTTGTGGGATCCCTTCCCCTCAATATTTGGGAAGAGGACCCGAGCCTCTATAAATAGGACTAGCCACCACCATAGAGGGGATGGGATCATTCAGACCAACCTTACACCCACTAGCTCACCAAGCACAAGAACATCTCTCCTCAGGAGGTTGTTGTTCCAATGTATTAGTTCATCCTCAGCCTACAAGGCAATCCACCACACCACACTGGATTAGGGTATTACACCACAACGGTGGCCCGAACCAGTATAAACCCTTGTGTCCCTTGTTCTTCGAGTTCGAAGAGCTAGGCCTTGGAATCGGTGCGAGAGTGAGCTAGAGCGGAAAGGAGAGATCTTCGTGTGCACCCCATTGTTTGAACCTCAAGGGTTTGTCGGAACCCATGATCCGACAGATATTTGGGATATTTCTATGAACTTTGCTGAATCTTTGTAAATACTTACGGAGGGTTTCTCCTTCCTTCTATTGGAGAAGCTGCAAGTCGCTGGGCCTGCCGGGCTCTTGGTGGCCACCGGTGAAGGCGCCAATGAACTCGTGGCACTGGTCTGCCCATGACGAAATGTAGTTCTCCGGCAGGGGCATCAACCAAGACCTTACATTTGACTTGAGGGCCAAAGGAATGTAGTTAGCAAACACCTTCTCATCTCTTCCCCCGGCAGCTTGAACAACAATGTTGTAGATGCCCAGGAAATCTGCCGAGTATAACCTCCCATCGTACTTCTCAGGTATCTCTGTCTTCAACATGCGACGGATGGCCAATGGACTTGCCGCAGCTTGCGAGTAAAGGTAGGACAGCCAACCTCAAAAGGTAGGCACCCGCCAATACCAAGCGCGGGCTTGTCGACATCGAGGCCGCCACACCCGTTGGTCCGGCGAAGGTCGTCACAGCGTTGCTCAACAGCGGCGCACGTGTATCCTGTATGCCTATCCACCGGGGCTTGTCGTTGGCCTGGACGTGCTCGAGGGTCATAAGCGGCCATCAAGACGTCGTCGGGGTCTTGATTCTGTTCTGCTCACACTTGCTGCCGTGGAGGGGACTGCAATGTGGGGACGGCTCCCTCCGTACGATTAGCAGAATGAGCCATTGTTGTCACATGGGGAGGTCGTGGTGGGCCAGCTCGCCGTGAGCCCCTAGCTTTTGTGAAACAGAGTAGACTTTGGATGGTGGCACGCCATTCGTCCATCTGCTTGGCTGCTGGCAGAAATCTCAGCAATAGTTGAACCCGCGGCATGGCCTCCGAGGCTGTACTTGACATGGATGACGAAGAAGTCGACCGTACCGTCGCCCAACACCTCACGGTGCCGGTGGCGGCACCACTGTGCCCCCACTGCTACGTGGTGACCACCTGGATGGCAGGGCGGTGCAGTGGAGGCGCACGAGGGCCAGTGGCTCCATCGAGCGCATCAGCTTGGTCGACCCATCCCGGTGGAGACGCACACGCTACGGCCGCGCCTGTGGTGGGAACGGTCGAAGGACGATGATTCGCCCTAGTCCGGGCGCCATTACTGTGGTTGTGCTCGTCAGTGGGCAGAAGGGGCGCAGACGTGGTAACTCCTTCGCCCGGGCCTTGGGGAGCATAGCCGTCGGGGTGTTGTTGATGATGTTCTTCTTCAATGCCTCTCGCTCCCGCATCGGCCACGGGGGAACTGGTGATGGTTTCGCCTTCTCCAACCACATGCCCAGCGGTGTCCCCATCCTCGCGTGCCTCCGCACCTCCCTTACCGTTAGGGGCCATGGGCGGTGGAGCCTTTGAGGTGGATGGATGCATCGAAGAAGCAGGTTTCTTCTTGGGCGCCATAATCAATGGCGCCGTTGAAGGTGAAGATGGCGTTGAGGATGACGCACTGCACACACCTTTAGGTTCGCGCAAGCGAGCCCCTAGTTGGCGCTCCAAAGATGTCATGGGAAACCATGGCCACCTATGGGACCAGGAGGCCCCTTGCTGGTTCGGCAGGGGTTGTCACATTGCACAAAGTGCAGACGAGTGTGGGACAGCACGGCAGAGACCACGCGAGCAGTTTTACCCAGCTTCGGGCCACCATTATGGCGTAAGACCCTACTCCTGCCTTGGTGGATTGATGGTGGAAATGAGGTGGTGGAGCGTAGTACACTTTCCCGGCAAGGGTTGCCTCAGGGCGGTAGCGACTACGCGCGTATGGGGGTGTGAGTTGTCCAATCATCTAACACTGTCTACGGTTGCCATGGGCCTCCTTTTATAGATTAAGGGGTTACCACAATGGCAAAGTGGTCATTATGCACTAATAAGATAGCAACAGTGCTATCATACCTAACTCTGCGGGCTGATAGGGCACATTAAATGCACCACTTAACGTCATGTCAATGGTTACCCGGCAAGGCTTGTCGGGCTATCTTGCCAGCTCCGCCCCTACTTGCTTGACACATTGTAGGACGGGTGTCATCTGCGGGTTCTTCCTATAAGGAGAGGCTGCCATGTGGATAATGGCTGCCACTTAGTCTCAGTGCGACTTGACACCGCACTGATCGACGATGTAAGTCGTGATGGAGTGGTTGACGAGGTGGTTTAGCCTCCGCGATTCCCGGTAGGCTCTGTCGGGATGCCTTGGTTGTCTCCTTCTGGGGGTGGCCTCACCCCTTGCCGGGCTCGCTTGCTCGCCAAGGGAGGCCTTTCTCTTGGCGATATCTTGCTTCTCTCGCATGGTCTCTGTTCCTCTAGTTTGGTTGTTGGTTCCTTGAACCTCTTGGTCTCTTTTACTCTGACTTGGGCCGGTGCTTCAATCTTGTTTCCATGCCTGTTCATAGTCAGGGCAACGGACTCAGGGTTTGATGCACTGACACTTATTCATGATAAATGTTTACTATTCATGCTATAATTGTATTGATCGGAAACCTTGATACATGTGTGAATACATAGACAAACACTGTGTCCCTAGTGACCCTCTACTTGACTAGCTCATTGATCAAAGATGGTTAAGGTTTCCTAACCATGGACATGAGTTTTCATTTGATAATGGGATCACATCCTTAGGAGAATGATGTGATGGACAAGACTCATTTGTTAGCTTAGCATAATGGTCATTCTGTTTATTGCTACTGCTTTCTTCATGTCAAATACATATTCCTTCGATCGTGATATTATGCAACTCCCGGAAACTGGAGGAATACCTTGTGTTGTATCGAACATCACAACGTAACTGGGTGATTTTAAAGATGCTCTACAGGTATCTCCGAAGGTGTTTGTTGAGTTGGCATAGATCGAGATTACGATTTGTCACTCCAAGTATCGGAGAGGTATCTCTGGGCCCTCTCGATAATACACATCATAATAAGCCTTCCAAGCAAATGACTAATGAGTTAGTCTTGGGATGTTGTATTACGGAACGAGTAAAGATACTTGCCGGTAACGAGATTGAACTAGGTGTGAAGATACCGATGATCGAATCTCAGGAAAGTAACATACCAATGGACAAAGGGAATAATGTATGTTGTCATAACCGTTCTATCGATAGAGATATTCGTAGCATATGTAGGAGCCAATATGAGCATCCAGGTTCCACTATTGGTTATTGACAGGATAAGTGTCTCGGTCATGTTTGCATAGTTCTCGAACCCGTAGGGACCGCACGCTTAATGTTCGATGATGATATTGTATTATATGCGTTATGTGATTTGGTGACCAAACATTGTTTGGAGTCCCGGATGAGATCCCATACTTGACGAGGAGTTCCGAAATGACCGAGAGATAAAGATTGATATATAGGATGATGGTATTCTGACACCGGAAGTGTTCCGAAGTTTATCGGGTAAATATCAGAGTACCGGGGGGATACCGGAACACCCAGGCGAGGTATGTAGGCCATATGGGCCATAAGAGGGGTGCACACCAGCCCACAAGGGGTGGCGCGCCCCCTTAGGCATGTGGCCGAATTGGAGAAGGAACAAAGAGGGTTCTCCCCCCCTTCCTTTATCTCTTTATCCTTCCTTCTTCTCCATCTAGAATATGGTAGGGGGGGGCGAATTGGGTATGACCCCAAGTAGGATTCGGCCTACTTGGGATGTCCCTTGGCTGCCTCTTCCCCCTCCAACCAATATATATGTGGGGAGGGGGCACCTAGAACACAGAAAATCAATTGTTAGCCGTGTGCGGCGCCCCCCTCCACACTTTATTCCCACAGTCATATCTTCGTAGTTCTTAGGTGAAGCCCTGAGTGGATTACATCACTGTCACCGTCACCATGCTGTCGTGTTGATAGAACTTATCTACTTCCTCGACATCTTGCTGGATCAAGAGGTCGAGGGACATAATCAAGCTGAACGTGTGCAGAACTCAGAGGTGCTGTACGTTCGGTGCTTGATTGGTCGGAGCTAGAAGAAGTTCGACTACATCAACCGCATTGTCAGACACTTTTGCTTTCAGTCTACGATGGTACGTAGACACACTATCCCCCTCTTGTTGCTATGCATCTCCTAGATAGATCTTGCGTGAGCATATGATTTTTTTTGAAATTGCATGATATGTTCCCCAACTGTGGCATCATGAGCCAGGTCTATGTGTTGATGATATGCACGAGTAGAACAAATAGAGTTGTGGGCGGTGATAGTCATACCGCTTACCACCAATGTCTTATTTTGATTCGGCAGTATTGTGGGATGAAGCGGCCCGGACCAACCTTACATGACCGCGTTCATGAGACTGGTTCCACCGACAGACATGCAACTTTTTAAGTAAGTAAGGTTATTTTGTCATTTTGGAGGAAAAAATGCTAAGTATAGGTCATTTTGGAGCTATCCTAGGTAAATTATGTCAGTTTGGAGCTAAGTAAGGTTATTATGTCATTTTTGAGGAAAATAAGCTAAGTATAGGTCATTTTGGAGCTAAACATAGGTTATCATGCCATTTTTTACCTAAGGATGGGTAAGTATGTCATAAATGAACTGAAGAAGCTATATGTACATGCCATTTTTAGCTAACCTAGGTGGTTATGCCATTTTTTAGCTAACTAAGCATATTTTGTCATTTTGGAGGAAAAATGCTAAGTATGGGTCATTTTCTAGCTATCCTAGGTAAAGTATGTCATTTTGGAGCCTAGTAAGGTAATTTTGTCATTTTGTAGGACAATAAGCTAAGTCTATGTCATTTTAGAGCTAAACCAAGGTTATCATGCCTTTTTTTTACTCAAGTAAGGTTATTTTGACATTTTGGAGGAAAAAAATTGCTAAGTATAGGTCATTTTGGAGCTATCCTAGGTAAAGTATGTCAGTTTGGAGCTAAGTAAGGTTATTATGTCATTTTCGAGGAAAATAAGCTAAGTATAGGTCATTTTGGAGCTAAACATATGTTATCATGCCATTTTTTCTACCTAAGTATCGTAAGTATGTCATAAATGAACTGAAGAAGCTATATGTATAGGACCTTTTTTAGATAACCTAGGTAGTTATGCCATTTTTGAGCCAACTAAGTATATCAAGTCATTTTGGAGGAAAAAATGCTAAGTATAGGTCATTTTGGAGCTATCCAACATAAAGTAAGTCAGTTTAGAGCTAAGTAAGGTTACTATGTCATCTGGGAAAACATACCATCATCACGGAGGTGAAGGACCGATCGGGTGTGCGCTAGTGCCAGACGGAGAAGGACCGGTCGGGGTTGTGCAATTGAGAGATAGAGAAGGATCGGTCGATGCATGTCGGGAGGCATGCTGCAACAAAGATCATTTGCAATATCTCATTATCATGATGCAACTGAAACGTGAATAATAGTAACTAATGAAACTCACCGTGTCCGGAGGGGTTTGACCTTTTTTCTCGCACACGAACTACGCATTTTGTTTTCACGAGTCAGTCATATTAGTTAGTAATGAAACGTTCATTACATGCATGATTTGGCTAAATGCGGGAGAAACTTACCACAAGGAGCTCGTATAGGCCCTGTCGGGGATATACCCCGCGGTATGAACCGGCCGGAATTATAACCCGGCCGGACTTGGCATTTTACTTAAGACGGTTTACACTTGGCAATTCACTGGTAACCCGGCGGTCGGATCACGGATGACAAGACCCAAGGCCCAGAAGGCCGGTTCATGTATGGTGGGCCGGTTTATGAAGAAAGCATAAGGAATATTCTCTTACAAAGGAAGCAAGACTAGGACTGCTTGTAATAAAGCAATCCTAATCCTACTAGGACTCTACATGTAACCCGCCCCTTCAACATATATAAGAAGGGGAAGGGCTCCCCAAAGAGGGAGAAGTTTAGACAAGTTTCTAGGATTAGACACAAAGAGCCGGTTTACCGGCGACACCACGAGGATCATAATGAGACCTAGCCTCAAACAGCACGTAGGGCTATTTCCGGATGATGTTTCCCGGGGCCCGAAGCTTTCTAAACCTTTGTCTTGCATCGCGTCTCTCGATTCCGCTCAACCCCTCTCAAGCTACTACATAGATGCGCGGCTTCACAACTAAAGTCCGTTAATCCGGACATCTGACGTGTTATTTCCACGACAGTAGGCGCCCACCGTGGGGCTCGCGCACGGTGGTGTTGAGTTCTTGAAGGGATTTCTCCAAGGGGTCGAGAAGTTCACAATTTTTTGGATGATGAAGAATAGCTGGTTTGAGAGGATCTACATCAGCTCGAGGATCATCCGTCCAGATTTACTATCTGTGAGATTTAAAAGTTCGAGAGGAATTAGGGTTACGCGGCAGACTACAAATCGAGCCACCGCTATGACTCGGATTCGCCACTTTGGTTTTTTGGTCAAAGCCGCCTTGGCTCCGGGTTGACACCGAGCAAAAGTTCACCGATGAGTCGTCACGGTAGCCTCAAACTGCCTTTGCCTCCGAAAGCCACTTTCATTGGTTATTAAAAAACGCCAGGAGATAGCCATGTTTCTCTTTTTTCCAAGGCTATCATGAGAAGAGAAGGGATCCTGTGAAGCACCGTATTAAGCTCCAACTTGAGCCAGACTCGGACTCGCCGGCCGCGCGCCCGTCACCCGAGTTGCCGGGTAGCTCCACCTTGGATCCGACCTACGTCGATGTCGTCTTTGTTGCCAAGTCGCCCCGATCTCGGCTCTGAACCGCCACCCGTCCGAGCGTGCGCCATCTCCTTATGCTCGTTCCTGCCATGGCCAAGCCGCCAGCATATCGCCCTGCTGTTAGGCATCGAGAGAGCGGCCTCGGCAGCCATTACGGGCCACCGGCCGTTGACTCACCGCCGTGCTTTTCATCTGTCGTTGCAGCCCGTGTCCGTGACCTCGTCCTCAAGCTTCGCTGAGCCGCCGGACATCGCTTCAGAATCCGTCTCGGGTTACTCCTAGCTGCCGCCAGAAAGCTGCCATCTTGCGTTAAACCGTCGTTTGCTTTGAGCCGGGCCTTGCTCCATATCACCAAAGCTGCATCAGATTTGCCGCCGAGTTGCGCCTGCTCTTCCGAGTCGCCGGCTTCCGAGACGCCTCGGTGGTTTGCCTCCAAGCTGCCACTTCGCACAGTCACCAAGCGACCTCATGCCGAACCGCCACCACGGCTACCTCTACCACCGTAGTTCCGCATCTTCCGCACCGCGACCCGCCGGCCCTGCTCTCTGCCCTTGCCGAGTGTAGCTGCGGCCTTGAGCCGCTGGGTCCCCGTCCTCCAAGATGTTCCTTCATCAAACCGCCGCGTTTTGAGCCGACCACGACCCGGACCCTACCATCGTTGCAGCCGATGCCTCCGCCTCAATGAGGCCTCCTTCGCCTCGGATTCGCTTAGTTGTACGAGCTCTGCCTTGGACCTAGCCTCCGTCTCTGCTGACTCGCCGCACGAGGTCACTTTCACTGCTGCCATGGTGCGCTACCGTCACTCCGCTTGACTCCGTGGCCGGCGTCTGCTTTCCTCCTCTGTGCACCCGCCTTGCTGTCGCAGGCTTCAAACCAGCCCGGCTGAGCCGCCAGCCACGTGCCTTCATTTGACCATGCACCTGGATTGAGTTGCCGCTCGGGCCTGTTTTGGTGTCCCCTGTGCTGGTTCTGCAGTCCCACCTGCCTCTGTCGCAAGAGCCGCCTTGCTGACGGCCTCGGTGTCTTCTGTCCAAACCGGGACAGCTGCTTGGCAGTCACGTAAGGTCTCCAGATCGGTTTAACATACACACATGAATCAATCTTTGTTGATCTACTTGAAAAGTATAGCCTGATGGAATCCCAAGTTTTTCCATGTGAAAGAACCAACAATTAGTACGACCACTACACACGTGCGGACTTTAAAGAAGAATCAAGTATAAAGGGAAGACCCGGATGTGGATTTAGAGCTGCTGCCCAGTGCAAAAACTGCTGCGCTTTCTGCTGTCGCGCTCCCGCACCTGGCCTGCCGCTGTTGCGGCCTTGCCTCGCCTCGAGTTGCTGGCATCGATGCTGATTCGCCGTCGTCGAATTGCTCCGGCCTTACTCCAAGTCACTACGGCCGCCTCAAGTCGCCGTTGCATGCCGAAGCCGCTGCTGCAAGACCGGCCTGTGTCCTTTTCGCCACATCCGCTATATCGGTCAAAGTTTCAGTCTTTGGGTTGGTCAAGTTTACTAAACAACTCGATGATGACAAGGGTGGCGAGGACACTTGGATACCTTGCGCCTGAATACGCTACTACAGGAAAAGTAGCTACAGGAGTTGACGTTTATGCATAAGGCGTCATGGAGATAATTACTGGAGGAGAAGTACTTTTGGAGAAAAATACGAGGAGGGCAAGCTACGTGGAGGCCTGGTGCCACAAATACAGAAGCTATACAGAGCAGTACTACATCACATCACCGGAGCTCAACGTGCATATGCTATTCCGTATTATATGGCACCAGCACTTTTGTTCATCCAGCAAAAGCAGAATCAGGTGATATCTATCCTACTTATTTTCAATACATATTAATTCATCCGAGCAAAAATACCCCGTCCTGCTGTATTTTAGACCCAGGAAAATTATTCATCACAAAGTGGTGATAAACCATGCAGAGGGAGGCACACCAAACATCGTTCAACACATGTGGTCGTCGTTACTCAACGGACTCCCGCGCCGGTTTACAGCACCTTGGCCGTCTCCCGTAACAGCGCCGGTTTACAGTGCCGCGGACATCTTTCACGACCGCACCGGTTTACAACGTCGTGGCCGTCTTTCGCATCCGCGCCGGCTCACAACGAAGAAGGCAACTAGCTCGTCGACGCCGGCCGACTCATCTGTCATCCGAGAAAATCAGGTGTTATCCCTCCTATCTTTTTATCAAGACATTTTAATTCCTATGAGCACCATTACACTGCCCTATTGGTGTTTTTATACAGGTGAAATTATTATTCTAGTGCGAGAATAAAGCACGCGTTGGAAATATTCTACAACGGCATTTTCCGCTGTGTCACACTACCCGTTGAACGGACGGCCGGTTCACGCGTCCGTACCGGTTTACAACACGGAGGACAACTTGTTCATCTCCGCCGGTTTACAACACCACGGCCGATTCATATGACCGGGCTGCCTCTGATGTTGCGGCCGTTTTTACTGTCCGCCCTGTAATCCGGTCTATTCAACATAACGGTTCAAATACATCAGGTGATATCCATCTAAATCTATTTCTCTTGATATATATCATTTTCATCAAAGAAGAACACAATGCTTTGATCAGTTTATTTTGTTATGCAGAAGGGACCAAACTACGGGGCTTCCTGTTCAAACATAGGTCGTATCCGAACCAGAGAGAACATAGCCAAACGCACTGAAGGGCTTCCTGTTCGAACATAGGTCGTATCCGAACCAAAGAGAACATAGCCAAACGCACTGAAGGGCTTCCTGTTCAAACATAGGTCGTATTCGAACCAAAGAGAACATACCCAAACTTATTGACGGGCTTCCTGTTCAAACATAGGTCATATTCGAACCAAAGAGGACATACCCAAACTTATTGACGGGCTTCATGTTCAAACATAGGTCGTATTTGAACCAAAGAGAACATACCCAAACTTATTGACGGGCATCTTGTTCAAACATAGGTCGTATTCGAACCAAAGAGAACATACCCAAACTTAATGAAGCCATTCTGTTCAAACATAGGTCGTATCCGAACCAAACAGAACATGGCAAAGGCCAGTAGGGGGCAGGATCGTATCCGAATCCTAGATTAGCCCCTATGGTCCGGTTTGTATGGTCGTATCCGAACCATAAGCTCAATGGATTGTATCCGAATCCATTGCTTGGCTAAATTTTTAAGGCCAGTAGGGGGCAGGATCGTATCCGAATCCTAGCTTAGCCCCTATGGTCTGGTTTATATGGTCGTATCCGAACCATAAGCTCAATGGATCGTATCCGAATCCATTGCTTGGCTAAACCTTCCTTTGGAGCCTGGCAGCTCGCAAAAAGCCTCGACTACATGGTTTTATTTGCAAACTTGTATTTCTGGTATTTGTGTTTTATGGTTCTTTGATCCGGAGTGGGACAATTCCAGAGTTGACCGCGTATCTTTAAAAGTCTGGACAGAGCTCCAGCATGATCTAAACCGGTAGCTTCTATAAAGCCCGGAATTATTATTGGGTCTATCAAAGGCTCCCTCAGAAAACTGCAAATTTCGCCGGATTAAGAATATCAAGCATACTTGATCGCAGGTATGAAGTTATTTCTGGTACAAACAAACACTTGTTTGATATATTTACAAGAGCAATTTAATCCATCCGGTGGTAAACCGCCAGGATATCTTTTAGCATTGTTTTATGCAGAAACAGATAATGACCGGTGCTTATTAAACCGGCCTGGCTTTTGACTATAAGTCGCCAGTATATGATGGTAAAGAATGACCGGTGTTTATTAACACGGCCTAGTTGTGATCAAATATCACTTGAACCAGTGTTCCAACCGGATTATATTCTTCAAATCTTTAAATAGCCAACATGGCTGGACTTTTACGATGGTTATAAATATTATGATTGAGGTTTTTCAAAGTCGCTTTAAGTGCAATAGATATTATTTCATCGATGGAAGTGATTTATTCTACAAAGTAATAGTCCCGAGTCGCTGCAGGCTTACGACCCGGCACTTGGGGGCTACAGTATTCAAATTGAGATTACATCAAATACACAAGTCTCATGTCGCTGCAAGCATGCACCATGACACTTGGGGGCTAATGCAAAGTCATTTTTTGCTCACCATATTGAAGACCCGACTCATCACATCATAATGAGCCGGCCCTTGGGGGCTACCAATCACTCCTATCAACAATTCAAGGTACACAAGTATTAATCAATTATATTAAAGGGTCCACTGCTCAGTTGGTAAAGCACAAAGCTCTTAACCTTGTGGACGTGGGTTCAAACCCCACGATGGAAGTTACATTATATAATGTTATTTTCAATGATTATATCTACAAAGTCCATGCTCATTATTGCATAATGACCCGGCACTTGGGGGCTACATGTTGCTATTCAAATTTACATGATCATATTTTCAAAGTCCCTGCTCATTATTGCATAATGACCCGGCACTTGGGGGCTACATGATATGGAATATTCAGTTTCATAGTGATTTGGATGACCAATCCGGATTTCTTCAAGATTATACAATGCTATTTTCAATGAAGTATATACAAAGTCCCTGCTCATTATTACATAATGATCCGGCACTTGGGGGCTACATATGTGGAATATTCAGTTGTGACTAGTGACTGAGATGAACAATCTGGATTTCTTCAAGATTGCAACGATTATATTCAAACAAGTTTTAAGATATCACTATGTTCTCCTCTTAAGACTTGGGGGCTACAGGTAATATGCATATAAAGGAGGAACATCTTCAAATTCTCAGTTTTGGGCAAGTCCGGAAGATTAATTGTGTGACCCGGTGTTGGGAACAATCATAACCCGGCGTCTATAAACAGTCATGACCTGGTATTATCAGTTTTTTATAAACCAGTAATGGTGGTAATCATAAACCGGCATCCTCAAGCAGGCTGGATATCAATTGAATATTTGAAGACCAATATTTTTATTAAGTCAGAGCATTGAAGGCCGAGTCAAATGGATTCTTTGTGTGCAATATTTTTTCTACAAACAAGTTGATTATGAAGCTGGTCTGTTGACCCGGATTTTCTAGAAGAAGGACAAGGACTTAAGGATGGTCAGGTGCCGGTTTACAAGAAATTCTTAACCCGGAGCACAACCTGTCAGATTTGTTCTTGTGGTTATTTTGCAGCATAAGTTTATCATGGATAAATCCAAGCTAAACTTGGGGGCTAATGTCGGGGATATACCCCGCGGTATGAACCGGCCGGAATTATAACCCGGCCGGACTTGGCATTTTACTTAAGACGGTTTACACTTGGCAATTCGCTGGTAACCCGGCGGGCGGATCACGGATGACAAGACCCAAGGCCCAGAAGGCCGGTTCATGTATGGTGGGCCGGTTTATGAAGAAAGCATAATGAATATTCTCTTACAAAGGAAGCAAGACTAGGACTCCTTGTAATAAAGCAATCCTAATCCTACTAGGACTCTACATGTAACCCGCCCCTTCAACATATATAAGAAGGGGCAGGGCTCAACAAGAAGAACTAGTGCACCTATACAATTTACCATTGTATTGGGTGTGTTGGGGACACAAGAGACTCTTTGTTATTTGGTTGCAGGGTTGTTTGAGAAAGACCATCTTCATCCTATGCCTCCCACGGATTGATAAACCTTAAGTCATCCACTTCAGGGAAATTTTCTATTGTCCTACAAACCTGTGCACTTGGAGGCCCAACAACGTCTACAAGAAGAAGGTTGTGTAGTAGACATCAAGTTCTTTGCTGGCACTGTTGCCGGGGAGGTTAGTGCTTGAAGGTATATCTTTAGATCTTGCAATCGACTCTTTTAGTTTCTTGTTTTATCACTAGTTTAGTTTATAAAAGAAAACTACAAAAAAATGGAATTAAGGTCACCTCATATGCTTCATCTCTTTAATATCTTTCGTGAAAATGATGGGAAGGAAAACTGTGCTAAAGTACTAGAAGAAGAATTACATAGAATGCTTGGCATAAAATATGAGCATGATTGCAGTGTTGTTAGTGTGAATTCTTCGAATACCTATGATGCTAATGATATGCAAATCCACAAGCTTGGGTATGCTATATATGATGAAGATGATACGTTTAGTCTCCCAAGTTTTGATGAGCAAATTTATTATGATGAAAGCATGCCTCCTATCTATGATGATTATTGTGATGACTTGTATTCTATAAAGAATAAAGATAACCATGAAACTTGTCATCATGATTTTAATTTTCAATTGGATTATGCTTCACATGATAGTTATTTTGTTGAATTTGCTCCTCCCACTACTATGAATGAGAAGAATTTTGCTTATGATGGGAGTAGTAAAATTTCTATGCATGTGGATCATGAAAAAAATGCTTTATGTGCTGGTTATATGGTTGAATTAATTCATGATCCTACTGAAAATTATTATGAGGGAGCAACATATGCTTGTATGATTTGCAATAATATCAAGTTTCCTCTCTATGTGCTTAAAATCTTGAAGTTATACTCGTTTTCCCTTCCTATGCATAGGAAGTGGGTTAGACTTAAATATGCTATGCATATGAAGTGGGTTAAACTTAAATGTGCTATTCATATGCTTCATGATGCTCCCGTTATGTTTCAATTCTTATCTTTTATGTGAGCATCATTATGCCTAGCTAGGGGCGTTAAACGATAGCACTTGTTGGGAGGCAACACAACTTTATTTTACTTTCTTTGGCTTTCTTATGTTTAGGAATAAATATTGCATCTAGCTTCTGTTTAGATGTGGTTTTGTGTTTTAATTAGTGTTTGTGCCATGTAGAACCTTTGGGAAGACTTGTGTGAAGTCTATATGATCCTGCTATAAAAAACAGAAACTTTAACGCTCACGAGATTGGCTACCAGATTTTGCTGGAGTGTGCTATTTAGTTGATTCTTTTTTCAGATGATTAATAGACAAATTCCTCACGTTTACCAATTTATTTAAATTTTTTGGAGTTACAGAAGTATGCGAAAGTTACAGATTATTACAGACTGTTCTGTTTTTGACAGATTCTGTTTTTCGTGTGTTGTTTGCTTATTTCAATGCATCTATGAGTAGTATTGGGGAGTATGAATCATAGAGAAGTTGGAATATAGTAGGTTTAACACCAATATAAACAAAGAATGAGTTAATTATAGTACCTTTGAGTGGTGGTTTGTTTTCTTATACTAACGGAGCTCACGAGATTTTTGTCTAAGTTTTGTGTTGTGAAGTTTTCAAGTTTTGAGTATTGCTTTGATGGACTATGGAACAAAGTGTGGCAAGAGCCAAGCTTGGGGATGCCCAAGGCACCCCAAGGTAAAATTCAAGTACAACCAAAATCCTAAGATTGGGGATGCCCCAGGAAGGCATCTCGTCTTTCGTCTTCATCTATCGGTAACTATACTCGGAGCTATATTTTTATTCACCACATGATATGTGTTTTGTTTGGACCATCAATTTAGTTTTTTTTGGTTACTGTTTCAATAATATCCCAAGATCTAAAGTTCTGAAATGCTAGAGAGTCTTCACATAGTTACATAATTATTCAACTACTCATTGATCTTCACTTATATCTTTCGGAGTAGTTTGTTATTGCTCTAGTGCTTCACTTATATCTTTTAGAGCACGGTGGTGGTTTTATTTTGTAGAAATTGTTGATCTCTCATGCTTCACTTATATCCTTTTGAGACTCTATTAAAACAGCATGGTAATGTGCTTTGGCTGTATAACTAGCCTTCACATGATAGGCATCCAAGATCAATTTAGTAAAAACATAGGTCGTATTCGAACCAAAGAGAACATACCCAAACTTATTGACGGGCTTCCTGTTCAAACATAGGTCGTATTCGAACCAAAGAGAACATACCCAAACTTATTGACGGGCTTCCTGTTCAAACATAGGTCGTATTCGAACCAAAGAGAACATACCCAAACTTATTGACGGGCTTCTTGTTCAAACATAGGTCGTATTCGAACCAAAGAGAACATACCCAAACTTAATGAAGCCATTCTGTTCAAACAT
>LR738711.1:381789623-381800040 GCA_902687465.1 Secale cereale
AAAACAGCATGGTAATGTGCTTTGGCTGTATAACTAGCCTTCACATGATAGGCATCCAAGATCAATTTAGTAAAAACATAGGTCGTATTCGAACCAAAGAGAACATACCCAAACTTATTGACGGGCTTCCTGTTCAAACATAGGTCGTATTCGAACCAAAGAGAACATACCCAAACTTATTGACGGGCTTCTTGTTCAAACATAGGTCGTATTCGAACCAAAGAGAACATACCCAAACTTAATGAAGCCATTCTGTTCAAACATAGGTCGTATCCGAACCAAACAGAACATGGCAAAGGCCAGTAGGGGGCAGGATCGTATCCGAATCCTAGCTTAGCCCCTATGGTCCGGTTTGTATGGTCGTATCCGAACCATAAGCTCAATGGATCGTATCTGAATCCATTGCTTGGCTAAATTTTTAAGGCCAGTAGGGGGCAGGATCGTATCCGAATCCTAGCTTAGCCCCTATGGTCTAGTTTATATGGTCGTATCCGAACCATAAGCTCAATGGATCGTATCCGAATCCATTGCTTGGCTAAACCTTGCTTTGGAGCCTGGCAGCTCGCAAAAAGCCTCGACTACATGGTTTTATTTGCAAACTTGTATTTCTGGTATTTGTGTTTTATGGTTCTTTGATCCGGAGTGGGACAATTCCAGAGTTGACCGCGTATCTTTAAACGTCTGGACAGAGCTCCAGCATGATCTAAACCGGTAGCTTCTATAAAGCCCGGAATTATTATTGGGTCTATCAAAGGCTCCCTCAGAAAACTGCAAATTTCGCCGGATTAAGAATATCAAGCATACTTGATTGCAGGTATGAAGTTATTTCTAGTACAAACAAACACTTGTTTGATATATTTACAAGAGCAATTTAATCCGTCCGATGGTAAACCGCCAGGACATCTTTTAGGATTGTTTTATGCAGAAACAGATAATGACCAGTGCTTATTAAACCGGCCTGGATTTTGACTATAAGTCGCCAGTATATGATGGTAAAGAATGACCGGTGTTTATTAACACGGCCTAGTTGTGATCAAATATCACTGGAACCAGTCTTCCATCCGGATTATATTCTTCAAATCTTTAAATAGCCAACATGGCTGGATTTTTACGATGGTTATAAATATTATGATTGAGGTTTTTCAAAGTCGCTTTAAGCGCAATAGATATTATTTCATCGATGGAAGTGATTTATTCTACAAAGGAATAGTCCCGAGTCGCTGCAGGCTTACGACCCGGCACTTGGGGGCTACAGTATTCAAATTGAGATTACATCAAATACACAAGTCTCATGTCGCTGCAAGCATGCACCATGACACTTGGGGGCTAATGCAAAGTCATTTTTTGCTCAGCATATTGAAGACCCGACTCATCACATCATAATGAGCCGGCCCTTGGGGGCTACCAATCGCTCCTATCAATAATTCAAGGTACACAAGTATTAATCCATTATATTAAAGGGTCCACTGCTCAGTTGGTAAAGCACAAAGCTCTTAACCTTGTGGACGTGGGTTCAAACCCCACGATGGAAGTTACATTATATAATGTTATTTTCAATGATTATATCTACAAAGTCCCTGCTCATTATTGCATAATGACGCAGCACTTGGGGGCTACATGTTGCTATTCAAATTTACATGATCATATTTTCAAAGTCCCTGCTCATTATTGCATAATGACCCGGCACTTGGGGGCTACATGATATGGAATATTCAGTTTCATAGTGATTTGGATGAACAATCCGGATTTCTTCAAGATTATACAATGCTATTTTCAATGAAGTATATACAAAGTCCCTGCTCATTATTACATAATGATCCGGCACTTGGGGGCTACATATGTGGAATATTCAGTTTTGACTAGTGACTGAGATGAACAATCTGGAGTTCTTCAAGATTGCAACGATTATATTCAAACAAGTCTTAAGATATCACTATGTTCTCCTCTTAAGACTTAGGGGCTACAGGTAATATGCATATAAAGGAGGAACATCTTCAAATTCTCAGTTTTGGGCAAGTCCGGAAGATTAATTGTGTGACCCGGTGTTGGAAACAATCATAACCCAGCGTCTATAAACAGTCATGACCTGGAATTATCAGTTTTTTATAAACCAGTAATGGTGGTAATCATAAACCGGCATCCTCAAGCCGGCTGGATATCAATTGAATATTTGAAGACCAATATTTTTATTAAGTCAGAGCATTGAAGGCCGAGTCAAATGGATTCTTTGTTTGCAATATTTTTTCTACAAACAAGTTGATTATGAAGCTGGTCTGTTGACCCGGATTTTCTAGAAGAAGGACAAGGACTTAAGGATGGTCAGGTGCTAGTTTACAAGAAATTCTTAACCCGGAGCACAACCTGTCAGATTTGTTCTTGTGGTTATTTTGCAGCATAAGTTTACCATGGATAAATCCAAGCTAAACTTGGGGGCTAATGTCGGGGATATACCCCGCGGTATGAACCGGCCGGAATTATAACCCGGCCGGACTTGGCATTTTACTTAAGACGGTTTACACTTGGCAATTCACTGGTAACCCGGCGGGCGGATCACGGATGACAAGACCCAAGGCCCAGAAGGCCGGTTCATGTATGGTGGGCCGGTTTATGAAGAAAGCATAATGAATATTCTCTTACAAAGGAAGCAAGACTAGGACTCCTTGTAATAAAGCAATCCTAATCCTACTAGGACTCTACATGTAACCCGCCCCTTCAACATATATAAGAAGGGGCAGAGCTCAACAAGAAGAACTAGTGCACCTATACAATTTACCATTGTATTGGGTGTGTTGGGGACACAAGAGACTCTTTGTTATTTGGTTGCAGGGTTGTTTGAGAAAGACCATCTTCGTCCTATGCCTCCCACGGATTGATAAACCTTAGGTCATCCACTTGAGGGAAAATTTCTATTGTCCTACAAACCTCTGCACTTGGAGGCCCAACAACGTCTACAAGAAGAAGGTTGTGTAGTAGACATCAAGTTCTTTGCTGGCGCTGTTGCCGGGGAGGTTAGTGCTTGAAGGTATATCTTTAGATCTTGCAATCGACTCTTTTAGTTTCTTGTTTTATCACTAGTTTAGTTTATAAAAGAAAACTACAAAAAATGGAATTAAGGTCACCTCATATGCTTCATCTCTTTAATATCTTTCGTGAAAATGATGTGAAGGAAAACCGTGCTAAAGTACTAGAAGAAGAATTACATAGAATGCTTGGCATAAAATATGACCATGATTGCAGTGTTGTTAGTGTGAATTCTTCGAATTCCCATGATGCTAATGATATGCAAATCCACAAGCTTGGGTATGCTATATTTGATGAAGATGATACGTTTAGTCTCCCAAGTTTTGATGAGCAAATTTATTATGATGAAAGCATGCCTCCTATCTATGATGATTATTGTGATGACTTGTATGCTATAAAGAATAAAGATAACCATGAAACTTGTCATCATGATTTTAATTTTCAATTGGATTATGCTTCACGTGATAGTTATTTTGTTGAATTTGCTCCTCCCACTACTATGAATGAGAAGAATTTTGCTTATGATGGGAGTAGTAAAATTTCTATGCATGTGGATCATGAAAAAAATGCTTTATGTGCTGGTCATATGGTTGAATTAATTCATGATCCTACTGAAAATTATTATGAGGGAGGAACATATGCTTGTATGATTTGCAATAATATCAAGTTTCCTCTCTATGTGCTTAAAATCATGAAGTTATACTCGTTTTCCCTTCCTATGCATAGGAAGTGGGTTAGACTTAAATGTGCTATGCATACGAAGTGGGTTAAACTTAAATGTGCTATTCATATGCTTCATGATGCTCCCGTTATGTTTCAATTCTTATCTTTTATGTGAGCGTCATTATGCCTAGCTAGGGGCGTTAAACGATAGCACTTGTTGGCAGGCAACACAACTTTATTTTACTTTCTTTGGCTTTCTTCTGTTTAGGAATAAATATTGCATCTAGCTTCTGTTTAGATGTGGTTTTGTGTTTTAATTAGTGTTTGTGCCATGTAGAACCTTTGGGAAGACTTGTGTGAAGTCTATATGATCCTGCTATAAAAAACAGAAACTTTAACGCTCACGAGATTGGCTACCAGATTTTGCTGGAGTGTGCTATTTAGTTGATTCTTTTTTCAGATGATTAATAGACAAATTCCTCACGTTTACCAATTTATTTAAATTTTTTGGAGTTACAGAAGTATGCGAAAGTTACATATTACTACAGATTGTTCTATTTTTGACAGTTTCTGTTTTTCGTGTGTTGTTTGCTTATTTCAATGCATCTATGAGTAGTATTGGGGAGTATGAATCATAGAGAAGTTGGAATACAGTAGGTTTAACACCAATATAAACAAAGAATGAGTTAATTATAGTACCTTTGAGTGGTGGTTTGTTTTCTTATACTAACGGAGCTCACGAGATTTTTGTCTAAGTTTTGTGTTGTGAAGTTTTCAAGTTTTGAGTATTGCTTTGATGGACTATGGAACAAAGTGTGGCAAGAGCCAAGCTTGGGGATGCCCAAGGCACCCCAAGGTAAAATTCAAGTACAACCAAAATCCTAAGATTGGGGATGCCCCGGGAAGGCATCCCGTCTTTCGTCTTCATCTATCAGTAAATATACTCGAAGCTGTATTTTTATTCACCACATGATATGTGTTTTGTTTGGACTGTCAATTTAGTTTTTTTTTGTTACTGTTTGAATAATATCCCAAGATCTGAAGTTCAGAATTGCTAGAGAGTCTTCACATAGTTACATAATTATTCAACTACTCATTGATCTTCACTGATATCTTTCGGAGTAGTTTGTTATTGCTCTAGTGCTTCACTTATATCTTTTAGAGCAGGGTGGTGGTTTTATTTTGTAGAAATTGTTGATCTCTCATGCTTCACTTATATCCTTTTGAGAGTCTATTAAAACAGCATGGTAATGTGCTTTGGCTGTATAACTAGCCTTCACATGATAGGCATCCAAGATCAATTTAGTAAAAACTTTCATAGTGAGTGCATTGAATATGATGAGAAGTTGGATGCTTGATAATTGTTTTGAGATATGAGGATAGTGATATTAGAGTCATGCTAGTGGAGTAATTATGAATTTAAGAACTACTTGTGTTAAAGTTTGTGATTCCCGTAGCATGCACGTATGGTGAACCGCTATGTGACGAATTTAGAGCATGAGGTATTTATTGAGTGTCATCCTTTGTGTGGAGGACGGGGGCACGCGATGGTTAACTCCTACCAACCTCCCCCCTAGGAGCATGCGTTGATTACTTTGTTTTGATGACTCGTAAATATTTGCAATAAGTATGTGAGTTCTTTATGAATAATGTTGAGTCCATGGATTATACGCACTCTCACCCTTCCACCATTGCTAGCCTCTCTTATACGGCGCAACTTTCGCTGGTACCATACACCCACCGTATACTTTCCTCAAAACAGCCACCATACCTACCTATCATGGCATTTCCATAGCCTTTCTGAGATATATTGCCATGCAACTTTCCACCATCCCGTTTGCTATGACACGCTTCATCATTGTCATATTGCCATGCATGATCATGTAGTCGACATCTTATTCGTGGCTAGGCCACCATGCATAATTTTTCATACATGTCACTCTTGATTCATTGCACATCCCAGTACACCGCCGGAGGCAATCATATAGAGTCATTCTTTGTTCTAGTATCGAGTTATAATATCGAGTTGTAAATCAATATAACAGTGATGATCATCATTATTAGAGCATTGTCCCAAAGAAAAAAGAAAAAAAAAGAAGGAAAGTCCAAAGAGAAAGAAAGGCCCAAAAAAAAAGAAAAAAAAAGAAAAGGGACAATTGCGACTATCTTTTTCCACATTTGTGCTTCAAAGTAGCACCATGTTCTTCATGATAGAGAGTCTCATGTTCAGTCACTTTCATATACTAGTGGGAATTTTCATTATAGAACTTGGCTTGTATATTCCAACGATGCGCTTCCTCAAATGCCCTAGGTCTTCGTGAGCAAGCAAGTTGGATGCACACCCACTAGTTTCTTTTGTTGAGCTTTCATACATATTTAGCTCTAGTGCATCCGTTGCATGGCAATCCCTACTCACTCACATTGATATCTATTGATGGGCATCTCCATAGCCTGATGATACGCCTAGTCGATGTGAGACTATCTCCCTCGTTTTTGTCTTCTCCACAACCACCACTCTATTCCACATAGTGCTATGTTCATGGCTTACGCTAATGTATTGCGTGAAAGTTGAAAGGTTTGAAAGAATAGAATATGAAAACAAGTGCTTGGCTGAAACCAGGGTTGTCCATGATATGAATATTTTGTGTGATGAAGAGGGAGCATAGCCAAACTATATTATTTTGTAGGGATAACTTTCTTTAGCCATAGTATTTTGAGAAGACATGATTGCTTTGTTAGTATGCTTGAAGTATTATTATTTCTTATGCCAATATAGACTTTTGTCTTCAATCTTTCAGGTCTGAACATTCATGCCACATTAAAGAGAATTACATTGAGAATTATGTTAGGTAGCATTCCACATCAATATTTTTGTTTTTATCATTTACCTACTCGAGGACGAGCAGGAATTAAGCTTGGGGATGCTTGATACGTCTCCAACGTATCTATAATTTTTGATTGTTCCATGCTATTATATTATCTTTCTAGTATGTTTTATGGGCTTCAATATACACTTTTATATGATTTTTGGGACTAACCTATTAACCTAGAGCCCAGTGCCAGTTTCTGTTTTTTCCTTGTTTTTGAGTTTTACAGAAAAGGAATACCAAACGGAGTCTAATTGACGTGCCAAGTTTTGATGATTTTTTCTGGACCAAAAGAAACCCCCGAAGTAAAAGAGTTGGGACAGGAGAGCCACGGGATGCCTAGGACGGTGGGGGGCGCGCCCACCACAAGTGGTGGTGTGCCCCTGTCTCGTGGACAGCCCGGAGACCCCCCTGACGTGAGACCTACGCCAAAAATTCCTATAAATATAGAAACCTCCGGAAATTAACCTAGATCGGGAGGTCCGCCGCCGAAAGCCTCTATAGCCACCGAAAACCAATCTAGACCCCGTTCCGACACCCTGCCGGAGGGGGGAACCCTCACCGTTGGCCATCTTTATCATCCTGGCGCTCTCCATGACGAGGAGGGAGTAGTCCACCCTCGGGGCTGAGGGTATGTATCAGTAGCTATGTGTTTGATCTCTCCCTCTCTCGTGTTCTTGAGATGGCACGATCTTGATGTATCGCGAGCTTTGCTATTTTAGTTGGATCTTATGATGCTTCTCCCTCTCTACTCTCTTGTAATGGATTGTGTCGGGACCCCGATCCTAAGTCACACCGGTCTAGCATGTAACACACCATATCAATTTTGCGGCCTCACGCACGGTATCCCCACGGGTGCCACCTTACCTGGCCCGGGACCGTTTGCGCATTTTGGCTCACGTATATGATAGTGTCGCTAGCATCCATATGACAGAGAACCCGGGCCGACATGACCAGTTATAAACCAAAAGTGGCACTAAATTACAGAGACAGGCATACATGACCCAGCAACGAACGTGTCGGTCATCAACGTATGAACCCAAGTCGTAGCAAGCTACAAGGACTTAAAGGAACAACGCGTGACATTTCCCCTAGGGGACAGACACAGGAACGAAGAAGGACACATGCCGGTCAGCCTAAGTGTTCCGGAGCAGCAGCAAGCTACCAAGGCTCAGTGGAAACACTAGGAGACATTTCCCTGTAAGATAGGCTACCAAGGGTAAACAACTAGGTGTCGGATCCCACACATACCAAGCATTTCAATAACATACACACAATATGCTCAATATGTGAAAATACAACATGGCATCACAACAGGACTCTAATAAACAAAGTATTTATTCATTAGGCTCCGAGGAGCCAAGTATTACAAACATGGGTCTCACGACCCAACATTCAGAGCATACAAGCAACAAGCGGAAGCACTACATGTCTGAGTACAGACATCTACAAATGAAAAAGGCTGCAGAGCCTGACTATCTACAACACCCGTCCAAGATCGTAGCTGAGGTACAAGCTACTTGTCAAAGTCCAAGCGGAACTACTAGTGAGACATCAATCCTATCTGCAAAACATAAATTAAGCAAACATGAGTACAAAGGTACTCAGCAAGACTTACATCATATCCTATCATACATGCACATGTATCAAGATGACAAAGTGGGGTTTAGTTGTAGCAAGCGAGCTTTGACTTAGTGGCTATCCTATTCTACGATTGTTGGTAACTCTTTGAGGTGGCGCACACGAGTCCACTAAGCACCACTCAATACACCACTATGGATTCATTCCCGTCTCCCTACGAGAAGGCCATCCATAGCACTCACACTTGTCTTGAGCATTTTAGAGTATCCACTTCAAGTTGTCTATATACCACGTAAGCATCCAAGAAGTCCATAACCGCGGACCCGGCTATTCGAATAGATTATGATAACCCTGCAGGGGTGTACTTCTTCACACACGCTCTCGCCACTTACCGCCAGGTACACGTCGTGTATCTCGGCAACCTTCAAGCGGAAGCCTGGCGAGGGTGTCGGCCACGACCTGACTAACCACACAAGTCTCTCGTCCAGGTTTATCGGCTATTCGGGTTCCATCCGCAAGGGAGTCCGGCCGAGGTTTCCATCACGGACCCAAACGATGTGTACAGGGTTCCCAACCCCACCATCCGGGTGCCACTCGGTACACCGGGCCACATGTGCCTAGTCTGTCCCAAGCCCACCCTGCCGGGTGCCACCTGGTAGAGAAATAACACTACCTACAAACACCAGAAACTAGTTGCAACTCCTGGACAGAGATCATGTTGATTAATAAGTCGAGAGGGGCACTTAAGCATTCCAATGCGTGGTAGTAGCTGATCATTGGACAACATACACAGGACTCAGTTCTTAGGGACGGTTCCAGTGAGACAACCCACCATGTACTCCTACATGGCCTCTCACCACTACCTTTACCAAATCGTGTTCACACACTTAACCCTCAGCATCAGAACATATCAATGTACTCCAATTCATTCCCGATGAATCAGACCTGACATACTCTAAGCAATAGCAAGCAAGGCATGGTAAGATCACAACATGGCTTCAATCAACTCCTACACATGCTAGTGGGTTTCAACTATTTACTGTGGAATGACAGGTCATGCAGAGGAATGGGTTCAACTACCGCAACATAATGTAGCAGTTGAAGTCGCTGTTGTCCTAATGCAATAACAGAGAGCAGGAGCGAGAGGGTAGGGTTGTATCGGAATGAACAAAGGGGTTTTTCTTGCCTGGTAAAGCAACGTGCAGAACACTGCTCCTCTGACAGGTACTCTGGATCGGTCTCCGGAGCTGGACCTATCGAGAAGAACGGTGTCGACAATCAAACACAAGCATATGCAACAATATGATGCATGAATATGGCATGAAGTTATGATGTTGTTTGAGCTAGTGCAACTAGCATTCAATTTGAAAGAAGTCCAGGGTTCAAATGCAATTTTAAAATAAGCATTTTAAATGCCAAATATGTGTTTTCAAATAAACAGTAGGTTTAACTTCATTTATCATGCATGAAAATGGTACAGATGGATAGATTGAATTTTTCTGATAATTTTTCATATATAAATTATTTCATTCTGAGCTACGGTTGAATTTCTGTGAATTTTTGAAGTTTAAACCAATTTCTGAAATAAATAAATCATTTAAGATTTATTTAAATACCAGAACTGGATTATTGCGTCAGCATGACACAAGCATGACGTCAGCAGGTCAAAGGGCTGGTCCAGAGTCAAACCTGACAGTGGGTCCCACTGGTCAGTGACTCAGTTAATTAACTGAAGTTTAAAACTAAACTAAACAGACGCGGGGCCCACATGTCAGTGTCTAATTAGATTAATGTCAGTAATTAAAACTTAATTAAACCCTAAACTAAACAGATTAGTCAAGGCTGGCCCCACATGTCATAGACTCAGGGGAAGTCAAACCCGGTGGGTTTGGGTCAAACCCACCGGCGCTTAGCCGCCGGCGAGGCCGAATGCGGCGGAGGGCGTCGGAAAATCGCCTCCGTCGACCATTCGAGCGGCGGAGGGTATCTACAGGATGCGCAGGCTCTTGCGCATCCAACGCACTAAGCGGCAGCAGTTGGGGTGCCCGGAATCGTCGCCGGCGTCGAGCCCAGCGGCGGCCGGAGTTCGGGCCTCGTCGGTTTAGGTGCTGCGGTGCACGAGAAGGCGAGGGAGTGGGTGCGTTGGGTTCCTGGGGGCTTCCTGAGCACGATGACGTGCTCCGTTGTGAGCTCGTGCGGCTGTGGCCACGGCTACACCATGGCCGGCGGCGAGAAGCTTTCGGCCGCGGGAGGAAACAGGGCTAGGGAACAGGCGCGAGCACGAG
>LR738711.1:381801745-381823449 GCA_902687465.1 Secale cereale
TTTGAATTACTCCTCGTCCCCTTCAAAAAAAAATTAGGGTCACGTAGTTAGTTTTCCGATCGTTGCGATGTCTGCTCTTTTCATCTGGTGCATCTCTCGTCAAGTCGATTTGACCCTCCTCGTCATTTGCTTCAATCACCGGTTCTTTCCAACCGATGTTGTTTCCCCTTCCGAAGTTGTCTTTCTTTTTCCCACCAACCCACCCTTTTCTTCTCGGAGCCGGAGTCCTTAATCGAGTATCCATCCTACTCGTGTGAATCCTTTGCTTCCTTTCCTCAATTATTTCAATTGGTGAATTCTTGTCTAGTTCGTCCTTCTTAATCTAATTTTCTTCTCCGATGGATCCTACTCAATTACTCAGTATTCATCATATTCTTTACCTCGGCTCAAGTGTTTCCAATTGCTCGTTCGTCTCTCATCATTTAATTGTTCCAGTGTTCCAAAGACATTCCAGGAGATTCGTCTGTCTTCTAATTTATTCAAGGTTGTCACCTCATTCGAGTCTTTCAAACATTCCGGTGCATCATTTATCATCTGAATAATCCTTTCCAATGGTGTTTTCTCTTCGGTGGGCTCATAACCCACAGGTCTTTTCCCAGGATCTTACCTGACTCTTGGAATTTTCCAGAGTGATTCCCAAATTCTTTAAAAAGTGTGACGTAAGTATGGATTCCATCAGTCATATGCCTTCTCCAAGATAGCTTTTAATTATTTTCATCGTTGGTTCAACCTTTCTCTTTTCATTCTTCCGGAGTATCTCAATAATTTTGGTTGTGTTCCTCGTCGTCATCTGAAGACCGAAGAAGAGCTTTCCTCCGAATCTTGTCCGTCCTCTCGAAGATTCGTGGTTCTAGCTTCATGTTATCCTCTCAAGCTATTCCATTCATCATAAATTCTTTTCCTAACCGTCCGGAGCATTTCATGAATTATTTTCATTGTGTTCCTCCGAAGGCCATCATTTCAGAAGATTTCTTCGTTCTTAGTTTTCAACTTCGTCCTCCAAATATTCTTCGTTGATGCCTCTTCGTTCGTCTCACATTCGTCTGGTGCTTCGTCCAAGTATAATTTAGTCAGTTTTCGATCACTTCGTTCTCTTGTATCTAAATTTTCTCAAGTGCTTTACTCTTCCCGGTGACTCATTCTCTTGTATTCACTCAATTCAATTCTTCCCGGCTGTTTGTTCTTTTCTTCACTCTGTTTCAATTCTTACGATAGTTCGCTCAAGAGTTCTTTCCAGTGTTATCATATCAATCCATTCATTTTATTCCAATCCTACCGGTGTTTCATGAAGATTTTTCGCAAGTTCGCGATATATCCCTCTTTAATTTTTTTTCAACGAGAATAAGTGTTATGCAAATCTGTTGCTTCTCATCAATTTAATTGGTGGAGGATAAGCATAACATAATTCTTATTCTTTTCCTTCAAGTTTATTAATCCCTTCATACAAACTTTTTTCTTGATGAATAAATTCTAGTCCCAAGTGTTTGCATCTTTTCCTTTTACGGAGCCCAAAGTCTTCTCGGCTATCTCGTCGGAACCCCGTCTAAAATAATCGCAAGGCTTTTATCTTATTCTTTTCATCATTCATCATCCTTTTGTTACCGGAGTTCTTCATGGTGATTCTTCATGATATAATTCATTCTTCAAGTGTTCATCAAATGCTTGTTGAGCAGCTCAAGCATTAATCTTTTTTGTCCCGAGATGCAAATAATTCTCCGTATTCCTTTGAATAGGAGTTTTGCATTCTTCGATCTTCTCAGCTCATCAGTACTTTGGTTGCGGCAAAAAAAATTCACCTCAACTTTTGAGATGATTTCCATATGTCCACTTGAAGTTTATTATTTTGTTGTTGATTTTCTCAACAACTCTGTTCAACCCTTCTTCGTGAAGATGCTCTTTTAATTCATTTGTGGAAGAAGTTGTCATCTTCCTCTTCGTTCTTTCATTCAACTCTTTTAATTCTTTCGGAGTCAATGTCTTGTTCTTCTCGTCATGTATCGTTACATCTTGTCAAGTTTTTGTTCTATTCCAACGGGAGTCATATCTAAATTTTCTTGTTCTTATTCAGTGTCTATCTCGCTTAACCGGAGCGGCTCTCGAATTCTTTTCTTCCTTCAGCTCGTGTTTCACGTCTTTCTACCATCAAAGTTCTCGTGTGTTCCTTGTGCCTCCTTTGTAACGAAGCTTCTCTACCTTGTTCATCTCCGTTCTCTTCTTCCTTTTGAGTAGCCCAATCTCTCAATATTCTCTGGTTTCACCTTCTTCCTTGTTTCCCTTCCATCTTGTTCCTAAGATCTCGGGATGAGATCTCCTATTAGTAGGGGAGTGTTGTGACACCCCGAGACCGATGCGCCAGGTGTCAGCCAGTTATTCGTCGCCGTTGCCATGTCATCTGCTTGCATGTTGCATCTTTGCCTTGTCATCATATGCATTGCATCATCATGTTTTCAAAACTTGCATCCGTCCAAGTCCGCCCGTCCTCTCCGTTGTCCGTTCTGAGCCCAGACACACTCGCGGCACCTTTGAATATTTATTTTATGAATGGCCGGAAAATGTTCTCGGAATGGGGTGAAACTTGGCATGTGGTCTTATTATAGTGTAGACAGGCCGCCTGCCAAATTTCATCACATTCAGAGTTCGTTTGATATCCCATCGGTTATCTCTTTTGGCCGAGCACCCCCCTCCACAACAGCATGTGAGCCCATTCCAATCACCTCCATGCTCTCGGTCGTTGGATCGTGATCGTGTGGACGAAAACCACACCTCATTTGGAGTCTCCTAGCTCCCTCTGCCTATATAAACACCTCCCCCGTCCAAATATGAAAACCCTAGTCCATTTCCTCGTTTTCCGCGCCCTCCGCAGCTCCTCGCACAACCGGACGTGTCCGCGCCGCCGCCGGACATGTCCACCGCCTTCAGCCACGTCGCCCGAGCCAATCACCGCCCGCCACCTCAGCGCGCCGCCTCCCCGAGCCAATCCGCCGCCGCCACGTGGCCTCCGCCACCGTCCAGCTGTCCCGCCCGGGCCCGAGGCCGGCCCGCCCCGGGCCAGATTTGGGCCGCGTCTCGCACCGAGTCGGTCGCCTCCTCCGCCGCCACGTCGTCCGTCGTCCGCCGCGGGCGAGCCTGCCTCACCTCCCGCACCCCCGTGCGGGCTCCCGCTCGCCTCGCCGCCGATCTCCTCACCCGCCGCCGGAGGCCGAAGCCAGGCCATAGCCCCACGCCGCCACCATGAAGATGTGCCGCCGCCCCACCGGAGCTCCTCCCTGACGCCGGGAATGGAGCCGCCGCATCTGGATCTCGCCGGATCCGGCCTCCACGCCCATTGCAAGCCTCATCCCCGCCTACCTGCTTATGGAGCCGCCGCCCCTATCATGGCTGCCGCTCCTGCTCGAGCGGGCAAACGGACGACGACGCTCCAGCGCCTCAGGCCGGCCTCCTTCGCTCGTGGGCCCCGCGACCCAACACCTTGGCCTCCTGGGCCCAGTGCCAGGCCCAGCCAGCCCCTCTCCTCCTTGGGCCGAAGCTGACGAGGTGATGCCACATGCCTCCTTGCCCCGTGTTTTTTCACGAAGTCCTTAAAAATGAATATTTTGTTGACATGTTTGATTGCTGATCACTTTGTGTGCATGTGTCCAATTTGAGCATATAATATGTCAAAAGGTTCATCGTGTGATGCTCTTCATATTGCTGTTCTATGGCATGCTTGTTTGAGTTCATATTGATGTCCTAATCATCATTGCAAATTTCTATATGTTTTAAAATGCTGAAAAATGTTATAATGTTAGCATGTTTGTGAGGTGATAAATTTGTGCATGTTGGTCCAATAGAGTGTATGATATGTCAAAATGTTCATTGTGAAGTGCTCTACATGATGGGTGCTGTAGCATTCATGTTAGGTGCCAAATTGTCATGTTAATCTCTGTTGCAAAAGTGCATGTGGCTCATAAGTGTTGTAACTTGTTATGAGATGCTGATTTGTCTTGTTCATAGCTATTGGTGTGTTTGTCTTCTATGCCACATGTCAATATGTTTTAGAAGCACAATCATGCCATCTTTGTTGTGGTGCAATCCACTTTTCATGATATGCCTTGAGGTGTTTGCAACAAGCTTGTAAAGTAGCCTACTCGCTGTTGTTTTTTCCTGAGACTTGTTGAAAAACTTCCAAGTCTGAAAATTGTTAACCTGATGCCATGTTCGCTTGATGCCCCACTCAAATCCATCAATGTTTTGGGTTGTCCAATGATCATGTCTTGTTATCCATGTTATGCTCTATTCATCCATGCCCTTGTTTGCATATATGACCTGTTGTAGCTTGTTGTTTTCATGCTCTCAAGTTGCTATAAAATGTTTCTGTCAGCCTGTTATCAGCAAGTTTAGTCTTGCCATGTGAATTGCTAGTGATCTATGCATCCTATGACCATGTTCTTGCCATGAGTAGCTTCATAAACATGTCTTCTTGTTGTTGGTTATATTCACATGCCATGGTATACTTTGAGATGAGTTGCACAAGCTTGCAAACATGCCTACTTGTCGTTGTTTCTGCCATGCTCAATTTTTTAACTAAGTCTGAGAAATCAGTAAACTTCTAGAATCTTTCCATGCTAGTTTAATTATGTTCCAGCAAGTGTTTGAGTGTGCTCTGAGTTCATGCTTGTTGAGAATCATGTCTATTTCACATCCATGCCTTTTGTTATCATGTTTGGGTGTTGTAGCATATATATACCTTGCTCCAAAGTTGCTATGTTGCTGTTAACTTCAGCTTTGCATTGTATCTTGTTTTGCTCATATCTTCTAGGCTGTATCAACCGGGATGCATCAATGCAACATGCATAGAAAGCTCATCATCAACAGTATCATCGTGCATACGGAAATGTATCAAAGCACATGATAGGGGTATCATGGTCAAAGGGTTGCTTGCCTGGCTTAACAAAGCCTTCGAGGTCTTCAAATTCTTCTGGTCCAACTCATTCGTCAACTTCGCAATCTAACTTCAAAAAGCAACATGCACACAAAAAGACCATAGCACAAACGGAAAATAAAATTGCTAACAAAATGTCAAAATTATTTTTGATAACTATTTGGATGAAAACTAAGAATGGAAAAATTCATTGTTTTGGAGTTGGAGCTATGCAAATAGAGAAATGGATTTTCAAAGAGGGATTTAAATGCTCAAATTTGAATTTATATTAGTACATAAAATTGCTATGGATGTGCATGAAAGTCACACCATTAAATAGGTGGGATTTTTTGAAAAAAATAGGAATTGGAATTGTTTCATTTGGATAAATATTTTATCCTGTGAAATTTTTGGAAGTCTAACAGAAAAGGAAAAAGAAAAGGGGCACCCTACCACTGGGCTAGACTGGCCACAGTGCAGTAGGCCAAAAGGGAATCCAGCTCGCGCAAGGCTGCTACGTCGAAGGCGTAAAGGCAAAATACGCCTTCAGCCGACATAGCAAATCGGTACGCGCGCGTGCGTTTTAAACCTGACGGGTGGGACCCTGTCGTTAGGGTGTGAAATACAACAGACGTGCCCCACAGCCGTCGTAGTCAACCTCGGGACAGAGAGGGTGGAGAGGTCACCGTCGGCTATCTGCTCCACGACTAGGCGATCTGAGGGTATGGGTGTGCTCAGGGTTGAGTCGCCGTTCGGGTGGAGGTGGAGTTGGTCGCCAGAGTGCAGGGGTTTACCGGCGATGAGGTCACGCGGCCGAGGAGCTTCAGGCGTAGGTCGCTCCGGGTGTTTTCGGCTGCAAAAGAAGCAGGAAAGAGAGGGGAAAGTATCAGTGACGCCGTGCGGTTCCAGATCGAGGAAAATCTATGGAAGAAAGCTCATGTACCTTGAGATTGATGGCATCCTAAGGCGGCGGAGATCGAGCTCGATCTCGATCTCGGGTGCACTTGGAGAAGAACGGGTGGTGCAGGGCAGCGATAGGGAGTGGTAGGGGCAAGTGGTGTGGAGAGAGGGGCTACAGGAGGCCTTATATAGCCACCTAATACGTCTCAGTCGTATCTATAATTTATTATTGTTCCATGCCAATATTATACAACTTTCATATACTTTTGTCAACTTTTTATACTATTTTTGGGACTATTGATCCAGTGCCCAGTGCCAGTTCCTATTTGTTGCATGTTTTTTGTTTCGTAGAATATCCTTATCAAACAGATTCCAAACGGGATAAAAACGGACATAGATTTTTTTTGGAATAATTATGAATTTTGGGAAGAAGAATCAACGCGAGACGATGCCCGAGGGGGCCACGAGGCAGGGGGGCACCCCCAGGGGGTCAGGCGCGCCCTGACCCTCGTGGTCACCCCATAAGATGGTTGGTGCCCTTCTTTCACCGCAAGAAAGCTAATATCCGGATAAAAATCGTGTCAAACATTCAGTCCAGTCGGAGTTATGAGTCTTCGGGAGTATAAGAAACGGTGAAAGACCGGAATATGGGAACATAGAAACAAAGAGAGGTAGAGAGACAGATCCAAACTCAGAGGGGCTCTGCCCCTCCCATGCCATGGAGACCAAGGACTAGAGGGAGAACCCTTCTCCCACCTAGGGAGAAGGCCAACGAAGAATGAGAAGGAGGGGGCTCTCTCCCTCTCGCTTCTGGTGTCGCCGGAGTGCCAACGGGGCCATCATCGTGCGACGACGATCTACAACAACACCTCTGTCATCTTCACCAACATCATCATCATCTTCCCCCATCTATCTACAGAGTTCCACTCTCCCGCAACCCGTTGTACCCTCTACTTGAACATGGTGCTTTATGCTTCATATTATTATCCAATGATGTGTTGCCATCCTATGATGTCTGAGTAGATTTTCGTTGTCCTATCGGTAATTGGTGAAATGATATGATTGGTTTAAAGAGCTTGTGTTTATGTTGCTGTCCTTTGGTGCCCATCATATGAGCGCGCGCGTGGATCACACCATAGGGTTAGTTGTATGTTGATAGGACTATGCATTGGAGGGCAAGAGTGACAGGAGCTTAAACCCAGCATAGAAATTGATGCATACGGGATTGAAGGGGGACCAATATATCTTAATGCTATGGTTGAGTTTTACCTTAATGAATGTTAGTAGCTGAGGACGCTTGCTAATAGTTCCAATCATAAGTGCATAGAATTCCACGTCAGGGACAACATGCTAGCAGTGGCCTCTCCCACATAAAACTTGCTATCGGTCTAGTAACGTAGTCAATTGCTTAGGGACAATTTCGCAAATCCTACCACCACTTTTCCACACTTGCAATACTAACTTTATTTCTTCTTTATCTAAACATTCCCTACTTTTTATTTACATGTTCTTTATTATCTTGCAAACCTATCTCGTTACACCTACAAAGTAAGACTTGATTGTTTAGTAGGGATAACGTTCTTTATCTAAAACTTGCTATCGGTCTAGTAACTAGTTATTATTTTGTAGGGATAATGTTCTTTAGCATTGATATTTTGGAAGATTTGATTGTTTGTTGGGATGCCCCAGTATTAAATTCTTTTATGTCAAATGATAGACTATTGCTTTGAATCAATCATGTCTTAATATTCATGCCATGATTAGATTACATGATCAAGATTATGCTAGGTAGCATTCCACATCAAAAATTATCTTTTTTATCATTTACCTACTAGAGGACGAGCAGGAATTAAGCTTGGGGATGCTGATACGTCTCCGATATATCTATAATTTTGTATTGTTCCATTCCAATATTATACAATTTTCATATACTTTTGGCAACTTTTTATACCATTTTTGGGACTAACAAATTGATCCTGTGCCCAGTGCCAGAGCCTGTTTGTTGCATGTTTTTTGTTTCGCAGAATATCCATATCAAACGGAGTCCAAATGGGATAAAAACAGATGGAGATTTTTTAGGAATATTTATGAATTTTGGGAACAAGAATCAACGCGAGACGATGCCCGAGGGGGCCATGAGGCATGGGGGCGCGCCCTTGGCCCTTGTGGTCACCTCGTAAGGCGGTTGGTGCCCTTCTTTCGCCGCAAGAAAGATAATATCTGGATACAAATCGTGTCAAAATTCAGCCCAATCGGAGTTACGGATCTCCGGGAATATAAGAAACAGTGAAAGGCCAGAATTTGGGAACCGAGAAACAGAGAGAGACGGAGAGACACATCCAATCTCGAAAGGGCTCTCGCCCCTCCCATGCCATGGAGACCAAGGACCAGAGGGAGAACCCTTCTCCCACCTAGGGAGAAGGCCAAGGAAGAAGAAGAAGGAGGGGGTTCTCTCCCCCTCGCTTCCGGTGGCGCCAGAGTGCCACCGGGGCCATCATCGTGCGACGGCGATGTACATCAACACCTCCGTCATCTTCACCAACATCTTCATCACCTTCCGCCATCTATCTACTGCGGTCCACTCTCCCGCAACCCGATGTACCCTCTACTTGAACATGGTGCTTTATGCTTCATATTATTATCCAATGATGTGTTGCCATCCTATGATGTCTGAGTAGATTTTCGTTGTGCTATCACTAATTGGTGAATTGCTATGATTGGTTTAAATTGCTTGTGGTTATGTTGCTGACCTTTGGTGCCCGTCATATGGGGGCGTGCGTGGATCACACCACACTACTAGGGAAAAGCCTTGCAGCAGAGCGGGTTCTAGGTATATTAGTAGCGCGGGGACCGGCGCTACTAATAAGGCGATATAGCTAACCCTTGCAGCAGCGCGTGCGCGCCCGCACTACTGCTATACAAGTGTAGCAACAGTGTGCTTCACGCAAGCTCGTTACTGCTAATAGCTCTCGCGCCCTTTGGCTGGACGCGCTACTGCTACTGTCACGATGCTGCTAACTTTTCCCAACTCGCTACTTCTAATTTTAGTAGTTTTTGTTTTTTTTCTGTATATTTGTTTTGTATTTGAACAACCTTTATACAAGAATCATTAGCAGATACAAATGTCATCATGATACACATACAAATGGCTGCGAGGCCACAAATGTAATCATAGTATATACATACACATAGTCTCATCATAATCATCATCCAACACAAAGTGGTATCTCGTCATCATCTCGAAAATAGCATTACATGCAAGTCTTGAATACTTGCAACTACAACCTCTGCCACTCAGGCCACTCGTTGTACACCCCCGGAACCTTCCCTTTGTACACGACATAGCACTGCCATCTCGCCATCAAGAAAGTAGGTACCTGTTAAAGATGCATCTTCATCAAGAGGATGTACAATCATATAAAACAAAATATACTAGAGCAACACGAAAAAGAAAGGGTTAGCAACTAGCTGCAACATACATTACGCAAACTAAATAACTAGAGGTATGCTGGTCATCATAGGCAAACTAACAAAGTAGCGTGACGCAAGTTCGGCAGGGACCGTGGACATCACAAAGTTTCATCGCTACGGAAAGTATACAAGTTCAACCGACACATATCGTCATCATTGGCATCATAAATCAGTAGAAGTTCCATCCTTCCATATCATCGAGGATAGACCCTAGCTTCTTGAACGGCTTGAGATCTAGACGTTGCATGCCTATGCAAGTTCGGACGTCAGCTCGCGATATAAGGCCGTGGTGGAACATTCCCTTCTCATCAACGACTTCTTTCATGATGATCGTCACAATGTCCCTTTGGATGCGAAAGAAGTCATCTCTAAGTTTATAATCTGCTTCCTCATGAGATTCTAGCCACTTGTGGATATGATCATCATTTCTGCTTGTCATGCGAAACTTTTGATGATCTGTGCTAAACTTAATCATGAGATGGATGATGTAGAATCCATCCTTCTTGCGTGGTTTTGGGACATGGATGCAGCAGAAGTTAGTTTTATGTGCGAAACCCATCTTCTTGTTCCTTTGTTTCCTGATCTACACGTAGCCACCTCTAATGTTGAAGCCTTGGTGAGCATCATCTAGAATATTCAATATGTGGGTATAGTCTTTTTTTCTCGTAGTCTCTGGAAGGGTCGAAATACATGGCATGGGAGACTCGCGGGTAAAGAACGATAAGGACGGTGCGCTTGTTGCTGTGGGGAAAAGACACGTCAAATTATTCTCCATATGAGCGAGAAGGAATGATTGAAATGTACGAAAGGGTTGTCTGGAACTGACTTACTTTGGATGATAAGGCAGGAGGACAATTTCCTGGTCCGTATTCAGTACCATGAAGTTTTGAAGGTAGTCCCTAGCAGTTTCACGCTCAAAGTCGCCGAAACTCAAGAAAGACTCGTGCATGTAGTACGGATCCGCCACACAGATTTGTGAGACTTCTTCTCTCTTCATGACGGAACTCATATGTAGCGCAAAAAGGCGGACGATTGTAAAATCGAGCCACCTTTGTCAGAAACTTTTCAAAGATATGGTCAAACCGTAGGAAGAACACCTCCGCGGGCTGATACATCTCCAACGTATCTATAATTTTTGATTGTTCCATGCTATTATATTGTCCTTCTAGGATGTCTTATGGGATTTTATATACACTTTCATATTATTTTTGGGAGTAACCTATTAACCTAGAGCCCAGTGCCAGTTTTTGTTTTTTCCTTGTTTTTTAGTTTTACAGAAAATGTATATCAAACAGAGTCCAATTGACGTGCAAATTTTTAGTGATTTTTTTCTGGACCAAAAGAAGCCCCCGAAGTAAAAGGGTTGGGCCAGGAGAGCCACGGGCTGCCCACGAGGGTGGGGGACGCACCCACTCCAGGTGGGCATGTGCCCGTATCTCGTTGACAGCCCGGAGACCCCCCTGACTTGTGCCCTACGCAAAAAAATCCTATAAATACTGAAAGCTCCTGAAAATAACCTAGATCGGGAGTTCCGCCGCCGAAAGCCTCTATAGCCACCGAAAACCAATCTAGACCCCGTTCCGGCACCCTGCTGGAGGGGGGAACCCTCACCGATGGCCATCTTCATCATCCCGACGGTCTCCATGACGAGGAGGGAGTAGTCCACCCTCGGGGCTGAGGGTATGTACCAGTATCTATGTGTTTGATCTCTCTCTCGTGTTCTTGAGATGGCACGATCTTGATGTATCGCGAGCATTGCTATTTTAGTTGGATCTTATGATGCTTCTCCCCGTCTACTCTCTTGTAATGGATTGATTTTTCCCTTTGAAGTTATCTTATCAGATTGAGACTTTAAGGATTTGAGAACACTTGATCTATGTCTTGCATGTGCTTATCTGTGGTGACAACGGGATATCACGTGATTCACTTGATGTATGTTTTGGTGATCAACTTGCGGGTTATGTGACCTTGGGAATCCATTCATAGGGGTTAGCACACATTTTTGTCTTGACTTTCCAGTAGAAACTTTGGGGCACTCTTTGAAGATCTATGTGTTGGTTGAATAGATGTTTCTGAGATTGTGTGATGCATATCGTATAATCATGCCCACAGATACTTGAGGTGACAATGGAGTATCTAGGTGACATTAGGGTTTTGGTTGATTTGTCTCTTAAGGTGTTATTCTAGTACGATATATATGATAGATTGAACGTTACTACGGACTCTTGAATAGATCGATCAAAAAGAATAACTTTGAGGTGGTTTCGTACCCTACCATAATATCTTTGTTAGTTCTCCGCTATTAGTTACTTTGGAGTGACTCTTTGTTGCATGTTGAGGGCTAGTGATATGATCCAATTATGTTATCCTTGTTGAGAGAACTTGCACTAGTGAAAGTATGAACCCTAGGTCTTGTTTCCTATCATTGCAACACCGTTTATGCTCACGTTTACCACTTGCTACCTTGCTGTTTTTATATGTTCAGTTTACAAAAACCTATATCTACCATCCATATTGCACTTGTATTACCATCTCTTCGCCGAACTAGTGCACCTATACAATTTACCATCGTATTGGGTGTGTTGGGGACACAAGAGACTCTTTGTTATTTGGTTGCAGGGTTGTTTGAGAGAGACCATCTTCATCCTACGCCTCCCACAGATTGATAAACCTTAGGTCATCCACTTGAGGGAAATTTGCTATTGTCCTACATACCTCTGCACTTGGAGGCCCAACAACGTCTACAAGAAGAAGGTTGTGTAGTAGACATCAAGCTCTTTTCTGGTGCCGTTGCCGGAGAGGTGAGTGCTTGAAGGTATATCTTTAGATCTTGCAATCGAATCTTTTAGTTTCTTGTTTTATCACTAGTTTAGTTTATAAAAGAAAACTACAAAATAATGGAATTAAGGTTACCTCATATGCTTCATATTTTTAATATCTTTTGTGAAAATGATGGGAAGGAAAATTGTGCTCAAGTACTAGAAGAAGAATTACATAGAATGCTTGGCACTGAAGACTTGAATGATGAGCATGCTTGCAATATTGTTAGTGTGAATTCTTCGAATATCCATGGTACTAATGATGATTGCACTAGTCATGATGAAAATATCTCATATAAGCATGTTGATTTTTGTGGAGTGCATAGAGTTTGCAAGTACATACCAAATAGGGAAGATATATTTTGCAAGAGGCATAAGTATTTAGAAACTAAATGGTTGCTACAAATGCTAGATGATTGTGCTGAAAATTTAAAATTTCTTAGCCGTACTTGTGAACTTTGCAATGAACGTGGTCATTTCATTACCCAATGCAAATTGTTTCATGATTGAATCGTGTCCAAAAATTGTGATGACTTGATTTCCCTTGCACATCATAATGAACTTATCTTGCTTTTGGGTTATGAAGAAATCAAATGTAGAACTAAGCATCTTCCAGGATTTGCCCTTGATAAACTTCTTGATTTTGATATAGAGGAAATTTATATGTATTGTGCGGTGAATTGCATTGAAAATCCTTATATTGCCAATTACCTTATGTCAAGAAAACAAATAGGGGATGAATAGAATACTAATGAAAGGGAAGAGATTTCCCAATATCCTCCTATTATTTCTTATGATGAATCAGGTAACGAGCAGGAGCCTCCTATTCTACCAATCTCATTAATAAGGAGCTCCAAAAAGAAGATTAAACCCATAGTTAATGTGAACAAGAAAAAGAAAAGACGGAGAAGCAAAGACAAAGAGGTATCTCTTCCAAATGATGTTGCTCCTATTACTCATTGTGATGATGATAATTGCTATACTATCGGGGCTATCCATACTATTAACGATGAGAGTGATTATGCTTATGATATGAATAGGCCCAAGCTTGGGGTTGCTATGTTTGCTGAAGATGATATTTTTGAGAATTTATTTGCTGCAATTAACGTTTGTCCCAAGCTTGGGGATGCTACGCTTGACGAAGATGATATTTTCAGCCTCCCAAGTCTTGATATGCAAATCTATTATGATGAAATCATGCCTCCTATTTATGATGATTATTGTTATGAAACTTATGCTATAAAAAGTAGTGATGATTATATTTATCAAACATGTCATGATTATTATTACCCTTTTTCTGAACATCACTCTTTTAATGTGGAAACAATCTATAGTATTCAAGTCTCTTATGATACTCCCGCTACTATGAATGAGAAGAATTTTGCTTATGTGGAGAGTAATAAAATTTATATGCTTGGGGATCATGACAAGAATGCTTTATGTGCTAGTTATATTGTTGAATTCATTCATGATGCTACTGAAAATTATATGAGAGAGGATCATATGCTTGTAGGAATTGCAATAATATCAAGTTTCCTCTCTATGTGCTTAAATTTTTGAAGCTATGCTTGCTTTGCCTTCCTATGCTAGTTGATTATCGTTCCCATCAGTTGTTTGCTTACAAAATCCTTATGCGTAGGAAATGGGTTAGACTTAAATGTGCTAGTCATATTCTTCATGATGCTCCCGTTATGTTTCAATTCCTATCTTTTATGCGAGCATCATTGAAATCATCATGACTAGCTAGGGGCGTTAAACGATAGCGCTTGTTGGGAGGCAACCCAAGTTTATTTTTGTTCTTTGCTTTTTGCTTCTGTGTAGGAATAAATATTGCATCTAGATTCTGTTTAGATGTGATTTTATGTTTTAATTAGTGTTATCGCCAAGTAGAACTTTTGGGAAGACTTGGGTGAAGTTTATATGATCTTGCTGTGAAAAACAGAATCGTTACCGCTCGCTAGAATGGTCACCAGATTTTGCTCGAGTGTGATATTTAGTTTATTCTTTTTGCAGATGATTAATAGACAAATTCCTCACGTTTACCAATTTATTTCATTTTTTGGAGTTATAGAAGTATGCGAAAGTTACAGATTACTACGGACTGTTCTGTTTTTGACAGATTCTATTTTTCGTGTGTTGTTTGCTTATTTCAATGCATCTATGAGTAGTATTGGGAAGTATGGATCATAGAGTAGTTGGAATACAGTAGGTTTAACACCAATATAAACAAAGAATGAATTCATTACAGTACCTATGAGTAGTGGTTTGTTTTCTTATACTAACGGAGCTCACGAGATTTTTGTCTAAGTTTTGTGTTGTGAAGTTTTCATGTTTTGAGTATTGCATTGATGGACTATGGAACAAAGAGTGGTAAGAGCCTAAGCTTGGGGATTACCAAGTTAAAATTCAAGGACAACCAAGAGCCTAAGCTTGGGGATGCCCCGGGAAGGCATCCCCTCTTTCGTCTTCATCTATCGGTAACTATACTCGGGACTATATTTTTATTCACCACATGATATGTGTTTTGCTTGGAGCATCAATTTAGTTTATTTTGTTTTGATTGCTGTTTGAATAATATCCCAAGATCTGAAATTATTAAATTTTATAGAGTCTTCACATAGTTACAAAATTATTCAACTACTCATTGGTCTTCACTTATATCTTTCGGAGTAGTTTGTTATTGCTCTAGTGCTTCACTTTTATCTTTTAGAGCACGAAGGTGGTTTATTTTGAAGAAATTGTTGATCTATCATGCTTCACTTATATCATTTTGAGAGTCTATTAAAACAACATGTTAATGTGCTTTGGCTATAAAACTAGCCTTCACATGATAGACATCCAATATCAATGTAGTAAAAACATTCACACTAAGTGCATTGAATATGATGAGAAGTTGGATGCTTGATAGTTGTTTTGAGATATGAGGAAAGTGATATTAGAGTCATGCTAGTGGAGTTATTATGAAATTGAGAAATGCTTGTGTTAAAGTTAGTGATTCCCGTAGCATGCACGTATGGTGAACCACTATGTGACGAAGTTAGAGCATGAGGTATTTGTAGAATGGCATCCTTTGTGTGGAGGTCGGGGGCGCGCGATGGTTAACTCCTAACAACCTCCCCCCTAGGAGCATGCATTGATTGCTTTGTTTTGATGACTCGTAGTTTTTGCAATAAGTACGTGAGTTCTTATGCCTAATGTTGAGTCCATGGATTATACGCACTCTCAACCTTCCACCATTGCTAGCCTCTCTTGTACCGCGCAACTTTCGCCGGTACCATACACCCACTATATATCCTTCCTGAAAATAGCCACCATATATCCTTCCTCAAAATAGCCACCATACCTACCTTCATGGCATTTCCATAGCCATTCCGGGATATATTGCCATGCAACTTCGCATCATTCCGTTCATATGACACGCTTCATATTGTCATATTGCCATGCATGATCATGTAGTTGACATCGTATTTGTGGCAAAGCCACCATGCATAATTTTTCATACATGTCACTCTTGTTTCATTGCACATCCCGATACACCGACGGAGGCATTCATATAGGGTCATACTTTGTTCTAGTATCGAGTTGTAATTCAATGAAAGTGTGATGATCATCATTATTAGAGCATTGTCCCATGTGAGGAAAGGCTAAATAAAGAAAGCCCCTCCAAAAAAAGAAGAAGGAAAGGCCAAAGAAAAAAAAGAAAGGCCTAAAATAAAAAAAAATAAAAAAGAAAAGAAAAGAAAAAAGGGACAATTGCTACCATCTTTTTCCACACTTGTGCTTCAAAGTAGCACCATGTTCTTCATGATAGAGAGTCTCATGTTTAGTCACTTCCATATACTAGTAGGAATTTTCATTATAGAACTTGGCTTGTATATTCCAACGATGGGCTTCCTCAAATGCCTTAGGTCTTCGTGAGCAAGCAAGTTGGACGCACACCCACTTAGTTTCTTTTGTTGAGCTTTCATATATTTTTAGCTCTAGTGCATCCGTTGCATGGGAATCCCTACTCACTCACATTGATATCTATTGATGGGAATATCCATAGCCCGTTGATATGCCTAGTACTATCTCCCTCCTTTTTGTCTTCTCCACAACCACCACTCTATTCCACCCATAGTGCTATGTCCATGGCTCACACTCATGTATTGCGTGAAAGTTGAAAGGTTTGAAAGAATAGAGTATGGAAACAAGTGCTTGGCTGAAACCAGGGTTGTGCATGATATGCATATTTTGTGTGATGAAGAGGGAGCATAGCCAGACTATATGATTTTGTAGGGATAACTTTATTTAGCCATAGTATTTTGTGGATACATGATTGCTTTGCTAGTATGCTTGAAGTATTATTATTTCTTATGTCAATATAGACGTTTGTCTTGAATCTTCCAGATCTGAACATTCATGCGACAATAAAGAGAACTACATTGAAAATTATGTTGGTTAGCATTCCACATCAAAAATTCTGTTTTTATCATTTACCTACTCGAGGACGAGCAGGAATTATGCTTGGGGATGCTTGATACGTCTCCAACGTAACTATAATTTTTAATTGTTCCATGCTATTATATTATCCTTCTAGGATGTCTTATGGCCTTCTACATACACTTTTATATTATTTTTGGGACTAACCTATTAACCTAGAGCCCAGTGCCAGTTTCTGTTTTTTCCTTGTTTTTGAGTTTTACAGAAAATGTATATCAAACGGAGTCCAATTGACGTGCCAATTTTTGGTGAATTTTTCTGGACCAAAAGAAGCCCCCGAAGTAAAAGGGTTGGGCCAGGAGAGCCACGGGCTACCCACGAGGGTGGGGGGCGTGCCCACTCTAGGTGGGCATGTGCCCCTGCCTCGTGGCCAGCCCTGAGACCCCCCTGACTTGTGCCCTACACCAAAAAATCCTATAAATACTGAAACCTCCGGAAAATAACCTAGATCAGGAGTTCGCCGCCGAAAGCCTATGTAGCCACCGAAAATCAATCTAGAACCTGTTTCGGCCCCCTGCCGGAGGGGGGAACCCTCACTGGTGGCCATCTTCATCATCCCGACGCTCTCCATGACGAGGAGGGAGTAGTCCACCCTCGGGGTTGAGGGTATGTACCAGTAGCTATGTGTTTGATCTCTCTCTCGTGTTCTTGAGATGGCACGATCTTGATGTATCGTAAGCTTTGCTATTATAGTTGGATCTTATGATGCTTCTCCCCCTCTACTCACTTGTAGTGGATTGAGTTTTCCCTTTGAAGTTATCTTATCGGATTGAGTCTTTAAGGATTTGAGAACACTTGACCTATGTCTCGCACGTGCTTATCTGTGGTGACAATGGGATATCACGTGATTCACTTGATGTATGTTTTGGTGATCAACTTGCGGGTTCCTTGACCTTGGGAATCTATGCATAGGGGTTGGCACACGTTTTTGTCTTGACTTTCCGATAGAAACTTTGGGGCACTCTTTGAAGTTCTATGTGTTGGTTGAATAGATGTTTCTGAGATTGTGTGATACATATCGTATAATCATGCCCACGGATACTTGAGGTGACAATGGAGTATCTTGGTGACATTAGGGTTTTTGTTGATTTGTGTCTTAAGGTGTTATTCTAGTATGAACTCTATGATAGATTGAACGTTACTACGGACTCTTTAATAGATCGATCAGAAAGAATAACTTTGAGGTGGTTTTGTACCCTACCAAAATCTCTTCGTCGGTTCTCCGCTATTAGTTACTTTGGGGTGACTCTTTGTTGCATGTTGTGGGCTAGTAATATGATCCAATTATGTTATCCTTGTTGAGAGAACGTGCACTGGTGAAAGTATGAACCCTAGGCCTTGTTTCCTATCATTGCAACACCGTTTATGCTCACATTTACCGCTTGCTACCTTGATGTTTTTATATTTTCAGTTTACAAAAACCTATATCTACCATCCATATTGCAGTTGTATCACCATCTCTTCGCCAAACTAGTGCACCTATACAATTTACCATTGTATTGGGTGTGTTGGGGACACGAGAGACTCTTTGTTATTTGGTTGCACGGTTGTTTGAGAGAGACCATCTTCATCCTACGCCTCCCACAGATTGATAAACCTTAGGTCATCCACTTGAGGGAAATTTGGTACTGTCCTACAAACCTCTGCACTTGGAGGCCCAACAACGTCTACAGGAAGAAGGTTGTGTAGTAGACATCACGGGCCGTGTGTCGACGTAGCTCTTCCCCTCAGGCACACGAGCCGCGTTTGTCGGATATCCTGCATCCTTTGAGGCTAGTAGGCTTTTCTCAGTTGACAGCACATGGTCGTGCAGTCTCCTGAGATCCCCTGATAGTGCCTCTAGCGGTTTTGGGGGTAGCATTGGCTCGCCCGTGAGATGGAAAATGGCCGCACCTTTCACGGGTACACGCTCTTGAGAATCCATCGTTTGGCTGCTATGTGCTCTGGCTTGTTTGGAGGTAGCTATCTTCCCCCATCTCTTTCTCTCCTTTTTCTTGGGCACACCTTCCAGACCCTTACTTAACCCCTGCCCAAGTGTTCCCGGGCTAAGCACTGTATGACCCCCGGCTAGTTGAGCCTGTGTTGAGGCGGCATCTTCAGGCGTGTCCTGTGAGGATTTAATGAAGAGAGACTTTTTGCAATCCCTGCTACGACCTTCTTGCCGGGCAGATCATCCAAATCCTCATTAGCATGCTAATAGCCCGAGTCGTCATATGGTTGACTCATCATATCTATGTCACAGTCATACGCGTTTGTATTGAGGAAACCCGTAGGGTCGACCTCCATGTCATCATCCATTCTCTGTTCTATAGGACCCCCTTCATCACGTCGTCCGCCGCTCTCACCCGGCACTACATGAGCTGGTAATTGCGTAGGCGGGGTGGTGGTCTCCGCACATGCTTGTTGATGTGTGGTTATTGGTGTGCTGTCGGGCGGGTTCAGACGAATAAGATTCTTTGGCCATAGCAGCACCCAACCGTTGCAGCTTCCAATCCGCGGCGGGGTCTCGTCGTCCTCTCCCACATGCTGTACTGGAGGAGGCAAATCCTCATGCCCCGATTTCACACTGGACAAGCTAACCCTAAAGTGCCCAGCGGGGATCGGCCGGTTGTGGAACATGGGTTGCAAGGGGTTCGTTATCATCCCCTTTCCCACGTCCACCATTTGGCCTTTGATCAAGTAGAATATGGTGCACGGGGTTTCTTCGGCCTGCAAACACATATGTCTGTGGCGTAAAACATCTGAAAGGCAACGAAATGGAATATTATATATATATATATATATATATATATATATATATATATATATATATATATATATATATTGGTGCGACATGTAATTACCGTGACGACGTCGAGCTCAGCCAAAGACGAAGGCCCACCTAGCGCGCCAGAGACTGAGGACGGGCTGCTATGAGCGGGAGCGACTATGAGAGGAGGCCCAGTCGTGTGAGAAAGTGCTGGTGCGGTGGTGTTGTTGTTCATGGAGTTGCTCCCGACGAAACTGGGCAACGGGAAATCGTGTACCATCTTGTCTGGATTTTCCTTCGTCCAGTTGATGATAGCTGGAACCAAGTTAGTAGCAAAATCATTTCTGCACGCAGTTACAGCTGCATTGACTGCCTGCTGTAGCAACTCATTTTTCTCCTCGGTTGTTTTTTCGCGTCCTCAGCTGCTTTTTCTCGACCGCAAGCTTCACCTTCGCGTTGATGTCCGCCTGACTAAACTTGTTTTTTCTGCTTCTTGGCGTCCAAGCCCTCATTGTAAAACACCTTCCACATGGCGCCGTCTCAAGCGTCGTGCACACGACCATATTGCGGCCGCTGGCCCAAATGGAGTCCCTTAAGTTCGTTCAAGGCCCGGTTGAGAGGGGTGTCCCACTTGGGCCTCAGCGGAGAAGTAGGACTTTCGGCTGCTAGCTGGTGTTGCTTCTCCTGTAGAAAGAGCGTGAACCGTTTAGGAATGTGTAGTCGACTAGATATGGAGCTAAATGTAAGGTGGTAAAAGAATAATTACCAGTAGTCTAATCAATTTCCTCGTGATCTGGTCCGTGTAAAAAATCTTCTTTTCCTTGTCCCACTTGTAGCGGGCCCTGATGAAGTCACGCTCCAAGGGGTTGGTGAACTTCGCGAAGGGGTCTGGGATACCCGCGGCTTCATGTTTCGCATCCTCCTTATCCCATATGGGCCCTTTACCGAGATAGCCACGGCTTCCGAGGCGATGCTTCACCGTGTTTCTTTGCAGAAGGCTCTTGAATTTCGTAGCCTTAGCCTTGGCTGCCTCGGTAGCGCAAGTGTCCTTGAACTTTTCAAACTCCTCTTTCGTAAGTGTCGGATTTTCCTCCAGAATCTTGGACAGGGTTTCCCCAGCCACAATAGCTCGTTTAACCCTCCCTTTCAAAGGGGCAAAATCATTGCTGAACATGCCTATGGCATGATTGTTAATCATTTTCATCTTCGGATCATCCCACAGTTATTCTATGTTATCATCCCGGTCGGGGAACTTGAATCTCTTGTGCAACTTCGTCAGGAGCAACTGCGTCAAATGTTCTTTACTCCTTAAGTCATCATCGTTGATGCTCACGTATTCCCGTAGGATGCATCCTACTTGGTTCCATAGCACCTGTGAGGTTCTTTCGGCTCTAATGGCTCAAACTTGCCAGGTGCCATTATTGTTATCACCAGTCGTCCAATCCCTAGTTTGTTAGGTTTTCGTATCCTCTGCTTCTTCTGCTTCTTCCTTTTGGTAGCGGCACCGGCGTCGGTATCTTCCCCGCTGGTATCTTCCTCGCCGGTACCTTCCCCGCCCGTCTCGGCGCCGCCATTGGTTGCGGTGCCGCCATCGGTGCCGGCGCTGTCAGTGTCGATGTCGGTGTCAGTACCATCCTCGAGGCCGACCTGCAAACCTTGACTTTGCATTTTCTTAGCAGTCAAATAGTCGAGGTACTCTTGTTCACCCTTATAATCCATCTCGTCTGCATCTTCGTAAGAAAGCCCAGTTTCTTCATTGTTCGACATGTTTCCTATGATTAAGTCTCCTCGTTTAATTCTAAAACTATGAAAAATAGGAGAAATGACATAAAAAAGAAATCTATGTTTGCCGGAATGTCGTTTCCCAGAAACTCGCAGCACTCGATATGCCTACTGCCTAGCACAAATCATGCCAAAATTCACGGAAAATTTCGGCATGACCTTGGCTAAAAAATGGACATATCGAGTGCCTGAAATTCACCGGAAGGGAAATGAATCAACATTTCGGCGTAACATAGGCCACTCGGATCATTTACCCTACACATAATCATCATGTCCAAATTCCAAATATGACATGTCCAAAACATCACATGTTCACATGTCACATGTCCACGTCAAATTTGCATATAAAAGGAAGAAAAGTATAGAACGTGAAGAACAAACCTAGCTAAATTCATAACTAAATATATAACCTAATTAACCATCTGCCCTAACTAAAACCTAAGTGAATTAACCAAAAAAACCTAGCTAACATAGAGACGAGGAGCGGTGGGGGCTTACAGAGGGAGGGGTCGGGGTCGGGGTCGAGCGCCAGGGCCGGAGCCGGGGTCGGGGTCGGGGCCGTGGGCGAGCGCCGGGGTCGGAGCCGGGGTCGGGGCCGGGG
>LR738711.1:381825191-381940874 GCA_902687465.1 Secale cereale
GGGGGCCGGGCCGGAGCCGGAGCCGGGGTTGCTCGGGGTCGAGCGCAGAGGCGCGACGAGGGCAGGGCTCCGGTGGCGCGACGGGGGAGAGAGAGTGTGGGTATTTGGGGGAAAAGAGGCGGGATGAAGAGAGGACTGGGGTTTTGGGGGTTAAGTGGACATAGCGGTAGCGCGTTTACAAAAAACGCGCTATAGCTACTCCAGGTAGCTATAGCGATTTCGTGTAGAAACCTCTACAGCTATCTTGACTAGCAGTAGCTCGTTCCTCACAAAAGTGATGCTGCTATAACGAGGACGTATATAACAGTCTTCCTATTTGTTTCCTTCTATTTTCTTTTCCTTTATTTTCTCTAACTTTTTCGAGAGCAATGGGGGGAGAAGTATTGAGGAAGAAGAAGAGTGAGAGAGGGAGGATGTGGGAGGTAGGGGAAAGTGAGGAGAGGAGATGGGGGAGGGAAGGACGGGTCTAGAGGTGGTGGGGTGCTGCGTCTTAGCAGTAGCGCGGAAGCAGAAACGCGCTGCTGCTAAGAGCGTAGCAGCAGCGCCCTTTCGTCACATGCGCTACTGCTAAATGGGCCAACCGTGTGGACAATTTCAAAATTAGCAGCAGCGACGTGACTGAAAAGCGCGCTACTACTACTGCATTAGCAGTAGCGCGCGTCGTGGCACCGCGCTGCTGGTAAACTAAGGTGGGTGAGTACTGTCGGTGGATTTTTTTTAGCAGCGCGGTTTAGAGAACATGCACTACTGCTAAATTTACATCACTAGTGTGGTTTCCTTATACCTGCTACTGCTAATGAGCAGTAGCGCCTCTTTTTGTGCCGTGCTGCTGCTAAGATTCTGTGTATAAGGTTTTCCTAGTAGTGACATAGGGTTAGTTGAATGTTGATTGGACTATGTATTAGAGGGCAAAAGTGACAAAAGCTACAACCTAGCATAGAAATTGATGCATACGGGATTGAAGGGGGACCAATATATCTTAATGCTATGGCTGGGTTTACCTTAATGAACGTTAATAGTTGTGGATGCTTGCTAATAGTTCCAATCATAAGTGCATAGAATTCCAAGTCAGGGATGACATGCTAGCAGTGGCCTCTCCCACATAAAACTTGCTATCGGCCTAGTAACGTAGTCAATTGCTTGGGGACAATTTCGCAACCCCTACCACCACTTTTCCACACTCGCTATACTAACTTTATTGCTTCTTTATCTAAACAACCCCTAGTTTTTTATTTACATGTTATTTACTATCTTGCTAACCTATCCCATTACACCTACAAAGTACTTCTAGTTTCATACTTGTTCTAGGTAAAGCGAACGTCAAGCGTGCGTAGAGTTGTATAGGTGGTCGACAGAACTTGAGGGAATATTTGTTCTACCTTTAGCTCCTCGTTGGGTTCAACACTCTTACTTATCGAAAGAGGCTACAGCTGATCCCCTGCACTTGTGGGTTATCAAGACCTTTTTCTGGCGCCGTTGCCGGGGAGAAATAGCATGGGTGAATATTCTCGTGTATGCTTGTTTGCCTTATCACTAAGTAGATTTTACTATTCTGAGTTGTTTTCTATCTTTAGTTATGGATATGGAACACGAAATACCAAAAAATTAGGTGTACTTGCTACTCATGGAGATGGGGAAACTCCTAAAACCCTCGATGCTCATTATGTGAAAGATATTATGTACTACTTTGATAATCCTAAGAAAACCCCATTCAACTATATAATGGGAGTAACGTTGGATCAATGCGAATACTTTAGGGATTATCGCTTGACACAAAAAGGGAAACTATTATGGGATCAAATTTATATGTTGCATTGGTATGCTCGGCAACTACACTTAAGATATGATTATACTTGTTGCTCTAGGATGAAGGCTCCACACCTTCCCTTTTCATGCTAATTTAATGATAATGAAACCTTAGCTTATTATGATAATTGTATATATGATTATTATGATGTGGAACAAATAGAAGAATTCGTTGCTTTTAAGGGTGCTTATGAAATTGAATCTCTTTTTAAAAAGTATGATGCTTTTGATGATGATGTTTACAAGCCTGAAAATCCTGCTATATTGAAATATTGCTATTTGAATTATGAATATAAATCCAATATTTATTTGTTTATTGAGAAAGTCTCCGTTGTCCAGGAAGAGACTAATATTTTGAAGGAAACTATGGAAGAAGAATGTTTTTTTGAGGGGTTAACGATAGTGGGAGAGGCTCCCACTGACTTTGTATTAACTCAAACCATAAAGTTACATAGTTACAAGGGTGGGATTAAGGCCCCCAGGCCATCACAACAGCTATGCAGAAGATTACAGTAGGCAGGTGAACACAGCTAAAGCAAGAAGCGCATGAAAGAACTAGTTCAGAGTCCTTGGAGGAACGCGGAGATGAAAGGGTGCAGCTCCTGTTTACAGTTATGCATGAGCACCCCATAAAACTCTTGAAGTGTGCCAGCCAAGAACCCAGGGAGAAATTGATGACACCGTGAGCTCATTAGATGAAAAAGATGAGGAGGAGAGCCAAGAACAAAAGGAGGAAGAGCGGATTAGCTACCCGTGCCCACCTTCTAATGAGAGTAACTCTTCAACTCATACATTGTTTAATTTCCCTTCATGCTTACCGAAGGATGAATGCTATGATGATTGCTATGATCCCTTGAATTCATTTGAAATATCCCTTTTTGATGAACTTGATGCTTGCTATGCTTGTGTCCAGGATGCCAATATGAATTATGCTTATGGAGATGAACTTGCTATAGTCCATTATGTTAAACCTAAAATTGTTGCTATTGCACCCATGCATGATAGTCCTATTATCCTTTTGAATTCTCCCAACTATACTATATCGGAGAAGTTTGCTCTTATTAAAGATTATATTGATGGGTTGCGTCTTACTACTACACATGATGATTTTGATAGATATAATATGCATGTGCTTGCTGCTCCTACATGCAATTATTATGAGAGAGGAACTACATCTCCGCCTCTCTATGTTTCCAATATGATAAAATTGCAAGAAACTGTTTATACTATGTATTGGCCTTTACTATATGTGCATGAATTGTTCTTTTTTGACATGCTGATGCATAGGAAGAGAGTTTGACTTCGTTGTTGCATGATATATATTACTTTGTGCTCACTACTAAATTACAAATCATTGTTAATTAAAATTGGCTTTGATATACCTTGGGATTCGGGTGGATCCATTACTTGAGCACTATATGCCTAGCTTAATGGCTTGAAAGAAAGCGCTGCCATGGAGACAACCCAAAAGTTTTAGGGAGTCATTTATTTCTATTGTGTGCTTTTATAAAGTTTTAAAACAAATAAATAAAGAGGGGAAACTAAAACTTTTTCAAAAAGAAAAGCGAAAGTGAGAAAGATGAGCACTCCTAAAGTGGGAACTAGCCTTGAACTTTGTTCATGCCCATGGAAACTTTGTGAACCTTGATTACAGAAAATTTTCAACAAAAATAATTATCCCCTTGTACAATTCCATTTTATTATAAAAATAATGTGCCAAGAGTTTCCTTTAGGATGATTAAATTGCTTGTTGGTTTGTGCGGTGCAAAAACAGAAACTTTGGCTATAGTGCGTGATTTTACAATTTTTTCTGGAACGTCGAAAGGATCTGAAACATTTTCCTATTTTTTCCGGAATTTTTAGAGTTACAGAAGTATGGTGGATGTTCAAATCTTTACAGACTATCATGTTTTCACAGATTGCTCTTACATCTTCATTATTGGCATATGTTTGAATTCTTGGTGAAGCCTCCTTGACTTGGGGCCATAGAATTGTGATAGCATATAGTGGGTAATGTTTCTTCATAATTATACAATAATGTTAGAGTAGTACATGATGGGATTTCATTGATCATATGCACTAACCCCGCCACTAAAAGTTTGGTTAAGTTTTGTGTGGATGAAGTGTTCGAAGATCAAGGAGGTCTCGATGTGAGGATAAGAAGGATAGGCAAGTGCTCAAGCTTGGGGATGCCCAAGGCACCCCAAGTAAATATTCAAGGAGAATCATGCGTCTAAGCTTGGGGATGCCCCGGAAGGCATCCCATCTTTATTCATAAAGTATCGGTATGTTTTCGGATACGTTTTGTTCGCATGATATGCATAAATTCTTGGAGCGTCGTGTGCTTTTTATTTTTATTTTAATAACTGCAACATGATGGTATGAGATAGTCCATGGTTGATTTATAGAATACTCTTTGCACTTCACTTATATCTTTTGAGTATGGCTTTATAGAATGCTTCACGTGCTTCACTTATATCATTTAAAGTTTGGATTGCCTGTTTCTCCTCACATAGAAAACCGCCATTTGTAGAATGCTCTTTTGCTTCACTTATATTTGTTAGAGCGTGGGCATAACTTTTGTAGAAAAAAATTAAAACTCTCTTGCTTCACTTATATCTATTTGAGAGTTGACAGGAATTGGTCATTCACATGGTTAATCATGAAATCCTACATAAACTTATAGATCGCTGAATATGATATGTTTGATTCCTTGCAATAGTTTTGTGATATAGAGATGCTAATATGTGAGTGGTACTAGTGAATGATTGTGGTTTAGTAAAAATGTTGGTGTTATGGTTTGTGATTCCTGAAGCATGCACGTTTGGTCTCCTAACTATGTAACCAAATTGGTGCGCATTGTATTTTGATTGTTTATCTTTGCATGAAGGTCTGGGGCGCGCGATGGTTAACTCCTACCAACCTTGCCCCTAGGAGCATGCGTCATAGTATTTTGCTTCGAGGGCTAATAGATTTTTCGCAATAAGTATGTGAGTTCTTTATGACTAATGTTGAGTCCATGGATTATACGCACTATCACCCTTCCACCTTGCTAGCCACTCTAGTACCGCGCAATTTTCGCCGGTGCATCAAACCACCTTATACCGTTCCTCAAAACATCCACCATACCTACTTATTATGGAATTTCCATAGCCATTCCGAGATATATTGCCATGTAACTCCACCGTTCCGTTTGTTATGACACACACCATCATTGTCATATTTCCTTGCATGATCGTAAGACAGCTAGCATGATATTTTCTTGGCTTGTCCGTTTTTGATGCCATTGCTACGTTAGATCATTGCACGTCCCGGTACACCGCCGGAGGCATTCATATAGAGTCATTTTTTGTTCTAGTATCGAGTTGTAATATCGAGTTGTAAGTAAATAAAAGTGTGATGATCATCATTATTAGAGCATTGTCCCAAAAAAGGCCAAATAAAAAATGAAAGGACAAAAAAGAGAGAAAGGCCAAATAAAAAAAGGAAGGCCCAAATAAAAGAAAAAGGGGACCATGCTACTATATTTTTTCCACACTTGTGCTTCAAAGGAGCACCATGATCTTTATGATAGAGAGTCTCTTATTTTGTCACTTTCAAATACTAGTGGGAATTTTCATTATAGAACTTGGCTTGTATATTCCAACGATGGGCTTCCTCAAATTACCCTAGGTCTTCATGAGCAAGCAAGTTGATACACACCCACTAGTTTTCCTTTGAGATTTCTTACAGTTATACCTCTAGTGCATCCGTTACATGGCAATCACTACTCACTCACATTGATATCAAATTGATGGACATTTCCATAGTCAACTGATTGCCTAGTCGATGTGAGACTTTCTCCCTACTTTTGTCTACTACCACCTTCTATTCCACCCATAGTGTTATGTCTATGGCTCACGCTCATGTATTGCGTGAAGAGTTGAAAGGTTCGAAAAAGTAAAGTATGAAAACAATTGCTTGGCTGACACTGAGATGGGCATGAGGGGTACCTTGTGTTAAGAAAAGGGAACATAAAAGACTATATGATTTTGTAGGGATATCGTTCTTTAGCATTGATATTTTGAAAGACTTGATTGTTTGTTGGGATGCCCGAGTATTAAATTCTTTTATGTCAAATGATAGACTATTGCTTTGAATTACTCATGTCTTAATATTCATGCCATGATTAGATTACATGATCAAGATTATGCTAGGTAGCATTCCACATCAAAAATTATCTTTTTTATAATTTACCTACTCGAGGACGAGCAGGAATTAAGCTTGGGGATGCTGATACGTCTCCGTCATATCTATAATTTTTTATTGTTCCATGCCAATATTATGCAACTTTCATATACTTTTGGCAACTTTTTATACTATTTTCGGGACTAACATATTGATCCAGTGCCCAGTGCCAGAGCCTGTTTGTTGCATGTTTTTTGTTTTGCAGAATATCCATATCAAACGGAGTCCAATTGGGATAAAAACAGACGGAGATTTTTTTTGGAATATTTATGAATTTTGGGAAGAAGAATCAACGTGAGACGATGACCGGGGGGGCCATGAGGCAGGGGGCGCGCCCTAGGGGGTCAGGCGTGCCCCTGGCCATCGTTGTCACCCTGTAAAGCGGTTGGTGCCCTTCTTTTGCCGCAAGAAATCTAATATCTGGATACAAATCGTGTCAAAAATTCAGCCCAATCGGAGTTACGGATCTCCGGGAATATAAGAAACACTGAAAGGCCAGAATCTGGGAACACAGAAACAGAGAGAGACGGAGAGACACATCCAATCTCGGAAGGGCTCTCGCCCCTCCCATGCCATGGAGACCAAGGACCAGAGGGAGAACCCTTCTCCCACCTAGAGAGAAGGCCAAGGAAGAAGAAGAAGGAGGGGGTTCTCTCCCCCTCGCTTCCGGTGGCGCCAGAGTGCCACCGGGGCCATCATCGTGCGACGGCGATGTACATCAACACCTCCGTCATCTTCACCAACATCTTCATCACCTTCCCCCATCTATCAACAGTGGTCCACTCTCCCGCAACCCGATGTACCCTCTACTTGAACATGGTGCTTTATGCTTCATATTATTATCCAATGATGTGTTGCCATCCTATGATGTCTGAGTAGATTTTCGTTGTCCTATCGGTAATTGGTGAATTGATATGATTGGTTTAAATGGCTTGTGGTTATGTTGCTGTCCTTTGGTGCCCATCATATGAGCGCGCGCGTGGATCACACCATATGTTTAGTTGTATGTTTATAGGACTATGTATTGGAGGGCAAGAGTGACAGAAGCTTCAACCCAACATAGAAATTGATGCATACGGGATTGAAGGGGGACCAATATATCTTAATGCTATGGTTGGGTTATACCTTAATGAACGTTAGTAGCTGCGGATGCTTGCTAATAGTTCCAATCATAAGTGCATATAATTCCAAGTCAGGGACGACATGCTAGCAGTGGCCTCTCCCACATAAAACTTGCTATCGGTCTAGTAACGTAGTCAATTGCTTAGGGACAATTTCCCAAATCCCACCACCACTTCTCCACACTTGCAATACTAAATTTATTTCTTCTTTATCTAAACATTCCCTAGTTTTTATTTACGTGTTCTTTATTATCTTGCAAACCTATCTCATTACACTTGCAAAGTACTTATAGTTTCATACTTGTTCTAGGTAAAGCGAACGTCAAGCGTGCGTAGACTTGTATCGGTGGTTGATAGAACTTGAGGGAATATTTGTTCTACCTTTAGCTCCTCGTTGGGTTCGACACTCTTACTTATCAAAAGAGGCTACAACTGATCCCCTACACTTGTGGGTTATCACCGCCCTGTTGTTCGTCATAGACGGAGCCCACGGGAGCCAGCGGCCATGGCGCTGGTGGCCACGAGGAGGAGCTGGGGCTGCTCTGTGGTGTTCGTGGGGCTGGTGCAATGTGCTGGGAAGGGAGAGGAGAAGTGGAGCGAGGCAGCAGCGGGGCACGTGCTTGAGCAGGCTTTGGAGGGCTCGGGCGGCGCTCTATCCACGCGTGGGACGGGCAGGGGAGAGAGAGGAAGGAGGGCGCCGACAGCTTGCCATGATACGGACGTTGAGGTGGTCCTACAGGTGCATGGGGGAGAGCCGAGGTGGTCGGGAGCATCGGGATGAAGGCGGCTACAGTGCGGCCAGGCACTGTCGTGCGCTCCAGAGCGTGCTCTTTGCATGCCATGGCATAAAGTATGTGCCATAACCATACCCACTTTTGTCTAGGAGCACTAGGGGGTGGAAAGAAAGGGAAGGAAGCATTCGACACCATGGAGGGGCACTGGAGTGGGAGATGGGTAGAAACTCTTAGATATGGACAATATATGTCCACTAAGCTTCCCTAAAATTTATCAAATAATGTTTAAACATGAAAATAATTTAACCTATTAAAGACCATTTCTGGCCTAAAGAAAAAGCTTTTAATTAAAATAGAAAAATAACTTTTAAAATAATAATGTTTTCGTTTTTGGGAGTCCTATATCTAATAGGAGTGAAATATACTTTTTGAAAGATTTTTAATACCCTAAATTAAGCACTTGTAGTTCAAGTCTCAATTCAGGGGTTTTTGGAAAACCTAATTTAGAAAATACCTTTTTGCCATATTATTTTTGCAAGAAAATACTATTATGTTCTATACACATGGCATGATCATTGGGCAGAGTTTTGGATCAAGGAGAATGAGTATAAGAGTTGGAGGATTTATTTGATTTTGAAGAGCACTTGCAAACAGCAAACAAAAATCCAAAATCAAGCAAGGTTCAAAACACTCAAAAGTTTTTGTCAAACCACATTTTGTCATGATTTATTAGCTTAAGTGTTGTGGCATGAAAATCAGGCTGGAAACCGCGACCTTCTAACCCCTCTTTGTGCAGTGCATAAACCCAACGCACGAGTTCAATATCTTCCCCGAACACAAACCCCTCAGTTGTGACCGGTGGTCCTGGATCATCCCCAAACATTCCTAAATATATTTGGTTCCTCTATTGGACTACCAAAGCCTATTTATCTCGATCGTCCGATCAAAATCAGATGATCCAAGCTGCCCTCCTCTTCCTATATATAGACCACACTATACCAAATTAGTACAAAACCTACACTAACCCTAGTCTATCCAGTGCCATCCACGCCGCCACCCCCTAGGGATCCTTCTGGACTCCATCGCAGCGAACCACCTTCCTTCCTCGTTTCCAAATCCACCCAGCCTCCTAACCATCCATCGGTGACCGCCGGATGGAGATCCGACGGCCACCAGAGCGCCCGAGCCTCCTGTAGCTCGATCTAGACTAGATCGAGGCCTCCACGAACACAACCCCGAGCTACTTGCCGCCGCCCACGCTGGAGCCTGCCACCGTAGGCGACAGCAACAGCAGCACCGACCACCCCTACTCCTTATTATTCCCTTCCCTACTTCCTTTTCTCATCGGCCTCCCTCTCTCTCATGTCCGGTCCTTCTCCCTCTCTTCCAGGTACCCTGGACAAGCCATGGACGCCTAACTAGAGCTCCACACCCCATCCCCGACCTCCTCGTTCGACTCCTCGTCGGATCCGACAGGTCCTCATCGCTGCGCCAAGTCCTCTGCATCGGCAGTTCCATCCCCTGCCTCACCATCGATGCGCATGCCTCCTGTCGCAAGACCCCACCGCCAAGTCGTTGCCGCTCCCCTGCTTCGCCCGCTCGATCTCGCTGCTACCGGCTTCCCTCGATGGAGCATCCATACCACCGGAGTTCCTCGTCGTCGGGAATCGCCTCCCCAACCCTCAGACTGCCCGGATACGCCGCGCCCTCTGGTCCCCTACCCGCATCGCGCCTCTAGCCATCTTCTGCATCTCCATGACCTATTGCTGCCTCTGTTGGTAACGAGCAACATGAGCCCAATCGTCCACATTGGCCAATCCTAGCATACCGTGTGGGCTGCAGTCACGCCAACCTCCTCCTTGAGCGTAGTCCCGCACTAAGGCCCGCAACATCGAGATGGCCCAAGGCCCATGGTGAGAACAGCCTCCATATTCCCTGTCAAGTGCGCAGTTTAGTTATTCAGCGCATTCTGTGAATTTGTCTATTAATCCATGACTTGCACAATTATAGAAATGCCATTGTCTTAAATTTCTAATGTTAGTTAACCATGCATCCAAATAAAACATGTCATATGTACAATGCTTAGAATATAATGTACTTTCATAATATCCAACTGTTATCCATGTTAAAATGTTTAAAATTGCTGTTTGACTAAATTTGCATAAATGACATGCTAAAATGGTTTATTCATAAATAAATAACCGTAGCTTCAAATCAAATCAAATTTATATGTAAATGTGTAGAAAAAGGTGTGGGTTAACATTGTCTACTTACTTTACATGTTTAACAAAATTATAATCGTGTTTTAGGCAGAACGGTACCAAATTCAAAATATGCATATGGTGATTTTTTGGAATTGTTGTTTGTTGTTTCCGTCCTCATTTAAATTGACTAGACAGGTAGATTACATTTAATCTTGTCATGTACATGAATGAGAGTGAACTAAATAATTGAATCTGGTGATTCGTTAATATGCAACGAGCTTCACTTAATTTATAGTATTGTTTGATACACTTTGCCATGCCATTCCCCATTAAAATGGACATGCATCATAATTATTTTTGCATCATATCATGAATATGTTGTGGTGTTTACCGTCCCATTTGCTTGTTTTTGGATTTGCTTCTACTAACTAGAGTCCCTAAACGGTGCGGATTGTGAGGATTTATTCGATGACGCCCATTCATCCACTTAATGTACTTGGTCTTCTTCCTAGCTGGATTTCAGGGAAGATGACCATTACCTTGGATATCACTACTATCTTTGCTTGCTAGTTGTCTCGATGCTATCACTATGTCGCGCTACCTACCACTTGTTTGTCAAGCCTCCCAATATGCCATAATGAACCTCTAAGCTTCTTCCACCCCAGCAAACCGTTGTTTGGCTATGTTACCAATTTGCTTAGCCCATTTTATAACGCTGCTAGTTGCAGGTGCAGTGCAGGTTGTTCCATTTTGGGACATGGATATCGTGGGATATCACAATATCTCTTATATTAAACTAATGCATCTATATACTTGGTAAAGGTTTGGTGTTTTGTTTCACTCATGCATCCTTAGTTTCCTTCATACCGGTGTTATGTTCCTGGATTTGTGTTCCTTACACGATCGGGGTTTATTGTCCCCCTTGACGGTTCGCTTTCAAAAAAACTCCTTTAGCAAGACCCGACTTTGGTTTTACCATTTGCCTAATAATAACAAAAACTTGCATAGGGACTGGCTAGCACCCGAGGATAATTAATCAACAACCCGGGCCAGTGTCGGTGCAACAAACCCTGGGTTTGTTGCCCTGACTGTGCATAGGCACGGGAGCAAGATTGAAGCACCAGCCCAAGTCAGAGTACAAGAAACTAGGACGCTCAAGGGACCAACAAGAAGATCAGAGGACCAAGACCAAGCCAGAGAAGATATTTATTGCCAAGAGAAAGGCCTCCCTTGCCAGGCAGACGAGCCCAGCAAGGGGCGAGGACACCTCGAGAAGAAGACAACCAAGGCATCCCGGCAGAGCCTGCCTAGACTCGCGGAGGCTCAACCACCTCACCGAACACACCACGACTCACGTCATCGATCAGTGTGGTGTCAAGCCGCAGAGTGACTACGTCGCAACCATTCACCACATGGCAGCCTCTCCCTATAGGAAAAGCCCACAGATGACACCCGTCCTGCAACGTGTCAAGCAAGTAGGCGCGGATCTGGCAAGATAGCGCGGCAAGCCTTGCCGGACAAACCGATTATGTGACGTTGAGTGGTGCATGTAATGTGCCCTATCGATGGCTTCTCGCCCCTCGTTGGTTACCCCAAGTGGAAGGTTTGAGATGTAGCGTAACGGCAAGTTTCCCTTGGCAAGATACCAAGGATCGAATCCCGTGAGACTCCGAGGGTCGACAAGAAGGTGTCAACTGCTAACAGCGCCAGATACTTAGCGGTTGACAGGACCTGCACACAGATACAAATAACTTTGCTCCCAACGAGTACAGAGAGGTTGTCAATCCCTCCGGCCTTGTCGTTTACAAAGGATCAAACACAAGAGATAATAGTGATAGGTATGACTGCAACTAGGAAATAAGAACAGGAAGTAAATAGCGGGTGTGATCAGTGATGGTAATATGGACCGGGGTCCCATGATGTTCACTAGTGATGTCTCTCTCCCAAAAGACGATAAAACAGCTAAGCGAGGTAAACAAATTATAGCTGGGCAATTGACAAGATTATGTGCGCAAACCAATGCTAACTATGCTGTAAAGAAAGGTAGAGGCTCAAAAGCATGGATGGTACGCCAAGGCAAGTAGACCGAAATCCATCTGCATCTACTACTAATCATCCCCCTTAAGATATCTATCCAGAACATCTCGCTGGTATTAAGTTGCGAATCTCACCCAAAGTGTAGATTCAAAACAACAGACAACTGCATTAAAAGAACTTTGCGTAAAGTAAACAATCCTTGCACCCGCAAGTACAAGCACCGTTGTTTTCCCCCTTGTGGCAAAAACACATCCCCTAGACTCATGTTTCTGTCACTCAAACTAGTCATCGAGGGGCATGAACCCACAATCCAGCATAACGTTCCCTCTTGGAGTTAACCTACTACTCGGCCAATGAAATAAACAGCAACGGAGAACATGCTAGAATTACTCAAGAACATAAATATAAAAGAGGTGAATCAAATATATTACTCACACACAATCTGAACATAATCTCATAATCCATCGGATCCCAGCAAACTCAGCAGAGCAACAACATAAAGATTACATATGTGCCTCGGTCATGTAGGGCAGCTCACGAGGTCTAATCCATGAAGAAGAAAGAGGGGAGGAGAACATCACATAGCTACTGGTCATGGACCCATGGTCCAAGGTGGACTACTCACAACTCATCCGGGAAGCGTCCATGGTGGTGGAGAAGCTCCCGGTGGTGGTTCTCCCCTCCGGCAGGGTGCCGGGAAGAGTTCTCTTGGTGCTCCCGATCTTGGAAGCGCGGCGGCGGCGGAACAGAGGCGAGATCGTAAAAAAGGGTTCCGTCCTCGAGGGTTTCGGGACGCGAGGAGTATATATGCCAAAGGGGGTCACCAGAAGCGGAGAGGGGGGCCCAGGCGCCCCCCTAGGCCGGCCAGGGGTGGGGCCGCCTGGGCTGGCCCTGGCTCCCCTCTGGCCCCACTTTGGTTTTTCTTGAAGCTCCCGTTACGCTGATTTTTCCTGTATTTTTCCCGGAATTTTTAGAGCACTTTTAATATGGGGGAAACCTGAAATAGAAAAACAGCAGAAAAACATGAACTGACACTGTCGTGCACTGAGTTAATAGGTTAGTCCAAATATGATCAAAAGTGTATGGAAGTGCATAAATATCATAGCAATATCGCACAAAAGAGGCATCGAGCAAGCAGAAATTATAGATACGTTTTGGACGTATCAACATCCCCAAGCTTAATTCCTGCTCGTCCTCGAGTAGGTAAATGATAACAAGCATAATTTCTGTGGTGACATGCTACCAACCATATAAGAACTTTTTAAGTAAAGCAATCAAGGCATGTAATTCAATTCAAGTCATAACAAGCAAGAGTCTATATTAGCATTGTAACAAGTAACATAAGAACATAAAGGTGCAAGAGCTCTCGCTGTCTGTGACTCGAATGTCTCCAAATGGTGTTTGCGTGCAAGAAAGGGGATAGGGATATATGAGAGAGTAAAACATAGTTTTTGTATTGTTGAGAACTTAATCTACTAAAGTTTCACACTTGGTCTTCTTTGGAATCTTATCTTGACTCATCCCCAGACCGTCAGCCAGGTACAAGTCAAAATGATCCACTCCCTTTCGATATTTTGAGCACTCATGCAATGGATGAGCGTAAGCAAGAAAGTCGACACTTAGGATGGCAAAGAGAGAAAAATGATAGAGGGGGAAGACAAAAAAGGTGTGAAAGGCTCACATCAATGAAGACAATCATCGGCGAGAGAAAGCCAAATGATAGATATGATGTGAGGAGTAGGGATTGCCATGCAACGGATGCACATGTGAGCTAAGGTAAGCTCTCCAATGGAACTAGTGGGGGTGCATCCAACTTGCTTGCTCAAGAAGACCTAGAGCTCTTTTGAGGAGGCTCATCATTGGAATATACAAGCCAAGTTCTATAGTGTAAAGGTCCCCACATAGCTATATGCATGAATGATAATGTCTATGGAGCACAAGGTATAAGATGGAGTACGAGTGTGGATCTCTCAAAAGAAAATAGTAGTGTGCCCCCTTCTCTCTTTTTATTTTTTTTTCTCTTTTTTTCTATATATTTTTGTGGCCTCAATGGCTCTTTCTATTTAACTCACATTTGTCCTCTTTGGGATCTTTTGATTTTGTCCTCTTTGGGATCTTTTCCTCACTTTAGGGGCAACACTCTATATATTACAAGAAGTATAGAAGATCTTTCACACTTTACAAAAGTACTCAACATAAAGAAAATGAAACTATCATGATGTATGCAAATGTATGCCTCTGCTAGTGTAGCAGGATATGCAATGATACTAGCGCGTCATGTAGCAATGATTAGGGCAAGGCCCAACTAGCATGCGGCTCATCGATCAAGCAAAAAGCATGTATGACATGAAGATCAAGTCATGAGAAGATGGATGTTGCATGGCAATGTATCTCGGAAAGGCTATGGAAATGCCTTAATAGGTAGGTATGGTGGCTGTTTTGAGGAAGGATATAATGAGGCTTATGATGACAGAGCGTATCGTGCCAAGGATTTGGATGCACCGGCGAAGTATGCGCCAACTCTCGAGGTGAGAAAGGGCAATGCACGGTACCGAAGAGGCTAGAAAAATATGGTTAGGTGAAAGTGTCAACTTTCGAATACTCACATTAGTCCGAAGAACTCATGCACTTATTATCGGTAACTCTCAATCTAATTAGGAGGTTCACAAAGAGACAAGTACCCCGAGGAGGAGTGTATGGGGATTTGGTTATCCTTGCGCATCCTCGGCTCATGGTACGTGAGTGTACTCTAATATTCGATCCCTCCAAAGATTAGTGATCCATTTAGTAGCTAAAGTTCTCAACTATTTTATAGGTTTTCGAAAATAAACGCGGATTGCCCAAAATACGACATCTATCACTAATAGGCTAAAGCTATTGACACCAAAAGTTCAGCCATTACTCATGGCAATACCTCAAAACTAATGCAAGTTACTACTAAAATTAAATAGCAACCTCAATTACCTACTTTAAGTTAAGACACACAACTCAGTGCAACAGGCAAACTCTCTTAACAATATAAACATGAAAACTCAAGAGAGTTCAGCAACCAACTAAACAAAAGCTCTTTAAAAAGAAAAGCATGAAAACTAAGAGCTAAACATGACAGCAGCTATGGAAAGACAAAGAACACACACAACAAAGATAAGCATGAAAATCCTATGTTGTGTTCTAGGTTGAAGTGGAGCGTGTTTCTCTCCCACACAAAGAAAGCTGGGTTCTAACTTGTTATGAACAGCAAGCAAAGCTAAAGAAAACTAAAAAAGGAAACTAAGCGCAAGACGCTCCAAGCATAGCACATAACGCATGAAGTGATTAAAATATAGTGGAACGAAAGACGAACTGATAATTGTTGATGGAGAAGGGTATGCACGGGGGCATCCCCAAGCTTAGACGCTTGAGTCTTCTTGAATATTTCTTGGCGGTGCACGGGGGCATCCCCAAGCTTGAGCGTTTGACACTCCTGGATCTTCTTTTATCATCTTCCCTCGCACACTTGAAAACTCCCTTCATACATAACTCATCATAATCTGATTAGCGAGGTTAGTACCCACAATAAAATAATTTTTCCCTACTGGAAATAAGGATACTCTTGAAGAGCTACTGTTTCTCAAGATTGCCAAAAGGTTTTTGCAAAGAAAAAGCAAGCTCAAGGTTTGCAAAACGAAGAAAAGGCAAAACAGGACAGAATCTGTGAAAAACAGACCAGCAGGTAGTAAATAATTTGTTCAGGCCACTTCTGCAACTCAAATCAAAAAACTCAGAACAGACGCCCGAAAGCCAATTGTATAGAGCATGCTGTCAAAACAATTCAGATCAAAAAGATGATCTGGTGATTTTATACGAATTTTCTGTCCAGGGACAAAATCTGTTTTCTGGACTGCACGCCACAACTTATGTACTTTCTTGCAATCGGAGGCTAAACTTGGCACAAAGCTGAAAAGAAAAGATACAATGATGATGCTACTGTAGTAACAAACATCAAGACACAACAAAAGCAAAAAAAAATCCTAATTCGTTGTGGGCTGCCTCCCAAAAGCGCTTTCTTTTATGCCTTTAAGCTATGCATGATGCAAAAAGGAGGAATCAAAAATCATCATAATAATTGGAGTTATAAATTGCTTCAAATGGTTCCTCAACAAGTTCACCCTTGTTCCTTATAGGAAAGGGGTACGTATCGTTTGCCTTCCCGCGTAGGCGGATTTGTCCCTTACCTATATCAATGAAGCCTTTTACGGCTCGGAGGAAGTCCCTTCCAAGCACTATATTTCCTTGGTTTGGCTTCATGATGAAGAAATCAACCATTGCAATCCCTTTAAGGAATGTAACTGGCACGTCTTTTATTCTTCCCTAGATCTCAGAAATATCTCCATTAGCATGTTCATGATAGGATGATAATGTATCCATGTTAAATTTTAAAGAATCATGAACAATTTTTGGCATAGTAGAAACCATAGATCCAATATCACAATAAGCAAGGAGGTCTTGATTAGAGATGCTAATCCTAACAAAAGGCTCCCAATCATTGTCTATTTCCAAAATATCTCTCTTATTGGGTTTGGGTTTCTCTACCTTCATCAAGTCTAGAGCATCCATTCTTTTCTCAATAGTAGCAAGTCTATCTATGACAGTATCAAAACTATGATCATAAACAAAGTAACTAGATAGACCATGTATAATTTCAAGAGCTCTAGCTTCATCACACTCTAGGAAATCTCCTTCAGCTATAATATCAAGAGAGTGTTTACACCATCTAAAAAGACCATGGTAAAAATTTCTAAGCACAATTTTTATAGGTATCCAAGGCATAATTCTCCTATGTGCATCAGAAATTTTGTCCCATGCCTTCTTCATATTTTCTCCATCCCTTTGATGGAAATCTAGAACTTCTGATTCCCTCAAAGCACCAAATCCTAACGTGCTTGACTAAACAGAAAGGACTACTAACATAAAAGCAAATAATTTTTTTGTGATTTTTGATAAAGGACCCTAAAGCAAAAACTGAAAGGTAAACTAACAAGACTAAAAAGCAAAGATAAAAGATAGCATGCAACTCCCCTATCTTGAAGAGTGGAGTCCCCGGCAACGGCGCCAGAAACTTTGCTTGATGGCTTCTCGCCCCTCGTTGGTTACCCCAAGTGGAAGGTTTGAGATGTAGCGTAACGGCAAGTTTCCCTTGGCAAGATACCAAGGATCGAATCCCGTGAGATTCCGAGGGTCGACAAGAAGGTGTCAACTGCTAACGGCACCAGATACTTAGCGGTTGACAGGACCTGCACACAAATACAAATAACTTTGCTCCCAACGAGTACAAAGAGGTTGTCAATCCCTCTGGCCTTGTTGTTTACAAAGGATCAAACACAAGAGATAATAGTGACAGGTATGACTGCAACTAGGAAATAAGAACATGAAGTAAATAGCGGGTGTGATCAGTGATGGTAATATGGACCGGGGTCCCATGATGTTCACTAGTGGTGTCTCTCTCCCAAAAGACGATAAAACAGCTAAGCGATGTAAACAAATTACAGCTGGGCAATTGACAGGATCATGTGCGCAAACCAATGCTGACTATGCTGTAAAGAAAGGTAGAGGATCAAAAGCATGGGCGGTACGCCAAGGCAAGTAAACCGAAATCCATCTGCATCTACTACTAATCATCCACCTTGAGATATCTATCCAGAACATCTCGCTGGTATTAAGTTGTGAATCCCACCCAAAGTGTAGACTCAAAACAACAGACAACTGCATTAGAAGAACTTTGCGTAAAGTAAACAATCCTTGCACCCGCAAGTACAAGCACCGTTGTTTTCCCCCTTGTGGCAACAACACATCCCCTAGACTCATGTTTCTGTCACTCAAACTAGTCATCGAGGGGCATGACCCCACAATCAAGCATAACGTTCCCTCTTGGAGTTACTACCTACTACTCGGCCAAAGCAATAAACAACAACGGAGAACATGCTAGAATTACTCAAGAACATAAATATAAAAGAGGTGAATCAAATATATTACTCACACACAATCTGAACATAATCTCATAATCCATCGGATCCCAGCAAACTCAGCAGAGCAACAGCATAAAGATTACATATGTGCCTCGATCATGTAGGGCAGCTCACGAGATCTAATCCATGAAAAACAAAGAGGGGAGGAGAACATCACATAGCTACTGTTCATGGACCCATGGTCCAAGGGGGACTACTCACGACTCATCCGGGAAGCGTCCATGGTGGTGGAGAAGCTCCCAGTGGTGGTTCTCCCCTCCGGCAGGGTGCCGGGAAGAGTTCTCCTGGTGCTCCCGATCTTGGAAGCGCGGCGGTGGCGGAACAGAGGCGAGATCATAAAAAAGGGTTCCGTCCTCGAGGGTTTCGAGACGCGAGGAGTATATATGCCAAAGGGGGTCACCAGAAGCGGAGAGGGGGGCCCAGGCGCCCCCCTAGGGCGGCCAGGGGTGGGGCCGCCTGGGCTGGCCGCCTGGGCTGCCCCTGGCTCCCCTCTGGCCACTTTGGTTTTTCTTGAAGCTCCCGTTACGCTGATTTTTCCTGTATTTTTCCCGGAATTTTTAGAGCACTTTTAATATGGGGGAAACCTGAAATAGAAAAACAGCAGAAAACAGGAACTGGCACTGTGGTGCACTGAGTTAATTGGTTAGTCCAAATATGATAAAAAGTGTATGGAAGTGCATAAATATCATAGCAATATCACACAAAAGAGGCATGGAGCAAGCAGAAATTATAGATACGTTTTGGACGTATCACCTATCAGCCCGTAAAGTTAGGTATGATATCACTGTTGTTATCTTAACAGTGCATAATGACTACTTTGCCGTTGTGGTATCCTCTTAATCTATAAAAGGAGGCCCATGTCAACTCTAGAGATGGTTAGACGGTTAGAATGTTAGAAGGTTAGAAGATTGGATAACTCACACCCTCATACGCGCGTAGTCACTACCGCCCTGAGGCAACCCTTGTCGGGCAAGTGTACTATGCTCCACCCCCTCATTTCCACCAGCAATCCACCAAAGCAGGAGTAGGGTCTTACACCACCATAGCGTCCCAAACCTGGGTAAAACTGCCCGCATGATCTCTACCGTGCTGCCCCACACTTGTCTACTCTTTGTGCAACGCGACGTCCCCATGCTGAACCAGCAAGGGGCCTCCTGGTCTCATAGGTGACCGTAGTTTCCCGCGACATCTTTGGCGCACGAGGTAGGGGGGTCGCTTGTGCGAACCTAAAGGAGTGTGCAGCGCGTCATCTTCATCACCATCTTCATGTTCGATGATGCTATCGACCATGGCGCTCAAGAAGAAACCCGCTTCATCAGCGCATCCATCCACCTCGAAGGCTCCGCCGCCCATGGCCTCTAATGTTGCGGGAGGTGCGGAGGCACGCGAGGACGCAGATGTTGCTGGGTATGTGTTCGGAGCACGCGGCACCATCACCACTTCTACCGCAGCCTACACAGGAGCAGGAGGCGCCGGAGGAGAGCAGCATCAACATCACATTGACGGCCATGCTCCCCAAGGCCCGGGCGAAGGGGTTACTCCATCTGTGCCCCTTTCGCCCACCGACGAGCACTGTCGCAGCAACGGCGCTCGGACCGAGGCAAATCGCCGCCCTTCAACCGTTCCCACCACAGGCGCGGTCGTAGCGCGTGCGCCTCCCCCGGGCGGGTCGACCAAGACATTGCGCTCGACGGAGCCGCTGGCCCTCGTGCGCCTTCGCTGCACCACCCTGCCATCCAGGTGGTCGCCCCACAACACTCGGTGCAGTACTGCCGCCGCTGGCACCGTCAGGAGCCGAGCGACGGTGCGATCGACTTCATCATCGCCCATGCCAAGTATAACTTCAGAGGCCATGGCGCGGTTCTGCTGCTACTGAGGTTTCCACTAGTGGCCGAGCCGATGGAGAAATGGCATGCCACCATCCAAAGTCTACTCGACTTCGCCGAAGCTGGGGGCTCACGGCGAGCTGGCCCGCCGTAGCCTCCCCAAGCGATAGCAACAGCTCGTGCTTCTGACCATACAGAGGGAGTCGTGCCCATGGTGCAATCCCCGCCACGGTAGCCAGCGTGAGCGCAACATAATCAAGACCCCGACGACGTCACAATAGCCTCTTCTGACCCTTGAGCACGTCCAGGCCAATGACGAGCCCCGGAGGATAGGCGGAGAGGAGACGCGCATGTCGTTATTGACCAACGCGGCGACGACCTCCGCCGGACCGATGGGTGCGACGGCCCCAACGTCGACGAGCCCGCGCTCGGTATTGGCGGGTGCCTACCTTTCGTGGTTGGCTGCCCTTCCTTTACGCGTGAGCTGTGGCAAGTCCGTTGGCTGTCCGTTCGCACGTTCAAGCTAGAGATACCTGAGAAGTACAATGGGAGGCTGAACCCGACAGAGTTCCTGAGCATCTACACCATCGCTGTTCATACTAGGGGGGGAAGAGCTGAGAAGGTGTTTACCAACTACTTCCCTTTGGCCCTCAAGTCCAATGTGAGGTCCTGGCTGATGCACCTGCCGGAGAACTCCATCTCATCGTGGGCGGACCTGTGCCACAAATTCTTTGGCGCCGTCACGGGTGGCCACCAAGAACCCGGCAGGCCCATCGACTTGCAGGTTCTCCAACAGAAGTAAGGAGAAACCTTCCGTAAGTATTTACAAAGATTTAGTAAAGTTCATAGAAATATCCCAAATATCCATCCGGCATCTGTAATAGCCGCCTTCCACTCCAATGTGTGCAACCACCGGATTCATTCCAAGATGAACTTGTGGTTTCCTAAGACTGTGATGGAGCTCTACACACTGGTGTCTAAGTGCGCTCGGATGGAGGAGGGAAGGAAGTTGCCTGGAGAGCAAGATTGCATCAATGTTGATTCGGAGGATGATGATGAATCAACTAGTCAAAAGAAGAGCAAGAAGTGTAGTAAGAAGCGGAGAGATAAGGCAGTGATGATTGTCGAAGGATCGGGTATGCCTAGTACCGCAAGAAGGCCAAGGCAGAGGCCCCAGGCAAGGAAGTTACCCCGTGCACTGACTTTCGGTAAGCCGATGCTGCCGAGAAAGCCGAGAAAGGTGATGAGTCGCATTGCAAGATTCATTGGAACCAAGGGCCATGATGTTCAAGAGTGTCATCTGGTTGAGAAGCTCGTCCAGAGAGAGAGAGAGAGAGAGAGAGAGAGAGCATAGTATGAAAAGTGTGATAAGGAAAAGGGTCAGAATGTTGTTGGTGGTAAGGGCCGAGGTGATGAAGTAAATCGCCCTGGCAAACTCCTTCGGAACCAAGGAAAGCCCGCATGAGGTCGAGAAAAGGGAGCCTGTGATGATGTGAGTGATGGAGGGGATGAAGAGGAAACCAGTGAGCAAGAGTTTCAGACGGCCACTGACGCCCTGTGCATTAACGGAGGTGCATCTCTGCACGCCTCTCACCGTCAACTCAAGCGGTGGGCGCGAGAAGTCGATGTCGTGGAGCCAGCGTCAGAGGCCCGCAAGACGCTCAAATGGTCCCGTACGCTCATCATCTTTGACAAGGAGGATCATCCTAGCTAGCCATACCACTGTGGTAGGATGCTTGCCGTTGTTGGTCTCCCCAACAATCCGCAATCTCAAGGTCACAAAGATGTTGGTGGACGGCTGGGTCGGGTTAAATCTGGTTTCCCCAGCAGTTATCATGAAGCTTCATATAGCAGAGGAAGAGCTAGAGGTTACCGGCACGTTTCAAGGAGTTAATCCCGGCATGAGTTATCCTAAGGGAAAGATCACGTTGCCGGTATCGTTTGGGGGAGAATTGAACTACCAGACTGAGAGGATTGAGTTTGATGTGGTTGATCGCCCCCTGTCATACAATGAGATTCTTGCACGCCCGGCCATGGCTATATTCATGGTGGCATCCCACTATGCCCACAACACCTCGAAGATGCCTGGGCCACTAGGAGTTATCGTCATCCCATCAGATTAGAAGGACGCAATCATTTGTGTGGACAAGATCTACTGGGAGGCGGTCATGGCGGTGCCAGCAGCAGCAGCAGCAGTTCCCGCCAAGGAAAGTAAAGGAAAGAAGAGGGACTATAGGACCTCCGGCAAAGAGTCCGGGAAGCGTTCCCCCACCGAGTGCATGGCACCCGTTGACGACGTGCCGGAGTGTTCCAACAGTAAGAGATCTAGGGTCGCTGCACCCTAGGTGAAGAAGGTCCCGGCGGGGCTGGCTGGCATTGATGGTACTTGCACTATCAGGGCCACGCTTGATGACAAATAGGAAAGCGCAATGTTGCCTTCCTCCGAGCGAATATTGATGCGTTTGCCTGGCAACCATCTGATATCCCCAGTGTTCCCAGGGAGGTAATCGAGCACCACCTTGCTGGTTTTGAGAGGCAACAGTTCATTACACAAGAGATCAAGAAACTTGAGGCAGTTGGTTTGGTAAATCTAGTGGTTGTCCGGAAGGCTGACGGGAAGTGGAGGCTTGGCATAGATTTCACAGATCTCAACAAGGCTTGCCCGGAGGACCCGTTTCCCTTGCCGTGTATTGATCAGATTGTGGATTCCACCTCAGGTTCTGATTTTCTCTCCTTTCTGGATGCATACTCTGGGTATCACCAAATCTTCATGTCCAAGGAAGATGAAGAGAAGACGTCGTTCATCACTGCATGTAGTACGTACTGCTTTGTCCTCATGCCATTCGAACTAAAGAGTGTCGGGTTCACTTTTGCAATGGCAGTTCAAATTGGTTTTGAGCCACATCTGCATAGATATATAGAAGCCTATATGGATGATATTGTGGTCAAGACCAAGGATAGGGCCACCCTTATCCAAGTTTTGGGGGAGACATTTGCTAACCTGCGCAAGATCAATCTGAAGCTCGACCCAGAGAAGTGTGTATTTCGTGTTCCCTCCGGCAAGCAGCTCGGGCTCTTTGTATCCCATCGCTGGACCAAATCCAACCCCGACAAGATCAAAGCTATGGAGCAGATCCAAGCGCCGTGGACAGTCAAGGATGTGAGGCGTCTAACAGGATGCGTTGCCGCGCTAAGCAGATTCATCTCTAAGTCTGACGAGCGTGCCCTACCGTTCTTCAAAATTTTGAAGAAGGCACGACCCATGAAGTAGACCCAGGAAGTAGATGCATATTTGTAAGAGTTGAAGGCCTATTTGTCCTCTGTGCCTACCTTGGTCGCTCCCAAACCCCAAGAGCCGTTGCTGCTATACTTACCGATAACCAACCAAGTGGTGAGTACAGCCTTCGTAGCACAGCGAGAAGTGGATGAGGCAAAGAGTGAGTAGAGGCTGGCAAAATCAGAAAAGGATCAGGACAGCAGTGAGCACGAGAGTGACCCCAAGGACGCGGCAAGGAAGAAAATGGTGCAGTGCCCAGTGTACTTCATCAGCTCCCTATTACAGGGGGCTAAATCGAGGTACTCTGGGTGCTGCACCACTTTCTTCCTTGCCTCATCCTTGGGGTCGCTCTCTTTGCAAAGCTCACTGCTTTCCTGATCGAGGTACTCCGGTGTGCAAAAGTTGATCTATGGTCTCATCATGGCTATGGGGACCCCGACTCATAAGTCGTGATCACCGAATGCACGTGTACAGTGATCCCAGTGATCAATGCTCACTGAACACACAGAAGCTGCAGAACAAGAGTCTTACATCCATACATACCGTATTAAACAAATTGTGACAATTATGGTCAAGTCCTGAGTATATCATTGTAGCGGAAATCTTCAATAACAACTTGGACCCATGCCATCTGCCTTAACCCTACAGGCATTCTGATTGGGAAGCGTCCTAGCTCGCATGATTGACACCAAGAAATCTTCATCATATCATGTTCTTTCATGCCTAGCCAATAAAATAACCAGTGGCAAGCCAATGAGTACTTTGAATGTACTTGCAAGCAACCCAAGTGTGATGAGAGAATAATTATGCAAGGCTCTACTGCTAAATTGGCAGTTTTGCGGAAAGCTAGTTTTTCATATGCTAGTATGATCAACATATAACAAGGGCATGCATGCGTCTACAACAAGTATCAGGAGGTTACATACATCAGGAAGAGTTATGAACAACTCTTGCTCAAGCTCATCCTGACTTTCTCACAATCACGTCAATAGATTTACCAAACCGTGTTGTTTTCCAGAAACTTAAGGACATAGTCTAAGCAGCACCACCCAACTGTCCTTGACCGTGGACACGTCTATTCGAATAGTTTTACACTCTGCAGAGGTTACACACTTTACCCACAAGATCCGGGGAACATCCGTTTCATCCACGACCCACGGTACCTCAAGTACCTGGGGTAAGCACTCGATCACTATCTTTCCCTAGACGACACTAACATAGAGTCCACTCTATTGGTAGTAACCCCTGTGCCCAACATTTCATATCTTAAAAATTGTGGAGCCTCGCTCCCATATTCATCACATACCACTCGCACGGGGGTACCAACGGTGTGTTCGGTGCCCTGTGAAAACAATCACGGCCGCCTATCCAAGCACGACCCCGTCCCGAGAGTGACCTCATGTCACCCCCGTCACTAGTAATGCGAGCACCTTGCTAGTATCGACCTAGGTAATCAATAATGCCCTTTCCCATATAATGGTAGAGTGGTTGCGCATGTTTGGTTGGGACGGTCGACAAATCTTAAATCTAATCCATCTCTGTAAACAACACCTTCATCAAGCCTCGGTACACTACTTCTCCACCAAGTAGTGCCCTAGTTCCTCATCATCTCCTAGGGGTATTAGTGGCACCCACTGGGTTATTTGCAAGTATGTCAAACCACACTTGTTTCTTTCCATGCATAACCGTGACCCATTTTGCGTAGCCAACTACTATAGCATATATCTATCTACTCCCACCCACATAACCCTCGTAGGAAGGTAGGCTCATGCTTGATGCTAGTTTCAATAGTAAAGTAACAAAACTACCAACCAAAGTGGTCCCCACCTCTACATGATTCTGATGCATTGATAATAAGGTGCTATGAGACATGCATAAAAAGGTTTCTCGAACATGGTCAAAGGGCTGCTTGCCTTGTCCTTCCGAGTCTTCAAACCTTCTGGTCCATCTCCAAGTACTCCGTTTATTTCGCCAACTAACGGCGGAAACAATCATAATAAGCAACATAACAAGGCAAAAACAAGTTGGACTTTTCTAGGATACCTCTGGTCATATGAGAAATGACCAAGGTGGTTTCATAGGCACTGGATCAATGGATAGTTTGGAACATTTCAATATGATGGAATCAAGGGGTTTATGTATTTGCAAGAAGTGTAAAGAAATATATTTTTGATAAATGAGAAAAGGCACCCATTTAACAAATCATGATTTTAGAAGCATCTAGGAGTTGGTTTCACTATATTTGGAGTTCAAATGAATTTGCAAAGTTGACAAATATGAAGAAATGGCTCAATATATTATGTGGTGCAGAGAGTATTAGGAAAAATGTTCATAAACTAAGTTATGAACTTAGAAGCATCTAAGAATTTGAATCATGGCATTTGGATCAATTTTGAGCTCTCTGTGATTTTCTAAAGTTCATCATAGAAATAGGAAAAATAGGATTTGATAAATATTTGTGAAGGAAATGCTTCATAAAAATGTGACAATAGCACCACGTGGTAGGGCATGATTTTAGAAACTACTAGAAATTTGAATCATCAAATTTGGAGTTGATTTGAATTATTTATGGATTTTTAAAGTTGACTGGAAAAAGAAAAAAGGAAATAAGGCTTTAACCTTATCCTGCGCACATGGCGACAGATAGACCGTGGGCCAGCCCAGAGGCTCGGCTGCGCGGGCAGAGGTGGTGACGCCGAAGGCATATTTCTTTGAATCTGCTTTCGCCGCGGGGACACGGGAATGGCCGGACCTGCCTCCACTTAAACCGATGGGCCCGCCCTGCTAGGTCACCGACGAGCGGGTCCCATCGGCTGGTCATCTCCCTCCTCCCGCCCGCGACAGAGGAGGCAGAGGCCTCATCGGCGGGAGGTTGCCGGCTCCCGCCCCCGGCGGCACAGGCCACCTCCGGCCAAGCCGTGGCCACCGGAGGGACCACCGGTGAGTGGCGCATTAGGGATGTAAGCTGGGGTCAGCAGACGATGGCCGGGGCGCGCCCAGCACGGGCCTTAGCGGACGGCCATTCGGGCTACTGTTAGAAGGGGGCACGGTGCCCTGGAGCATTGGGAGAAGAGGGGGAAAGGGTCGCCGGACCCTGGCGCCTCTTCTGGTGGGGAGAGCAGGAGCGGGAATTCTGCCCTTGCCCGAATCAAAGCGGAGGCTGCCGGCGACACTCTTGCCATGTAGGACGTCGGGAGGCTTGAGAGGGAGAGGGAGTCTGTCTGGGAGGTTTGTGGGATATGGGAGGTTCGATCAGAGGCGAGAGAGAGAGTTGGGGATAGCTTAAAAAGGCGTGGCCACGGTGTACCGTGGGCAGCATACATGGACGCGCTCGGGCGAGCTCGCAGAGGGGAGAGGACAGAGGGTCAGTTTGGGGCCGACGACGTGCCGTGTCCCAAATGTCGAGACGACCTCGAGGAACATGCTGGGGAGGTGCCAGAGGCTTCACGCGTGTGAGCTCGCCCATTGGAGCTCCCGGGCGGTCGGGGCGCGTGTGGAGTAGGCAGCAGGAGGAAGAATGAGGTGGTCCTGCTGGCGTGCGGGGGACAACCGAGGTGGTCGGGGTGTCGAGATGGGGGCGGCTATAGTGCGCCAGAGCACTGTAGCGCGCTCCAGAGCGCGACCATTGCATGCCATGGCATGCAACTGGCGTCCTGTGCGTGGCCAAGCTTGTCCACTAGCTCCTGGGGATTTCTGAGATGCTCTTTGAAGCTTAATATCTAAGGCAAGTCTGTAAGGAAGAGGTAGGAGGAAAAAGAGGTGCTGCCATGGTGAAAACAGAGGGAAGAAGTGAGGTTTTACCCCACCAATGATTGAGCTGAGGGCATGAGCGACTTACTGGAGGTAGAAGGTGACTAGGAGATGTTGTGGTAAAAAGTTGAATCAAAGGTTAATAGTAAAAGGGGGCGAAACAATGGTTTTGGTAAAATGACAGAAGGTGTTTGATGTGGTTTTGGGCAAGAAAATGACTTCCAATTGACATGAGACCTAACAGGTTCAAATGGCATATAGAAATAGGGTATTCCACCAAGTTTGAGCTCATTTGAAGAAACTTGCCAATGTAACTTTGGTAAACCCTAGAAATCAGCAGAAATGACTTTTCCAAGATTCAGTCATGCAAATCATCCCTCCTTGATGCACCACTTGGTGTATTGTCATCATTTGGGGTTGTGAACATGTCCACAAAATTTGAGATCACAAGTAAAAAGTTGGCAATGTAGAGTTGTTCAAAATTGAATCTGGTCAGAAAGGCTTTTGGGGCTCTTAGATCAAGTTATGCTTCTCCAATACTTGTGCCAGTTGACATAGGTGCATATTTACATCATTTTAGCATGTGCACCAAGTTTGAGAGCATTTGGACAAGTTTGGCAATGTAAACTTGCTCAAACTTCAAAATGGACAGAAATGGTTTTGAGGGGATTAGATGATGTTTTCCTGATCTTCAAGGCATGAGGCTTTGTAAGATCATCAAATATGTCATATCTGACATGATAGAATTTCCCTGGAATTTTTAGAGAATATTTCCTTTGTAAATATTTGAAAAGCTTGAAATATCCAGAAAGGGTTTTTGAAGGATTTGCCCAATATTTTGAACATTATCATGTGTTGAAACTCTTATATATGGACAATATATGTCCTATGAGTTTCCCTGAATTTTGAAAAATATTTTTGAAACAGTTAAATAATTTTAACCTATTAAAGACCATTTCTGGCCTAGAGAAAAAGCTTTTAAATAAAATAGGAAAAATAACTTGTAAAATTATAATTTTGTGGTTTAAGGGAGTCCTATACCTAATAGGATTCAAATATACTTTTTGAATGAATTTTCACACCCTATATAAGGTACTTGCAGTGCAAACCTCAATTCAGGGGTTTTTGGAAAACTATTTTTTGAAAATACTATTTGGCTAAATTATTTTTATAAGAAAATACTATACTATTCTATACACATGGCATGATCATTGGGAAAAGGTTTTGGATCAAGGAGATGAAGTATAAGAGTTGGATGATTTATTTGATTTTTAGAGCACTTGCGAACAGCAAACAGAAAACCAATCAAGCAAGGTCAGAAACACTTAAAAGTTTTTGCCAAACCGCATTTTAGCATGACGATTAGCTTAAGTGATGTGGCATGAAAATCAGGGTGTGACAGACCTACCCCCTTACAAGAATCTCGTCCCCGAGATTCCCAGACTAGACATGGAAAGGAATACGAAAACTTGGATATGGGGTAGTCTTCACTTCTTTTTGTTGGTTCTGCTTCCGAGTGGTGCCCCATGGAATCCTTGAAGTACTTGGTGGTGCGGCTTCTCGCTTGTTGCTCTCTTTGATGCAGGTTGCTCAGGGGTCTCTTGCATCGATTAGGTTGAGCTAGATGTCAAAGGCTCGGTGATCGATGTCCTTGCAGGGACCGGGCTAGTTAGGAAGTTAAAAGTATTTCCAGAGTTGTGACTCGTGGAAAATTTGGTGCACAGTGGGTAACTCAGGTGGTAAGTATAGCTGGTAGCCGTCTAATATTCGTCTTGCAGTGGTCTTGAAGAAAGTCGATAAATCTTGGTGTGAGTGTCCCTTTGACATGGAAATGCTTGGTTCCTTCGAGAGGAGTGGTTTGCAGATACGCCCGGTCTCCAACGCGGAAGTTTACTTCTTGATGACGGTGGTTGGTGTAGTTCTTCCTTCTTGACATGGCAGTCTTCAAATGTCTTCTATCCAGCTGACCGTCTCTTCTTTTGTCTTCGAGAAGACAAGTAGGTCATCAAATAATGATGTTACCCAACTTGTCCAAGTACTCCATGAAGTCTACGGGGTACGCGAGGTAGGCTGGGGTATTGGTGGTGGTCTCGGTTGAGTATTGGCAACGGTCTTCTTGACTAGGAGTCAAGGCTGTGGCCAGGACCTGACCATGTTGTGGCTTGGTGGGGCTTAAGGGTTTCAAGGATTCTAGTGTGTGAGTGAACATTTATTATCTTATCCTTAAGCACGGTTTCTGAGATGCCAATAGTTCTTCCTAGTCCTACAATCCTGATGCCACCGAAAGCATCATCTCGCATAGGTCAACTCCAATCACCACTCATGCCATACATATCCTCATGACTCCCAAAAGGAGGTCTAACAAAATTATACATGTATACGATCCGTGAAAATCAAATGTATGGCTACCCCTAAGAATCCATGGGTAAGGCATACAAGCTGCTAAGCTTGAATTAAACACCACAATCCAAGCGCTCAACCTATTCTTGCAAGGCTCAAGATAATGCATCTCTATTCTTAGTAAACACGTCATATGCCACTCCAAGATCTTGTTTCCTTCCTATGGATCAACTCCAACAGCCCGTTAACTTCCATTAATCACCACATAATCCATCAATTCTACTAATCCAATGTCTACGGTGTTCCACAAGATCTCAAGTCCCTAATATACCCAAATACTTGGAAGGGCTATGTATTCTATAGTAAGTCCACCAAATTCCCACCATCATGGTCAAGTAAACTCCAAGGTCATGATTATATAGATCCCTAAATCAACTCCGACAAATAATCCAATCTCCTAGTTTATTGTCCACCGAGAAACATGGAATCATGATCGGGATCATCAGTCTAAATCCAATTTACTCAGAACCATGTAGACATATCTAGCATCTATACCCAACCAGAATCACCTACATAAATCCAAATCTCATGTCCGACGAGAATTCCTACATTTCCCCCAAGTCATCCTCAAAATGTCAACTATCTTCTATCAATATCCCCTGGCCAGGTCAAATCCCTATACCTCCAAGGATTTCAATTGCGATCACAATTGCCCTACAAATCCAAGTTACCCCATGGTGATGAATGTTACGCTACACTATTAATCATGATCCCACCAACATGAAAACCTCACAATCCATCAGGGTCTCCGATAATTCCTCGAAGTCACTGATATAAACTCATCAAGTCACCTGTCCTCTATTCCTGAATCCTCAATTTGGTCTATCTATGGCATCGTCAGTTCTTGTGCTATATTAGGATGACAATGTGCTCATTCACTGTGTTAACTAGTTCCATTATGAACCCAGTGTTGTGCAAGGTTACCAAGGCTTAACTGTTTCTCTCGCAATTTATGTGGGCTAAGCACATGGTTTAAGGATTCGAGAGGGGGTGTCTTGTGAAGTCTCGAAGGGTCTGGGGATGAGTTCCTAATCTCGAGGGGTAAACATAACTTCACGGGGTTGCACTTGGTCGTGGAGGTTGTAGCAGAAGTCTTCATTGTTAGTTGGTTGCCGAGTTTGAATCCTTGGTGTATCTTGTCTTGCTGGTCTTCAGTTGAGGAGACAGAAGAGAGGGAAAAGGTAGCATAGAGGAAGGGAATGCCTAAAGGGGGTTCTATAGTGCAAGTGCAAACAGGTGTAAAAAGGGTAAAAGAAACAAGGAAAGGAAGGTGATATAGCCGTGTACTTGTTGCCTAGGGCAAAAGTGCGACTTATATCAAAACACAAACAATAAAATCAAGCAACACACCATCATGGTTCTATTCGAACCATCATAAGGACTCGACTATGCATAGGGTGTACACAACTCATCCTACCCTAGGGGTTCTCGGACTCAGTAGTCATGCCTTGTGCCTCGTGCAGTCTTCTGAATCTTCCTCAGGTGTTGCTATGTCCCTTCTAGTTGTTTGATGAACGATCCGGGTTGAGCCTGAAGAATCTTCAACAACTTCTCACCTGATGAGGTGATGTGGTGAAGGTGTCTCCTCGTAGCTAGCATTGACTCGGTCTTCTGTTGTCTTCTTATTCATGACGATCTTTTTTTCTTCTAAGGCGTCGATGGTACTGGTAGGTAATCCTTATGCAATGACAATAACAAGGCATAATAGAGGTCCAACATGTCGGTTACGTTGATGACAACATCGTCACCAAGAGCGGGGGGGTGAAGAGAACCGCTTTCCTACTCACTATAGTGAGGCGGACCAAATGGCGAGGTTCTCATCCACCGGTGGTTGCCGACACAACAACGGTAAGGACATGGTTGCTCTATTAGCGATGTATATCATGATCTTGCATAACTCATGCCATGTTCATCGTAGGCCAAGGTCGCATCATCTTGGGGCAGTGCCAAGGATGTCACCATCTTCTGGGTCTTCATGTCCTCATTCCTTGAGGATGTATTTTCTGCTGGTATCGTCTTGTTGTGGTGTCGCCAATCTTGTGTTCATAAGAGGTGGGAGAGTGTTTGGCATGGTGTACTCCTTCTATATTATTCACGAGGGTTACAAGGAATCCCGTGGTCAGGGGCACAAGGGTTCTAGCGACCAAAATTTTTGAAGGGGAAGAGATCAATAAGGAAAGTACAGCCTAGTTTTCGAAAACTGAGAAGGGAAGAGAAGTATAGATAGTTTCGAAAACTAGCAATAGTTTTGGAAATAGTTTCACCCTAACTAATGACCATGCTAACTAAGGCTTCCTACAGTCAGGATGGCTCTGATACAAGCTCTATGGGGACCCCGACTCATAAGTCGTGATCACCGAATGCATGTGTACAGTGATCCCAGAGATCAATGCTCACTGAACACACAGAAGTTGAATAACAAGAGTCTTACATACATACATACAGTATTACACAAATTGTGACCATTATGGTCAAGTCTTGAGTATATCATTGTAGCGGAAATCTTCAATAACAACTTGGACCCATGCCATCTGCCTTAACCCTACAAGCATTCTGACTGGGAAGCGTCCTAGCTCGCATGATCGACACCAAGAAATCTTCATCATATCATGTTCTTTCATGCCTGGCCAATAAAATAACCAGTGGCAAGACAATGAGTACTTTGAATGTACTCGCAAGAAACCCAAGTGTGTTGATAGAATAATTATGCAAGGCTCTACTGCTAAATTGGCAGTTTTGCGGAAAGCTAGTTTTTCATATGCAAGTATGATCAACATATAACAAGGGCATGCATGCGTCTGCAACAAGTATCAGGAGGTTACAGACATCAACATCGAGAAAGAGTTATGACTAACTCTTGCTCAAGCTCATCGTGACTTTCTCACAATCACGTCAACAGATTTACCAAAACGTGTTGTTTTCCAGAAACTTAAGGACATAGTCTAAGCAGCACCACCCAACTATCCTTGACCGTGGACACGGCTATTCAAGTAGTTTTACACTCTACAGAGGTTGCACACTTTACCCACAAGATCCGGGGAACTTCCATGTCATCCACGACCCGCGGTACCTCAAGTACGCGGGGTAAGCACCCGATCACTATCTTTCCCTAGACGACACTAACATAGAGTCCACTCGATTCGTAGTAACCCCCGTGCCCAACATTTCACATCTTAAAAATTGTGGAGCCTCGCTCCCATATTCATCACATACCACTCACACGGGGTACCAACGGTGTGTTCGGTGCCCTGTGAAAACAGTCATGGTCGCCTATCCAAGCACGACCCCGTCCCGAGAGTGACCTCATGTAACCCCTTCACTAGTTATGCGGGCACCATGCTAGTATCGACCTAGGTAATCAATAATGCCCTTTCCCATATAAGGGTAGAGTGGTTGCACATGTTTGGTTGGGACGGTCGACAAATCTTAAATCTAATCCGTCTCTGTAAACAACACCTTCATCAAGCCTCATTACACTACTTCTCCACCAAGTAGTGCCCTAGTTCCTCATCATCTCACAGGGGCATTAGTGGCACCCACTGGGTTATTTGCAAGTATGTCAAACCACACTTGTTTCTTTCCATGCATAACCCTGACCCATTTTGCGTAGCCAACTACTATAGCATATATCTATCTACTCCTACCCACATAACCCTCATAGGAAGGTAGGGTCATGCTTGATGCAAGTTTCAACAGTAAAGTAACAAAGGTACCAACCTAAGTGGTCACCACCTCTACATGATTCCGATGCATTGATAATAAGGTGCTATGAGACATGCATAAAAGGGTTTCTCGAACATGGTCAAAGGGCTGCTTGCCTTGTCCTTCCAAGTCTTCAAACCCTCTGGTCCATCTCCAAGTACTCCATTTATTTCGTCAACTAACGACGGAAACAATCATAATAAGCAACACAACAAGGCAAAAATAAAAGTGCTCTAAAAATAGGAGTTGGACTTTTCTTTGATACCTCTGGTCTTATGAGAAAAGACCAAGGTGGTTTCATAGGCATTGGATCACTGGATAGTTTGGAACATTTCAATATGATGGAATCAAGGAGTTTATGGATTTGCAAGAAGTGTACAGAAGTATATTTTTGAAAAATGAGCAAAGGCACCCATTTAACAAATCATGATTTTAGTAGCATCTAGGAGTTGGTTTCACTGGATTTGGAGTTCAAATGAATTTCCTATGAATTTGCAAAGTTGAGAAATATGAAGAAATGGCTCAATATATTATGTGGTACAGAGAGTATTAGGAAAAATGTTCATAAACTAAGTTATGAACTTAGAAGCATCTAGGAATTTGAATAATGGCATTTGGATCAATTTTGAGCTCTTTGTGATTTTCTAAAGTTCATCACAGAAATAGGAAAAATAGGATTTGATAAATATTTGTGAAGGAAATGCTTTTGTAAAAATGTGACAATAGCACCACGTGGTAGGGCATGATTTTAGAAACTACTAGAAATTTGAATCATCAAATTTGGAGTTGATTTGAATTATTTATGGATTTTTGAAGTTGACTGGAAAAAGAAAAAAAGGAAATAAGGCTTTAACCTTATCCTGCGCACATGGCGACAGATAGACCGTGGGCTGGCCCAGCGGCTCGGCTACGCGGGTAGAGGTGGTGACGCCGAAGGCGTATTCCGGTGAATCTGCTTTCGCCGCGGGGACACGGGAATGGCCGGACCTGCCTCCACTTAAACCGCTGGGCCCGCCCTGCTAGGTCACCGATGAGCGGGTCCTACCGGCCGGTCATCTCCCTCCTCCCGCCGGTGATAGAGGAGGCAGAGGCCTCATCGGCGGGAGGTTGCCGGCTCCCGCCCCCGACGGCACAGGCGACCTCCGGCCAAGCCGTGGCCACCGGAGGGACCATCGGGGAGCGGCGCATCAGGGAGGTAAGCTAGGGTCACCGGACGATGGCGGGGGCGCACCCAGCACGGGCCTCGGTGGACGGCCATTCGGGCAACTATAAGCAGGGGGGCACGGTGCCCCGGAGCATTGGGAGAAGAGGGGGAAAGAGTCGCCGGACCCCGGCGCCTCATCTGGTGGGGAGAGGAGGAGCGGGAAGTCCGCCCTTGCCCGAATCAAGCGGAGGCTGCCGGCGGCACTCTTGCCATGGAGGACGCCGGGAGGCTTGAGAGGGAGAGGGAGTCTGTCTGGGAGGTTTGTGGGATACAGGAGGTTCGATCAGAGGCGAGAGAGAGAGTTGGGGATAGCTTAAATAGGCGTGGCCGCGGTGTACCGTGGGCAGCGTCCATGGACGCGCTCGGGCAAGCTCGCAGAGGGGAGAGGAGAGAGGGTCAGGTGGGGGCCGGCACCGTGCCGTGTCCCGGACGTCGAGATGACCTCGAGGAACATGCTGGGGAGGTGCCAGAGGCTTCACGCGTGTGAGCTTGCCCATTAGAGCTCTTGCGTGGTCGGGGCGCGTGTGGAGTAGGCAACAGGAGGAAGAAAGAGAAGGGGGGCAGGGTTGCGGCGTGTCGCGGACGTCGAGGTAGTCCTGCTGGCGTGCGGGGGACAGCTGAGGTGGTCGGGGCATCGAGATGGGGGCGGCTACAGTGCGCCAGAGCACTATAGCACGCTCCAGAGCGCGACCATTGCATGCCATGGCATGCAACTGGCGTCCTGTGCGTGGCCAAGCTTGTACACTAGCTCCTGGGGATTTCTAAGATGCTCTTTGAAGCTTAATATCTAAGGCAAGTCTTTAAGGAAGAGGTAGGAGGAAAAAGAGGTGCTGGCATGGTGAAAACAAAGGGAAGAAGTGAGGTTTTACCCCACCAATGATTGAGCTGAGGGCATGAGTGACTTACTGGAGGTAGAAGGTGACTACGAGATGCTGTGGTAAAAATTTGAATCAAAGGTTAATAGTAAAAGGGGGCAAAACAGTGGTTTTGGTAAAACGGCAGAAGGTGTTTGATGCAGTTTTGGGCAAGCAAATGACTTCCAATTTACATGAGACCTAACATGATCAAATGGCATATAGAAATAGGGTATTCCACCAAGTTTGAGCTCATTTCAAGAAACTTGCCAATGTAAATTTGGTAAACCCTAGATATCAGCAGAAATGACTTTTCCAAGATTCAGTCATGCAAATCATCCCTCCTTGACGCACCACTTGGTTTAGTGTCATCATTTGGGGTTGTGATCATGTCCACAAAATTTGAGATCGCAAGTAAAAAGTTGGCAATGTAGAGTTGTTCAAATTTGGATCTGGTCAGAAAGGGTTTTGGGGCTCTTAGATCAAGTTATGCTTCTCCAATACTTGTGCCATTTGACATAGGTGCATATTTACATCATTTTAGCATGTGGACATAGTTTGAGAGCATTTGGACAAGTTTGGCAATGTAAACTTTCTCAAACTTCAAAATGGACGGAAATGGTTTTGAGGGGATTAGATGATGTTTTCTTGATCTTCAAGGCATGAGGCTTTGTAAGATCATCAAATATGTCATATCTAACATGATAGAATTTCCCTGGAATTTTTAGAGAATATTTACTTTGTAAATATTTCAAAAGCTTGAAATATCCAGAAAGGGTTTTTGAAGGATTTGCCCAATATTTTGAACATGACCATGTGTTGAAACTCTTATATATGGACAATATATGTCCTATGAGTTTCCCTGAATTTGTAAAATATTTTTGAAACAGTTAAATATTTGTAACCTATTAAAGACCATTTCTGGCCTAAAGAAAAAACTTTTAAATAAAATAGGAAAAATAACTTTTGAAATTAACTTTTGTGGTTTAAGGGAGTCCTATACTTAATAGGATTCAAGTATACTTTTTGAAAGATTTTTCACACCCTAAATAAGGTACTTGCAGTGCAAACCTCAATTCAGGGGTTTTTGGAAAACTAAATTTTGAAAATACTATTTGCTAAATTATTTTTATAAGAAAATACTATACTGTTCTATACACATGGCATGATCATTGGGAAAAGGTTTTGGATCAAGGAGATTAAGTATAAGAGTTGGATGATTTATTTGATTTTTAGAGCACTTGCAAATAGCAAACAGAAAACCAATCAAGGAAGGTCAGAAACACTCAAAAGTTTTTGCCAAACCACATTTTAGCATGACTATTAGCTTAAGTGATGTGGCATGAAAATCAAGGTGTGACAATGGCCTCAAGGAAACTGTGCCACTACTTCCAAGCCCTTGAGATCGCGGTTGTCACTCGTTTCCCATTGCAAAGGATATTCCGAAACCCCGAAGCTACCGGCAGAATAGTGGAGTGTGATTTGGAGTTATCCAGCTTTGGTTTGAAGTTTGAGAGCACTTCAACTATTCGGAGTAGGGCATTGGCAGAGTTTATTGCAGAATGGACGCCAACCCCTTATGAGGAAATAACAGAGACAGTTATCCCCGGCCAGGAATCACCCCAGGAATGGATTATGTATTTTGATGGTGCTTTTTCCCTGCAAGGTGTAGGAGCTGGCATGCTTCTCATCGCCCCCTCCGGGGAGTACTTGAAGTACGTCATCCAAATGCATTTTGCCCGGAAAAAAGCAACCAACAATACAACTGAGTATGAAGAGCTCCTTGTCGGGCTGAGGATTGCAGTGGAATTGGCAATTAAGAAACTGATCATTCGAGGAGATTCACAACTTGTGGTGAGACAAGTCAACAAGGATTACCAAAGTCCATTGATGGATGCATATGTCGAGGAAGTGACAAGATTGGAGGAGCACTTTGACGAGTTGCAAACAGATCACGTACCCCGTGTGGAAAACAGCATAGCTGATCATCTGTCAAAGTGTGCTACACAGAAGCTTCCTATGGAAACAGGAAATTTTGTTCTCCATCTCACTTAGCCCTCCGTATCCCCAGCAACAATGGCCCATAAAGGGGGAAAGTTGGGCACCAGTAAGCCTCTCCTAGTAGAGCGGTCCGCTCTCGGCAGAGACCCTGCTGAAAACAACTCTTTGCAACCTGTCGGACCACCCCCTCCAGCCGGGTCCATGAACCTTGTGAACGAGGCATGTGCTCCCGCAGTAGAGGAGGTGCCGTTAGTCCTCGTTGCCGAGCCGCAGGCTCCAACTTGGGCAAGGTACATTGTCTACTTCCTCTAAACCAGAGAACTTCCCGGCAACCAAGATGAAGCTGAAAAAGCAGCCCGGAGGGCCAGTATGTATCAATTTGTCGATGACACCTTGTATAGAAGGAGGCCCAACGGTGTGAAATTGAAGTTTGTCTGTCGGGAAGAAGGAAAGGAACTGATGGCTGAAATACATAAAGGCATGTGCGGCTCCCACATTGGATCAAGGGCATTAGTTGGGAAAGCATTCCGGCAACGATTCTATTGGCCCACAGCCCTCCAAGATGCGGTCGAGCTAGTCACGAAATGCGTATCCTGCTAGTTCCATTCCAAGAAAACCCACATGCATGCCCAAGCCCTTTAGAAAATCTCTCTATCATGGCCGTTTTCGGCCCGGGGGCTCTATATGGTCGGCCCCTTTCCCCCGAGCAATCGGGCGCTTTGAATTCTTGTTCGTTGCTATTGACAAGCTTACAAAGTAGTCGGAAGTCACTTCTGTGAGAACGGAGATTGGTCGGTCAGCTATCAAGTTCTTGAAAGACCCGGTGTGTCGTTTTGGAGTTTCGGCAAGGATCATTACCAACAACGCCACCCAGCTCATGAGCCACGCCTTCATGCAATATGTTCATGCCCTCGGATGCAAGATCTCATTTACCTCTGTGGCACACCCCCGGAGCAATGGACAAGATGAGAGGGCGAACGCTGAAGTGCTGCGTGGACTCACAACAAGAACTTTTGATATGCTGCAGAAGCACGGCAGGCGGTGGGTCGAGTAGCTGCCGGTAGTTCTCTGGTCCCTCAAACGACACCAAACCAAGCTACCGGGTAGACTCCCTTCTCCCTGGTCTACGGGGAAGAAGCGGTTATCCCCGCAGAACTCATTTACGGGTTGCCTCGAGTGCTTGCCTATGATGAAGTTGCCCAAGTTCAACAACGGCATGGCGATGCTGTGCTACTTGAGGAGAACCGTCTCCGAGCTGCTACGCGTGCTGCACGCTATCAGCAAGACATGCATCACTATCATAGTCGCAGGGTTCATGCCCGGTGTTTTGAGGAAGGTGACCTTATCCTTAGGCGCGTTCAGTACGTCAAGCGTACACACAAGTAATCACCGAAGTGGGAATGCCCTTACTGGGTAGTACGAGTCACCAGACGTGGCGCAGTCCGTCTGGAGACCAGAGATGGCATTCAATTGCAAAACTCATGGAATATTGAGCATCTCCATAAGTTCTACACATAAGGCGCGGCTGTCGGGCCCTGCCCTGCAGCCACCCATTTTTACAGGCCTTTCCTCTGCTGCATGTAACCCCTTGTACAAAGCCGGGGCGATTACCCCATGCAAGAGAAAAATAAAGAAGCTATAGGGGCCCCTGACCAGGATTGCATGCATGCATGAGCATTCCAAGATCACTGCCTAAGCATTTCATGAGCATTTGCATATGCATATAGATAGGTTCCTGTCGTGAACTTGGTTTCGACAAGGAGTTGAGAAGGTTGCCCGACACTGCGATCCTCGACAAGCCAAACAGATAAGTTGTGCATAAGAAAACCTTGCCACTCTCTTGAGGATTGGGTGCTCCCATCCCAGACTCGAACATTGCTTCCGACGGGATGGTTGTAGTGGCCCTTGGTGAAAAGAAGTTGGTAGTGGGCTGGCCACATTGTCTGTTCCCCGGCAGATGTGATTCTCCGGCAGACAAAAAGGGTGCTGACAGGGTACCATACCGGGGAAACAAGTTTATTTACATTAAAGAGGCATCTCACCTCTGCATGGACATACACATGCACGGGTTCCCTTCAAGGTTCATCTTTTTCATTAATATGCTGATACAAGTACAAACATTACAGAACACAAACATGGACTTGAGGATTACATTATTTGAGCTAAAATTTGGCAAATGACCACATATTTAAGGTTGAAAAAAAGATAAGTACCCCATGATGCCCTTTCTTGTCCCTCTCCTCCTAAGCATGGCCATCGAAGGCGAGGAAGAACAAAAGGAGCACCTGGGCAGGAGCCGAGCCCGGAGCTGCAACCCGATAGGAAGCCTGCCGAGGTCCAGCTGGAAGACTGCTGGAGGAGGCTGGGAGCACCATCTACACCTCCGCATCTAACTCCCTGGCAAATCCCACTGCCGGGAAGGAGATGCGGATGCCAATGATGGTGCTGCCACCTAATGAAGATGGTTCGGGCGGTGATCAGCCGGAGTCAGAGTCATTGCTCTCCCACCCGTTGTCGTCGTCATCGCCATCACTGTCCTCCCCACCGCTTATGCTCGACGTGGAGCTTTTGTCGTTGGTCGAGCTCTCCGTGTAGCAACCTAAGCGACCTCCCGAGTGCCCGAAGATCTTAACGGAGTGCAGGTCGTTCTCCATTAATTTGAATTGGAGAACGTGCCCCTCCGAGAAGCCATGAGCACGAGCGAAGGTCTTCCTGCCACGGCAGAGGTACATTACATGAGGGGGCGGGAATTCGACATCAACTTGTGTACCACCACTCCCACAGCCCCTCTTGTGCAACCTCATGGCGCGTGGTTGTTCGAGCTCCATCTCCCCCGCAAAGGGAGTTGGAAGCCAAAGGTGACCGCACAGCTGCATGTATAGCCTGATGATGAACTCCGGAGGTTGGTCCCCGACGTGGCCTTCCCTCTGCGGAGGAGTCATCTGCGGGGGCGCAGCCAAGACCCCCCCCCCCCCGCTCCTCCTCTAGCGCCACGGCGACCTCGACCCCATCCCCTTCATCCTCCTCTCGTGGTGGGTTCCTCCACCACAAGATCCGGAGTGTGGCATCCCAGATCAGAGAAATCGGAACGCCCCGTATTCCAGACCAGAGATCGAGGAGAAGTCTTTTGGAATATGACATTTCTTAGCATAGAACAAACCAACTCTTTATTTACAGTATATTTGGGTACAAGGGGTTACATCGGCACAACGAAACTACGCGTGCCACGTCTGCTCCATGCATGCAGCAAAAGAACATGACGCACTGGGATGACAACTGGCAGCGGAACAACGACGATGGTGGTGAACTCCACTCCGCAGGGACTCTGGTTGGAACACTTATCCTAGCTCGTAAACAAGGAATCCACGGCAAACAAGCAATCCTATCCAGCATGACCTGAAAAGCTGGCATGACACGCAAGGTCAGTACATTGAATGTACTTGCAAGCTCACAGCAACCAAATCAATCAAGACAAACAATAGCATGGCATTTTCAGGTTATCAAGCAATGATGAACATGATACTATCAGAACAACATGGCATGTACAACATGATACAGCTAGAACAATACGAGTATGGCATGAACATATGAACATGATAATACAAGCATCCAACTTGATGACAATATCATTCACCAACTTACTCTGCTCGGTTACCTCGTAACCATCACATGCATCACTTACCATCATGGACATTGCACGATCATCTCAGGATCAAATCAAGCTTGGTATTAACAATACCGTAGTAATCATTTATGACCACAAGGAGCTTGACCTTTACCCTTGACTCTCGCATAACATGCCAAATATCCAACAAGTCGGTACTCATGATACCACAGTGATCCTCTCACGATCACATAAGTATCAACCAACTTCTTTCATCACCGAACCAGGGTTGTTATTAATCATATTATTATTATTACTATTGACCCATGGTGTGACCGACACGCACTAGGCCCATATCCGTGGGCGCGACTATCGATAGATTTAACACACACACTCTGCAGAGGTAGCACACTTTACCCACCCTACGGAACCCTGGCCTCGCGCTCCCATACGTGCGGACCAAAAGATTCCGACAGAACTATCCCTTTGTCATGGCACTCTCCCGGCCACTCCGACCATCTCCCTCTCAGGGCTAGGTCTTGGGTGGCCCCGTGTGTACCAAAGACACCAACGGCCACCGTCGTGGCAAAACGGTCCCAAACGGGGACAAAGGATCCATAAAAACAAAAACAAGCACACATGGTTATGTCCGCCTACCTGATCAGGGTAGCGCGTGCCCATAACCTTCCCTCACGGGAGGCACCGGTGAGAGGCATAACAAATCACCGAGTTAAGACCTCCCCATAAGATAAGCGTGGTTGCACTGGAAAAAAACTTGATAAGGTGGCACCATGACTCAGCCAACATTTGTTCAAGTTCAATTTAATCTGGTTAAAATTGAATGCCATATGCTGAGCCATGATAAAATAACATGATGCCACTAAAATGCATGACCATGATATTAACATAAGCATGGGGCTGCATCACAATCAACGAGCATAACAACAACATTTAATTATTTATCCAGATGAGCATGGCATACTGACGAGCTTGAATATCACCACTAGAATACTACTCATAGCATACCGTGACCACTAGCATCAACAATAAATACCATGCAAGAACATATCAATAATACTACCATGCAAGCATTTAACCAACTAGATGCAAAGGAACATGCATAACAACGGTACTCGGAACAGACCACAGTCATGCACCAAAGACCATCACTACGTCAACATATACTACTACGAAGCATGTCATATGAAAGTAATACTAGCATGAAGAACATAATAACCAGGTGCATAAAAACATAGCATGACGGTAAACACCGGTCCATAAGCACAACCAAAATAATGACATCAGCAGTAAAGCAAACAAACAGTTATTAAAGATTCAAGTTGAAAACCAGTACTTCTGCATGGCTATCATGTAAATGGTGGTTGTGGCTTGCCTGGGGATGAAGAAGGCTCCGGGGAGAAGTGCGGAACGATCACGGAAAGAATCACCGAAAAACGTTCTCTCTCGGAGGGGGCTGATTAGATGCAAGGGCAAAATGGTCATTTTTAGAATGTTGAAACATAGTTAAAATTATGGGAACATAACGGGTTCGACAAGATGAAGACGTGAGCGTTGGATTCACCTCAATCGGAGCTACGGTTGAAAAGATACGATCGTTTAAAGATCAGGGACTAATCTGTAAAAATTACTTCTACAATCAGGCCCTTGGCAGATTAAACAGATCATGCCTTTCCAGAAAATACGCTTTCCAGAAGAGAAAACGCATTTTGATAAATACGTTTTTGTCGAAGTGAAGGCGTATTCTGAGCCGGAAAAAAAGCCGAAGTACACTTTCATTCAGAGAAAACATAATCTAGCAACTACGCCTCCCCTTAAACACGTCAGCAGAGGCGGCGCCGGGTGCTGGGTCACTGATGAGCGGGGCCCGCCACTTATCCACATGGACCGGACGGGGTCAACACCTGTGTGGCTGACAGGTGGGACCTGCGTTGACCTCCTCTCTCTCCTCCTGGCATCCTTCTTCTTCCTCGCGAGCGCCCGCCGAGCAGAGGCGAGGCCCGACATCGGCGACCGTGATCGGAGCTCCGGCCACCAACAGTGACGCCCGACCTACCATTCGAATGAGCAGGCCGAGGGGGTCGCGTTTAGGTAGGATACGGCCGCAGAGGAGAGCTCGGCTGAGTGGAACGCCAGCCGCGACGGACGACGACCTCGGGCAGAAGGGGGCACGCGACCATAAGCCACCGGAGGAGGAGCTGGTGGACTGGAGAGGAGAGACGTGACTAGAGAAGCACCATGGTGAGGTTAGGAGGGAGAAAGAGCGCTCGGTTCGCCTGAATCGGAGATGACCGAGGCGGCGACCAAGATCGCGATTATGAGGCAGTGGAGCTTCTCGAGCTCAAGGAAGTGGATGAGGAGGGGGGTGGGAGTGTGGGGGGCTGCTGGTGAGCTCGGGAGGCTTGGAGACGACCTTTATATAGCCGGGGCTAGGCGGTTGGGTGAGCATGGCCGCATGACACGTCGCCGGAGCCGTGGATGCGTGGGCACGCGAGCTTGCTCGACGGTAGGCGACGCGGGGGAGTAGAGGGCAGGCTCACGGAGATGAGGCAACGCTCGGGGACAAGGGACGAAGAAGCCACGGCACTATTAATGCCTTGTTGGCCCTGTGCGCCCGTGGGCCCGCGGCGGCTTGCGTCGGTGAGGAAGAGGATGGAGGGGGAAAGGGCTCCAGAGGGACGGCGACTGCTCGGGGAAGCTACTGGACAAGGCTAGGCGCCAAGGGAACCAACGAACAGAGAGGGAGAAGAGGACAGAGGCGCCAGAGCGCACGGATGACATGCCAAGGCGGTGGTCACCGTGTGAGCTGGTGCAAATGGAGCGTTCTGGCCGAGCCGTCTATGTCAAAACGAATGACCTCGATACCCTGCGTTCAAAGACGGAAAGTGCTCGGTCCAGGGGCAAAGAAGGGACACGCAGAAGGGTCCACGAGACATGAACATGAAGGTGTTTGGAGTTTGTTGTGGCTCACACGTGTGGACATTAAGGCTGAGCTTTGACTGGGTTTGATCACTCTCTATGGTGATTAGGTTGGCAAGGTTTCAGCTCAATAAGAGCAGTGTAGCTAGCACTTGCTGTACAAATGCACAAACTGATCCAGAATGCAAATATTGAAGCTGCACTCACATGGAGTGTCAACTTAAGCTGAAATTTGGCATGGTAGGGTTATTTGGGCACATGAAGATGCTGCACAAGTTTCATACCATTTGGATAAACCAAAATGGTACTTGCTTCACAGACATCCTTATTGTCTAGGAACTTGCAAGAATTCCTGAGGGAAAATGGCTAAACAAAATATGCCCAAATTTTGTGGAGCTTGGTTATATGGATAGAAAAAGACCTAGGAAATTTTTCAGCCTTAATGGAGCAAGATAAAATATACTTGCTTCACAAACTAAAAATTGGGACAGAATCAAAGAATTGAAGATGAGATCACATGGAGGCATTACATGAGCTCAACTTTTGTGAAGGGCTAAGATATGATGATATTGAGGACCATGCAAAATTGCAACTTATTTGGATATGCCTAGCTGGTACTTCCTTTACAAAGTTTCTTTCTTGGCAGAAACTTTGGAAAATCATATTTAAATAACTACTAGGCAAATGAGGTTGAATTTTGGCATGTGCAAAGATATGGACAGTAAATGATGTCCAAGAAGTTTGAGGGCAATTGGGCAAAGGAAAATAGCACTTGCTTCACAAAGTGCCATTTTGGGCAGAATAAGAAATTGAATATTGGAGGATTATTTTTGAACTTGGCAAGGAAAAGTTTTGCCATATTTGATGAAGATATGACCCAAAAAATTTATGAGAAATATTTGGGAATTTTAGGAGTGATGGAAATATAGGTTGCTTCAGAACCTAGGGCAAACAGGGTTATTCCTTTAATAGAAAAAAGGAATATTCCCAATAAAAGAATATTGGGATTTGGGCTAGGATAAAAATGGCAATACCTGGGGAATGATTTGGATATGACAAGCCACTCTAGAAAGAAAGAAGAGGTCATCTTCTTCAGTTTCCAGACCACAAAGCCACGGAAAAAGAAAACTCAAGCAAAAACCTCAGAAAAACAAAAGAAAAAGAAAGGGCCAAAAATCAAGCTGTGACAAACCTTCCCCCCTTAAAGAAAGGAGTCCAATAACCCCCGAACGTTCGGATTTTAAGCATTTCATCCCGAACGTTTTTACATGGCAAGTTTAGTTCATAGAGGATGACAACTTTAGTTAATAGGGGATGGCAACTTTATCCTCTTTCGTTTTTTTGTCAGAAAATTGCCATGTTTCCCTAATCTCACGCAAACTAAAGTTGCCATCTAAAACGTTCGCGTTGCCATGCTTAAATCTCAGACGTTCAGGAGTTATCATTACCGTAAAGAAATCTCGTCCTCGAGATTTGGTTGCTCAGGGAACAATTATTAATATAATGTCTTAAGGAAACTGTTTCCAACTCGGGTATCCTTTTTCCTTTATTGATTGTTCCCATTAACTTCTTCATCTGACTTATCTGATTGGCTCCGGGGTGGTTTGCTTCACTATATCCATATTCTGACAGAACTTACCTCACATTTTCATGCTTATACTGGTTCCAATTCCGTTCATATCTGCTGACTGAGATTTACCATGTCTGAAATATTTGTGTGTCTCACAAATCCGAGGGTGATTACCGATTGCGGTGTCGGTACTGGCAACTGTCCACGAATTTGTGATCAGATTTTTCCAGATGAATACCCAAGCTCTGACTCCTTGCATTGGGTTTTTCCACTAAATGCAAATTCCTCGGGTTCCAAACAATGAGTTGAGGCATAACCATTTTTCCTGACAGATTATGACTTGTGACATGAACTTTTGAATCATGCTGACTGGCTCTACTGCCTTGAGTACCAGATATGAACCAAATATTTGATTGTCGCCTGTCGTGGCTAGCATAAGGGATGTGACCTTATTTGATAATATATCCTCATCCTTGACTGACGGTGGTTCAAAATTGAGTAGACCCCGTAGGTGAATATCCATGACGGTCAATATTGACTCAAACTTACCGGGGTCCCTGCACCATGTGAGTCATGCAACCATTTTTATATCTGCACAACTGTTCTTGCTCCTTAATTATTGTTTTCATGATCTGGATACTTGGTTGAAAGAGCGGGGTCATATTGCTTCTTCGTGTGACAATAGGTTCTGTCGGGTGCAATATTCTGACAGGCGTACTTTTATCCTCATCTCCTGACATGGTAGCATCATTCAAATTCCAGGTCCATCGTCTCTCAAGTTTTAACCGTAGGGAAATGATCATCTGAACCCGAAGAAAAGAAGACACAAGCTCATCAGGATCATATTCCAGGTTCACCGGTACTTGTACATAGCTCAGTGTTGTCGTCAATTTTCATAGTCCTTTGTCACACTGAGGTGTATATCTGGCTTCCTTCACATATATCTGATATCCGAGGCGGACTTGTGTTCTGACTGGTTCTGTCTTCTGACCAACTGTTGCGGATCTGATTCTGCCATCTGCTGTCAATTCACAATGTACTATGTTGCACCAGTGTCGTACTGAGGACGATTGGATGACTTATGCTGGAAACCATCGAGAGTATCTTGCTGAGGAAGACTGGGTTTCGTGCTGCAGAAGCTTCTCATTGTGATATGCGGACTGATTACCACATATGCATACCATCTTAATATTTATGTTATTGATTTCTTATATGCACCGAGGTTTTGCTGGACTATCCTCCGTTCTGAGTATATGGCATATTCTTGCTTTCTTCCTGGCATATCATGTTTCTGAATCATCCTCAACGAAGAGTCAAACCTTGTATCTGAACCATACCTTTGACTGGAACTGCACTGTTGATCTGGCACATAGCTTATCTTGTCGCTGATCTGATCATTACTGTCATGAAGAGTGCATACTAAGGCAAACTTGATTATCCGTACTGTTGTAAGGAGTGCATGATATTGCAAACATGATACTAACTATCCATCTGGTATTACTTTTCCATTCAGACGAGATATTCCAAATTTCAGTGCAGTCTGCTGATAACTTTATTCCGTTTATCCGACCTTCCAGGTATCTGAACTCCTTGCTGATTCTTCAGGTCCGGTGTCGGTTGATGAGCAGCTTTAATAGGGGAAAATAAAGCCACACCGATGGCCCAAAGAAAGAAGCAAAAGAAATGACGAAAACAAAAGCACACAAGCATACTAATATTATTAATAATCAAGCAACATCACATATTGCTGCTACTCACACAATAATATGCATGCATACCTAAGCACACAAATTTCACGGAAACTCCGGTATAGCGGTCTAATATGCTGTGGTGGTGTGCACGAAAGTGAATCTGCATGTGGAAGGAGTTGGCGTAACCGAGGCCACACCAAGCGCTCGCTAAACAACGGTTGCAACTGGATGAATATGGAGGCGAGGAAGGACTTGGTGATCATGTAGCGAGACACAAAATCACGACCACATCTTCATCAAGCGTACGGAAGGGAACCATACACATCCAAATAATGGGATGACAGGGCAATATAGGGGACAAAAAGCAAGCCTTGATGGCATTGCCCCTTTTCTGATAACAAATATCAGTAAGGGTTGCCAAAGGGACGAGATGGATGGCATGGTTCGGGATAGAGGCAGGTCTATCATCGAAATAATATGGGTGGGTAACGGAAAAATATCGACGCGATACCTGAGCATCACTCCTGCAAATGGTGTCTAGATCATTTGGTACCAGGACATCACTCTGTTGGGACAGAGATAACGCCGAACACCGAAAAGCAGGCATGCAAAAAAGGAGGGTGCATGTAGTGGATCGAAACCGATTCCACCTACACTCGCAAGATTAACCATTAGTGACAAGATAATAATCTATATGCATGCTATGAAACAAACAAATGCAGCAATCAAGTGCAACAAACCAACCAGACTCTATACTACCGCATTCTAATGTTCGCGCGGGCTAAGGCATCCTACAGCTAGACCTGCTCTTATACCAAGCATGTGGCACCCCGCTAAGAGAAACCGGAACGCCCCATATTCCAGCCCAGAGATCGAGGAGAAGTCTTCTGGAATACGGCACTGTTTAGCATAGAACAAACTAGCTCTTTATTTACAGTATATTTGGGTACAAGGGGTTACATCGGCACGGCGAAACTACGCGTGCCACGTCTGCTCCATGCAAGCAGCAGAACAACACAAAACAGCGGAATGACTACTGGAAGCGGAACAGCGATGACGGTGGTGAACTCCACTCCGTAGGGACTCTAGCTGGAACGCTTATCCTACCTCGCAAACAAGGAATCCACGGCAAACAAGCAATCCTATCCATCATCAATTGAAAAGCTGGCATGACATGCCAGGTCAGTACATTGAATGTTCTTGCAAGCTTAGAGCAACCAAAGAAATCAAGATAAACAATAGCATGGCATTTACAGGTTATCAAGCAATGATGAACACGATACTATCAGAACAACATGGCATGTACAACATGATACAGCTAGAACAATACGAGTATGGCATGAGCATATGAAAATGATAATACTAGCATGCAACATGATGATAATATCATTCACCAACTTACTCTACTCGGTTACCTTGTAACCATCACATGCATCACTTGCCATCATGGACATCGCACGATCATCTCAGGATCCAATCAATCTTGGTATTAACAATACCGTAGTAATCATTTATGACCACAAGGAGCTTGACCTTTACCCTTGACTCTCGCATAACATCCGAAATATCCAACAAGTCGGTACTCACGATACCACAGTGATCCTCTCACGATCACATAAGTATTAACCGACTTCTTTCATCACCAAACCAGGGTTATTATTAATCATAATAATATTATTACTGTTGAGCCACGGTGTGATCGACACGAACTGGGCCCATATCCGCGCGCGCGGCTATCGATGGATTTAACACACACTCTCTGCAGAGGTAGCGCACTTTACCCACATTACGGAACCCTGGCCTCGCGCTACCATACGTGCGGACCAAAAGATTTCGACGAAACCGTCCCTTTGTCATGGCACTCTCTCGGCCACTCCGACCATCTCCCTCTCAGGGCTATGTCTTGGGTGGCCCCGTGTCTACCAGAGAGACCAATGGCCACCGTCGTAGCAAAACGGTCCCAAACGGGGACAAAGGATCCATTAAAACAAAAACGAGCGCACAATGTTATGTCCGCCTACCTGATCAGGGTAGCGCGCGCCCATAACGTTCCCTTGCGGGAGGCACCGGTGAGAGGCATAACAAAGGACCGAGTTAAGACCTCCCCATAAGGTAAGCGTGGTTGTCGTGGAAAAAACTGGATAAGGTGGCACCATGACTCAGCCAATAGTTGTTCAAGTTCAATTTAATCCGGTTAAAATTGAATGCAATATGCTGAGCCATGATAAAATAACATGATGCCACTATAATGCATGACCATGATATTAACGTAAGCATTGGGGTGCATCACAATCAACGAGCATAACAACAACATTTAATTATTTATCCAGATGAGCATGTCATACTGACGAGCTTTAATATCACCACTAGAATACTACTCATAGCATAACGTGACCACTAGCATCAACAATAAATATCATGCAAGAACATATCAATAATACTACCATGCGAGCATTTAACCAACTAGATGCAAAGGAACGGGCATAACAACGGTACTCGGAATAGACAACAGTCATGCACCGAAGACCATCACTATGTCAACATATACTACTACCAAGCATGTAATATGAAAGTAATACTAGCATGAAGAACATAATAACCAGCTGCATAAAAACATAGCATGACGGTAAACACCGGTCCATAAGCACAACCGAAATAACGACAACAGTAAAGCAAACAAACAGTTATTAAAGATTCAAGTTAAAAACCAATACTTCTGCATGGCTATCATGCGAATGGTGGTTGTGGCTTGCCTGGGGATGAAGAAGGCTTCGGGGAGAAGTGCGGAACGATCGCGGAAAGAATCGTCGAAAAACGTTCTCTCTCGGAGGGGCATGATTAGAAGCAAGGGCAAAATGGTCATTTTCAGAATGTTTAAACATAGTGAAAATTATGGGAACAGAACGGGTTCGACGAGACGAAGACGTGAGCGTTGGATTCACCTCAATCGGAGCTACGGTTGAAAAGATACGACCATTTAAAGCTCAGGGACTAATCTATAAAAATTACTTCTACAATCAGGCCCCTGGCAGATTAAACAGATCGTGCCTTTCCAGGAAATACTTTTTCCAGAAGAGAAAGCGCATTTTGAGAAATATGTTTCTGTTGAAGTGAAGGCGTATTCTGAGCCGAAAACAAACCGAAGTACACTTTCATTCACAGCAAACGTAATCTAGCTACTACGCCTCCATTTAAACACGTCAGCAGAGGCGGAGCCGGGTGCTGGGTCGCTGAGGAGCGCGGCCCGCCACTTATCCACGTGACCGGGTGGGGTCAGTTCCTATGTGGCGGACGGGTGGGACCCGCGTTGACCGCCTCTCTCTCCTCCTGACCTCCTTCTTCTTCCTCGCGAGCGCGCGCCGAGCAGAGGCGAGGCCCGACGCCGGCGACCGTGCTCGCAGCTCCGGCCACCAACAGCGACACCCGACCTACAGTTCGAATTAGCAGGCCGAGGGGGTCCCGTTCAGGTAGGATATGGCCGCAGAGGAGAGCTCGGCTGAGCGGAACACCAGCCGCGGCGGACGATGACCTCGAGGAGAAGGGGGCACGCGGCCATAAGCCATCGGAGGAGGAGCTGGTGGGCTGGAGAGGAGAGACGTGACTAGAGAAGTGCCATGGTTAGGTTAGGAGGGAGAAAGAGCGCTCGGTTCGCCGGAATCAGAGATGACCTAGGCGGCGACCAAGATGGTGATGGTGAGGCAGAGGAGCTTCTCGAGCTCGAGGAAGTGGATGAGGAGGGAGGTGGGAGTGTGGGGGGGCGCTGCTGGTGAGCTCGGGAGGCTCGGGGACGGCCTATATATAGCCGGGGCAAGGCGGTTGGGTGAGCATGGCCGCGTGACACATCGCCGGAGCCGTGGACGCGTGGGCATGCGAGCTTGCTCGATGGTAGGCGACGTGGGGGAGCAGAGGGCAGGCTCATGGAGACGAGGCAACGCTCGGGGACAAGGGAGGAAGAAGCCACGCCACCATTAATGCCTAGTTGGCCCTGTGCGCCCGTGGGCGTCAGTGAGGAAGATGACGGAGGGGGCAAGGGCTCCAGAGGGACGGCGACTACTCGGGGAAGCTACTAGAGAAGGCTAGGTGCCAAGGGAACCAACGCACAGAGAGAGAGAGAGAGAGAAGAGGACAGAGGCGCCAGAGCGTGCAGATGACATGCCAAGGCGGTGGACACCGTGTGAGCTGGTGCAAATGGAGCGTTCTGGCCAAGCCGTCTATGTCAAGACGAATGACCTTGATACCCTGCGTTCAAAGACGGTAAGTGCTCGGTCCAGGGGCAAAGAAGGGAAACGGGGAAGGGTCTAGGAGACATGTACAAGAAGGTGTTTGGAGTTTGCTGTGGCTCACACGTGTGGAGATTAAGGCTGAGCTTTGACTGGGTTTGATCACTCTCTAAGGTGATTACGTTGGCAAGGTTTCAGCTCAATAAGAGCAGTTTAGCTAGCACGTGATGTACAAATGCACAAACTGATCCAGAATGCAAATATTGAAGTTGCACTCACATGGAGTGTCAACTTAAGCTAAAAGTTGGCTTGATAGGGTTATTTGGGCACATGAAGATGCTGCACAAGTTTCATAGCATTTGGATAAACGAAAATTGTACTTTCTTCACAAACATCCTTACTGTCCAGGAATCTGCAAAAATACCTGAGGGAAAATGGCTTAACAAAATATGCCCAAATTTTGTGGAGCTAGGTTATATGGATACGAGAAGTCCTAGGAAAATTCTTAGCCTTAATGGAGCAAGATAAAATATACTTGCTTCACAAACTAAAAATTGGGACAGAGTCAAAGAATTTAATATGATCTCAGATGGAGGCATTACATGAGCTCAACTTTGGTGAAAGGCAAATATATGATGATATTGAGGACCATCCAAAATTGCAACTCATTTGGATATGCCTAGCTTGTACCTCCTTCACAAAGTTTCTTTCTGGGCAGAAACTTTGGAAAATCATAATTAAATAACTACTAGGCAAATGAGGTTGAATTTTGGCATGTGGCAAAGCTATGGAAAGTAAATGATGTCCAGGAAGTTTGAGGGAAATTGGGCAAAGGAAAATAGCACATGCTTCACAATGTGCCATTTAGGGCAGAATAGGAAAATGCATATTGGAGGATTATTTTTTAACATGGCAAGGAAAAGTTTTGCCATATTTGATGAAGATATTACCCAAACAATTTATGAGAATTATTTGGGAATTTTAGGAGTGATGGAAATATAGGTTGCTTCACAACCTAGGGCAGATAGGGTTATTCCTTTAATAGAAAAAAGGAATATTCCCAATAAAAGAATATTGGGATTTGGGCTAGGATAAAAATGGCAAGACCTAGGGAATGATTTGGGTATGACAAGCCACTCTGGAAAGAAAGAAGAGGTCATATTCTTCGATTTCCAGACCACAAAGCCATGGAAAAAGAAAACTCAAGTAAAAACCTCAGAAAAACAGAAGAAAAAGAAAGGGCCAAAAATCAGGCTGTGACACGGAGGAGGGGGATATGCTATCAAGAAGAAGCCCTCATCACCGCTGCCAGGACGCCTCCGCGACCTTGCCCTCTCACCATAGCTAGGAGGAAATGGTTGCAAAGAAGGAGAATGAGTGTGTGCAGAAGGGCGTCGCCCTTGCCCCTTTTTTATATAGAGACGAGGCAGGGGGCTGGCTCCTCATGCAGGAAGTGGCCGCCCCGCTCCTCGAATGCAGCCTCTCTTCACCCTCTGTGGCTCTGATAATCAAGGCCGACCTTCTTCTCCAACCATCAGTGCTCTGCTTTTCGGCCATGGCACTCCTCCCCGTGCCCTCCACATCGACCACCTACCACACCCAGTGCATGCAGAACACATGGCAGGTGCGTGCAAGTGGGATGGCAGTTTCCGCCTCGTGATCATGGGGCAAGGAGAATCCGCAAGCCATGACCAAAGCTCTCCCACAACATTCCGCATTACACGCGGAGAAACCGGAAACTGGCCCAGATTCAAGACCAATGAAGAAGAAAAGAAGACCTTAAGAGACCAGCCTCTTCAGCAACCCCGCATGTGCACTTATTAGGCCCTACGCCGACGACGCTCGGCAGCGTGTTCGAGGAAGGACCTGGGGCTTCTCTCAGTGCAACAAACCCTGGGTCTGTTACCCTGACTATGCACATGCACGGGAGCAAGATTGAAGCACCAGCCCAAGTCTGAGTACAAGAAACCAGGAGGTTCAAGGGACCAACAAGCAGATCAGAGGGACGAACACAAAGCTAGAGAAGAAATATATCACCAAGACAAAGGCCTCCCTTGCCGGGCAGGCGAGTCCAGCAAGGGGTGAGGCCACCCCGAGAAGAAGACAACCAAGGCATCCTTGCAGAGCCTGCCAAAACTCGCGGAGGATAAACTACCTCACCGAACACTCCACCACGACTCACGTCATCGATGAGTGCGGTGTCAAGCCGCAGAGTGACTAAGTACCAGCCATTCACCACATGGCAGCCTCTCCCTACAGGAAAACCCCACAGATGACACCCGTCCTGCAACATCTCAAGCAAGCAGGCGCAGAGCTGGCAAGATACCCCGGCAAGCCTTGCCGGGCAACCGATGATGTGATGTTGAGCGATGCGTTTAATGTGCCCTGTCAACCCGCAGATTTAGGTATGATAGAACTGTTGATATCTTACCAGTGCATAATGACAACTTTGCCATTGTGGTATCCCCTTAATCTATAAAAGGAGGCCCATGGCAAGGATAGAGAAGGTTATAAGGTTAGAAGGTTAGAAGATTGGATAACTCACACCCTCATATGTGTGTAGTCGCTACAGCCTTGAGGCAACACTTGTCGAGCAAGTGTACTAAGCTCCACCGCCTCATTTCCACCATCAATCCACCAAAGCAGGAGTAGGGTCTTACGCCACCATGGCGGCCCGCAGCTAGGTAAAACTGCCCGCGTGATCTCTGCCGTCATGCCCCACGCTCGTCTCCTCTTTGTGCAACATGACGTCCCTTTGCCGAACCAGCAAGGGGCCTCCTGGTCCCATAGGTGGTCATGGTTTCCCGCGACAACAAGTGCACCTCATGAGTGTTGGTCCAAATTAGAGCAGCTTTTGGCACCGCCAGGGGAAACTTGTGGATTTGGACGCTGTAACCATAGCTCATCCATCGTGGCCTAAGAAGATATACGTGCGACTACTATCAGGGTGTCTTGCTGGTTTTGTTTCACCAGAGTGAAAAATTGTCAACTGAAGCCGCTTGGTACTTTAAGGATTCATAAGATAGGGTGAGGCATCTTATTTCCAGTCCTTGTTTTTTTCAAATCCAGTTTTTCATGTTTATCTTAATTGATTTGATAGGCTACATCAGTTGATTCCAGGGTCTTATGCCTTATGGATTTGTTGAGGGCATGAAAAATAAAGGGAATCCGTGTCCTTGGGATTGGTCATAGGTTGGCATCATAATAAGCTTGCACCAGAAAAGGGGCCCAAAGACATAAGTTTGTTGTTTTTAAATATCACTTGCACCTTTATTAGGATCAAAAGCAGGGACAATAGGGACAAGAGAGTGCAACTTTTACATAAATATGTTCACACACACTTCCCTTCAGTCAAGTACATGGAGTACATTATTCAGCATGATACCTACACTCTGTTAAAGGCCAACAATTTGGTTATGAATGTTGACGGTGCGATTGGCTTGCTTTTCTTGGACCTTCTTTATGGGAGTGGAATGTTCAGCAAGGAAGAGATCGATTAGATTGTAGGGATTGGGTATCTTAATGGACTCTTTGTGCTTGCACGTTGAATTGGCCTAATTGGGTGAGTCTTTATGATGATAAGCATAACCGACTACTACATTATTGTTGTTACTCTAGTTATATTCTTCTTAATAATAATTCCGATCTACTACTTCGATTAATAGGCACACCTTCGATCAGAAGTGGCTCAAGCAACCACTCTACTGTCACCCTTGGGAGGATGTCCTCTACACCAACTGAGGCTGACTCAGCATGACATCATATTGATCTTCCACTTGTGTGTACACCATAAAATATAGCATAATTGAATAGAGGGACAGAAGATCGTTACAAATGTGGGACAAATTGTCAACTAGGCGAGGAGGTACAAAATATCATTACAAATGAGCACTGGATGTGTGTATGTATTGTGGGACTGGTGTGTTTTTTATAAGATCCAACGTAATTCTGTTTTTTTTGTAAAAGCACGAAAGCTTTTAGGGTATCATATATTTGAGAGGATACTTTATAATTGTTTCATGTTATCATCAATTAAGTGACCGCCAAATTTTCCTCAAACATTTGGGGTGTGTTCTTGTGTTTGTGATTCTAGTTCCCCATCACAAAAAATCCAAATTTTGTACTTTCAAATTATTGGATACGAGTATAAAATAGAATGTGCACGTCATGCTTGCTTGAAGCTCTAGAGGATTGATCCCAAACTTATTGCCATATATGGCAAACGTATAATATATTTTTCTGTTTAATATGATGTTGAGTATAACTAGATTGTCACTACTTTACATGCCTCTTTCGCTGATGCACAACACCAGCCACAACCCCTACAAAGTTGCATACAGAGTAGATTTTGGATGTTACTTGAGAGTTGCATGATAGTGCGTTTAATACTATTGAGGGTCTAATGAACCTAAGTTGAATATATAACATGATGACATGATGCAAGAAGAAAATAACCTAATTAGACTATTAGGGTACTACCCTTGACCTTTACTCCCTCCGTTCTTAAATTAAACTGCCAAAACATCATATATTTAGAAACAGAGGGAATACAATCAACCCCACTCAACAGGGATCTAGTGCCAACATCCAAGGCAAGGTAAGAGGGAAGAGTTGTGTCGGATTTCGGGTTCCGCCAACCCTTGAGAGGTTCGAACTCTGGGGTGTGCATGAAGAACACTCTCTCCCCAGCGCGCTCACCCTGTGATTCCACGGACTAGCTCAACGAACTCAAAGAACAAGGGACACGGAAAAATATACTGGTTCAGGCCACCCTGTGGTGTAATACCCTACTCCAGTGTGTGTGGTGGATTGCCTTGTATGGCTGTCGATAAACTAGTATAAGGGACAAACAGCCTCTAGAGGAGAGGCGTTCTTCGGCTCGAATGAGCTTGTGGTATCTGTAAGGTGGATTGGATCCGATCCCCTCTATGGTGGTGTCTAGGTCCTATTTATAGTGGCCTTGGTCCCCTTCCCAAATATCGGCAAGAAGGGATCCCACAACGGCCAAATTTGAAGGGTAACAACTAGTACAAGTTATCCTGACAAAATTAGTCTTTGCCTGCCAAAGGCTCTGGTGGTGACGCCGCGTCGGGCTCCACGACGACCTCTCTTTTGCCGCCCTGACGGTCCTTGGTCATGTTGCATCGATATGGAAACCTTTGCCTGGTCCCTCAGGACTCCGCGCCTGCGCTTGCCCCCTTAGAACCAAAGAGGAACTGGTACACTGCGCGCGCTAGCGCCCGCCTGGCCTTGGTCGTCATGGCCCACGTCATGTGAACCTAGCGAGGTGCACCTCGCATAGATATCTCCGCTCCTCGGGAGCCAGCATAGAGAGACTGCCCCCAAGGAGGTCTTTCTGTCTCCCGCCTCGCGAGGCTTGGCCCCTAACGAGGGTCTTGAGTTGCGGTTGCTGAAGTTGGGCCGTACCAGGACGCTGATGGAGCCACGTCACGGTCCGCAGGCAGGCAAGTCTGGGTACCCCCGTTCCCAGGACGCTGACAATAGCCCCCGGTTCAAGGCGCACACTCACTTGGCCTCTTGACGAAGCCAAAGGGGCAAGGGCGAAGCACCGCGGGCCCCAAACGCATGCGGCCTTGGTCGACGAATGGCGAGTTGATTGGACGTGGGCGTCTCCGCTTCCCCACACTACGTCGGCAACTGCTCGACTTGACGAGACCATGCTGCATGCAGAGAAGAAACATTGCCCATATCCTTCCTCTTGTCGCCCTCCTCCTCTTCTTCCTCCTTGCCGCGTCTGCTTACTATGACGCCCATGGAGACGATAAGAAGATTCTGTGCTGCTGAGAAAGGAAAGACTCCCTATGAGGAGTGGGAAGCGCTCCCGCCGAAGAAGAGGTTCAGCCACCCCCACGGTGCTAGCAAGAGGCGGGAGGTGACGAGTCCTTGGTGCGAGCGACCTCCTCCTGGCTACCCGCTGCCCTTGTATGCCCAAGAGCAAGGGGGTCGTGCTCCATGCCACTTGCGCGGTGGTCGAGGTCGTCCTGCTGGGGCTGCCAGTCCCCGAACTCACGCCGAGGGATGCTCTCGTGAGTTCACGGTATGGATAGCGATTCCGCCGCCCTCTTGGATTCGGTTCCCGAGGTTCTTCGCTGAGCCGATGCTGGCGAAGCGGCCTGCCAATATGTAGTTGCAGCACGCTGGGTCCTGCAGCCAAGCTTCGGAGGTTGAGGTTGTCCCCACGGACCATGTCTTCATGACTCGAGGATGGGGTGAAGTCGCCCGTGCATGCCGCTTTGATGGAGTCTCTATCGTTCACTTTGAGTTCGACAGCGCCTCCACGTTGTTCTTCAATGTCTTTGACGAGGAAGGACGCTGCCAGGAGTGCTGCCCTGGTAGGAGCCACCAAGGAGGCATAGCGACGGGTGCCATGCCTGCTCTCGGTCCTCCCGTCAGCTCCCCTAGCAGCAGCGATGGCCCATGGGAGTCCAGCAGCCCTCCCGAGGCTGACGAGTCTCCGGAGACGAGCGACGACAGCTATGCGCCTCCAAGCTCACGTCACGCCCGGAGCGCGGTAGCTACATGAGCTCATCGCCGATGGTGACTTGAGTAGGGTTGGAGATGGTCTCTTGTGGCCCACTGTTGATGATGGCGTCGGCTGCTGCAGTCGTAGTTAGGGTCTCCCAAAATCTCTTTCTTTTGCTCCCTGCGAGGAATCAAAGCCAACCTCATGGGGGCGTGTAAAGAACATGTAATGCTTTTGCTCCGATGCTTATTATCCTTGTTATGAAACCATGTTTGCATGTCCTGCTCCGGCAGTGTCCCTCATTTTTACCCTTTCAGTAGCTTTGTGCTCTACACTGGTAGGTCCCAGTCCCAAGGCAAGCTTCAGTCGTCGCTAGTATGCCAGGTCGCGATGCCGGGGTCAAGGCCAGGAGGTGACCAGCCCGGGGTTCGGTAAGAGCTCTTGAGGCGCAATGCTCAAGAGGTCCCCCTTGGCGTGCAAGCAGCTTTCAGAGACTGAAAAGGGAGGTTGCATTGCCGGAGCCCGACTACAGAAACGAAACATGTCGAGTGGTGGCGGCATGCCAGTTGTGTAATGCCCCGGATGTAATACTTTCCCTTTTGGGTATATAATATATCTCCGGCTTCATCTATTTCCATTCCGGGTTCTTTGTCTTTCGGGTTTCGTCGTTTTGTTGTGTGAGTGTGTGGCATTCATTTATATCATGTAGACATGTGAATCACATTGCATTTGTGTTGTCGGTTGCATCCGGTTCGTCGCGTTCCTTCCCGTTGTCCGTTTCGCGTTCCGGAGCTCCCTCACGTGTCCGTGACGTCCCGTAGGCCTACTTTGTTGTTTGGGCGTGTAACGTTACCGGTGTGCCGCGAGGTTGTTGTCTGTGTTGTTGTTTTGTTGTGTGCAACCCGCCTCTCAAATCTCGTCTCGTTTGGACTCCGTTGGCCATCCCATCCGTTGTTCGTGTGGGTCCAAAGTGCCTTTACTTTGTGTCCCAGAAACACCCCTACTGCAGTCTTTTATCTTCTCCTAGGCCCTTTTAAACTATCCCCGTGATCGGATCCGTCGGATCGCGATCGGAGGGCTCCTAGCACCCCCAGATCCCTCCTAACCCTAAAAACTGCTATATAATTAGACCCTAGTCTATTTGGGCATCTATCTTCTTCCTCCCCTTCCCCTAAAAATCTGGATCTAATTCCCCTCCTCTCCATCTGGCCAGTTCCCGAGGGAACCAGCCAGATCCACCGCAGCCTCGAGCGACCGACCAGTTCCAGCTGCGAGTCAACGCCCGAGGTCTCCTTCGATCGGCCAGGCCAGCCGACCGCGCCGACCAGGCCTCCCCTCGTCGAGCCGCCCGCATCAGCTCCTCCGATCGGGAGCTGGACCACATCGCGTGGCCTCGCCGCTCCCTCGCTTGGGCTTCAAAGCCGCGCCGCTTCCCGCGCCAGGCCCAGGCGCTGCTCCCCATCGCCACCGCAAGCGCCTGGACCGCCTCCTCGCCCCGACTGAGCCGCGAGGGCCCAGTCCGCATCGCCCCGCGCGGCCTCCGCACCAGCCGGGCCGGCCTCCCAGCCGGGCCTCCGTAGCCAGTGCGCCGCCGAGCCGCCGCAGGCCGGCCTCCCTTCCACAGCGGGCCGCCTCCATCCCGCAGGCCACCGCCGGCCCATTCCGCCTCCAGCGCCCCGCGGGCCGACCGCCTCCGCGCCGGCCCACCCGCCGGATCCCAGGCCGCCTCCCCTCCGGACCGCCCCAGCGCCCAGGCCGCGGGCCGGTTTCCTCCGTCCGCTTCTTCATCCATTCCAGGCCCGCAGTGCCAGATCCGGCCCGATCTGTTCAGATCTGAGTGAGGTTGACTCCCCACTCCTCTAAGTCCCAGATTTTAATCTGTGATGCATATTTCAAACTGTTAGATCTCCTTGTGTGTTTGTCCGATTCGCGCATATAGCATGTCCAGACGTTCGTGGGATCGTGCTCTACGTTTCATCTGTTGTTGTCATGCATGTTAGAGATCATCTAGGTGCTCGTTTTGCTGTTGCAATAGTGCATCATGATAAAAACTGCTGTTATGTGATGTTTGTATGTCACCTTTGCCATGTGATATCTTTTAGCTCGTTTGTCCGAATGATGCAAATGACATGTCCACGTGTTAGTCTTGCCATGCTCTACGTGTTGTATGTGCTAGGTAGCATGATAGATTTATTATTGCCTTGTTATCATCGTTGCAAAGTGCCATGTGGCTGTGATGTTATTTCACTTGGTATGAAATGCCATCTTGTTGAGCTCGTTGCTATCATTGTGTTTATCTCCATGAAGCATGCTTATGTGTTTCGGGATCACCTTCATGTGTACTTTGATGAGGTGCTTACCTCTTGCCATGTTTAGTTTCGAGGTGACTTAAACATGCTCTTTTATATGCCATGATGAAATTGTTGTTTTAGGACTTAGTGGATTTCCACTAAGTCTGAGATCTGTAACGTTCCGATGCCATGTTCGTGTGATGTTCTAGGACAAAGCATGATAGTGTTGGAGTGGATCTTGCTTGTTCCTTGTAGTATATATTGTTGTCTTTCCATTCATGTCCTCACATGTCCATTTAAGTGGCTGTAGCATGTTTATCTTTTGCTCCAAAGTTTCAATAAAATTATGCTGCCAGAATTTTATTGTCAAGTTCAATATGTCCAAGATCATTGCTATTGATCCGTGGCTCCGTTGGGGGTGCACCTTTGGACTTAGTTGCTGTAGTATATGTCTACTTTGTGTTCTAGGTATTTGCCATGTTGTTTGAATGCTGTAGCTCAATTATTTTGAGCTCCGAAGTTGCTATGTTGCTGTAATTTTCAGCTTTCGCTCATTTCTTGTTTCGGGCATAACTTTTAGCCCGTAACTCCGATTTCAGCGAATCTTATACCAAACTTAATTGATTTTCTGTGTAGAATCTTAATATGTCATTGTTGTCATGTTTTGAGGTGTTTTGCTTGAGTGATATTTTCCGTGCTCCGTGTGCATCCTTAGTGCATCCATCATGCATTCATCTTTTTCGAGTGCGCATTGCATCTTGTTGATTTGTGCTTGGTGTGATTGTTTTGTTTAGAGCCGGAAGCTGAGTCTGAGTTCGAGTACGAGCACGAGTTATCGTACGAGGTTGAGCACGAGGACCCTTCTTACGATCCGAATGACTTCTCTTCAGGCAAGATGACCGAACCCCGATAACATTACTACTTTGCCTATTGCTAGTAGTTCCGCTCTATAGTTTTGCCTCGATGCCCATGATCTTCTTGTCAGCCTCCTACTTGTAAACCATTGCCGTGTTTAACCAACCTACCTATGCAAACCGTTGCTTGGCTAAGTACACTTCGCTCAGCCCCTTCTTATAGCGTTGCTAGTTGCAGGTGAAGATCGAAGATGCTTGCTTCATGTTGAAGTTTGGTTGGGTTTTATCACACTATATAAATGCTTAAAATGAAATCATCTATATATTGGCAAGGGTGGAAGGCTAAGCCTTTTGCTTGGTGATTTGTTCCACTCATGCCGTTAGGAACCGTATAAACCGGTGTTATGTTCCTTGATTATGCGTTCCTAACACGGTTGGGGTGTATGGGACCCCCTCGATAAACCGCTAAGTGCTAAGTCTTTTCCAGCAAGTCCCAACATTGGTACTATTTGCCTAATAACAAACTAAACTTGCATAGGGAGTAATTAACCCTCTTTCTTAATCAACAACCCCGGGCCAGTGCTCCACATGAGTGTTGGTCCAAAACGGGGGTCCTGCAGGGACGCCTTGGGGCAACCCGAGGTATCTGGCATACACCTGTAGCATCGCCCATCCGGTCGTGTCCTGAGACATAGATACGTGTGGCTACTATCAGGGTGTCGACACGCCGGGAGGATTTGCTTGACTAGCCTTACCTTAGTTCGGTATATCTTGAGCACGGGATTCCGAGGATACTCGGGTCTTCCCCCTTTGGAGTTGCGACTCCGCGGATCATGGGCTTGTAATGGGTCAAGTTGGAACACCCCTGCAGGGTTTGAACTTTCGAAAGCCGTGCCCGCTGTTATGTGGCAGATGGGAGCTTGTTAATATCCGGTTGTAGATAACTTGACACAATGTTTCTAATACACTGCCAGCGTGTGTTCCATGACTGTCAATTTCCAAATAGGGATTCGGGAGTTGAACACGGAGGGGTTATGCTTGTGGAGCTTGTAGTTAGGATCACTTCGTGATCACTTCTCGCCGAGGCTTCCTCTTCTCGCTCTCACTCACGTAAGCTAGTTGCTAGTTGCTGCTGCAGACACTTATTCTTTTCTTCAGCCTTTATCCTCTCCCAAAGGCTTAAATAGTCTTGTTACCCGGTAACGGGATTGCTGAGTCCTCTGTGGCTCACAGTTACTTCACACCAGATGCAGGTCCAGCTGTGAGCTATCCAGGTGATGGCACCGAGCTAGACTGGGAGTACGACGAGGAGCGTAGTCGGTACTATGTGCGATACCCGGATGATCAGTAGTGGAGACTCTTACTAGGATTCGATCCGCCTGTGGTTTATTTATCTAAGTTTGGTATCTTGACTTTTGGTTTTTGCCCTTAGAGGGTTGCGATGTTCTTAATGTATGATGATTGAGACTTGAATTGTAATTATGTGACGTGGCGAGTGTAAGCCAACTACTTTCTGTTTACAATCCCTTCTTTTACATGAGATGTGCAAAGATTACCGAACTTGAGATCATTCTAGGATGGATTTATGCCTTTAAGTCGTGCCTCGACACGTAGGAGGTATAACTCCATCCTGGCCATTACAAGTTGGTATTCAGAGCCTTCTCCGACCTAGGAGCCCCCACTGTTTGATCGAATCGTTGACGGTCGAGTCTAGGCACACACTGAAAACTTTTTGAGTCCTATATTATATCGGAGAGTGGGATTTCTTTGCTTCTCATCCCCTATCTCTCTGGTGAGGACTCCTGACGACTACTCTTGTCTCTCCTATCTTCAAAATTGCACAATTTTTTTTTAGGAATCCCGCGAGTATTCTGGGATTGTTTCGATGTTCTTGTGAAAAGGATATTGTTCTTGATGCCTCCTGTTCCCGGGGAGTTGAGCTTCGGGGTATTGTTGTCACAAGCATATCGCGGCAGTACTAAATACTTAAGACGGCCGACATCGAAAATCTCTCCTATACGGCCAGTGGCAAGATAACATCGACATCACCCAGTACTGGGGAGGTAGTTCGGGAGTATTGCCATAGCTTGTTATAGTGGATGCTTTTCGAAGGTCCGAGGTACACAGTTTCCAAGAAAGACTGGTTATGTGTTGAAGGATGGATACACCTGGATGTAGGTTTAGAGTTGATTGCGTGGTGCTTCCCGTGTATCCCCAACACCTGATTGCATAACTGGAAACTTTCGGAAATCTATAGGTGGGTTTATCCAGTAGATCGTAGGCATTCTTCCAACGAATGCAGGTTAGCGAGTTCGGGGTTCTACATTGAGTGAAGGGGTTATATGACCGATGTTACTATCAGGAGTTGCATCTTAAAGGGTCCTTGGCTATGCTGATCCGGGGATTGCAAAACCTTTTCGTAACGCGTTCATATGCTTTCAGCACAAAGATGTTAGAACGAAACTCCTCTCTTGTGTTTGTTCCCATCTGTACCTTGTTGTTTTCTTATTTTATCCTTTTGTCCCCTATGTGGCTTCTCGTGAAGACTGATGTTATCATTTAACTGAGAATTTCATTCGTTCCTATTGTTCGAATGATTTCATTCGTTCTTATTGTTCGAATGATTATTGTGAAGACTTGATGCAATTCATGCCATTGATTCAGCTTATTCCTTTTGTCAATCAATTGCTGATTCGTGGTCATCTCTTACAGGATGGCTCCGAAAAAGGTTCTCAACGCTAACCCAGAGGTGGAATAGGTCCCAGAACGTCCTCCTTCCCCTCCTCCTCCGCCTGAGGCTTGGAGAGAGATTATGCAGACTACAGCTCAGAACACCCAGTTGATGATGCAGATGATGCAGCAGATGCAAGCTATTCAAGCTAATCAGGGTGTTCCAGGGAACCAAGGCAACTTCTTCAACCAGCAGCACCATGCTACTCTCAACCAGTTCTTGGCCAACAATCCTAAAGCTTTCAGTTACTGTGTCGACCCTCTTGATGCTGAAGATTGGTTAACCGACATAAAGAAGCATTTTGAGTGCAGTAACGTGAAGGAAGATGATTATGTGAAGTTTGCAGCCTTCCAACTGAAAGATCAAGCAGCTGACTGGTGGCAGCAGTACAAAGACTCCAGGCCAGGTCAAGTGATATCTTGGGAGAATTTCTGCAAGGATTTTCGCTCGCACCACATTCCTACAAGTGTCATCGAGGGTATGCGTGAGCAATTCCGCAACCTGAAGCAGGGCTCCATGACAGTCTATCAGTATAATGTCAAGTTCCAAAACCTCGCTCGCTATGCTAAGCAAGACATTCCTGATGCCAAGAGAAAAATCTACCAGTTCCGTGGAGGTCTCAAAGATGAACTTCAGCTTGCTCTCACCTTGTTCGAGCCCGATGAATTCGACAAGTTCTATAACATGGCTTTGAAACAAGAAGCAGCTCAGCTTAAGATGGAGGCTTCTAAGAAGAGAATTCGAGATGCCGTTCACTCTTCCTCATCGTCTCAGATGGTCTCGAAGCATCAGAAATTCTGGCTCCCTCCTCCTCCAGTGATTCGAGCTCCCTACAACAAATCCAACAACTCCAACAACAAGAACTCTAGTGGTCGTGGTTTCTCCCACCCACCCAACCCGAGCAACCAGTCGAAGAAGCAGTTTCAGTCTCAAGGCTCCAAGTCAAGTGGCTCTCATTTCCGTCCTCTCTCAGAAGTGGTGTCAACAAGTGTGGCCAGAAGGATCATTATGCCAACAGATGTCCGAATCTGAAGCGTCTTCCTCCTCCTCCACCTGTGAGTTCAGCTATTGTCAGGCATGATCCAAAGGCAGCAAGGGTCAATCTGATGAATGCAGCGCAAGCGGAGAATTCTTCTGATGTCATTTTGGGTAACCTTCCAGTTAACTCTTTTCCAGCTAAAGTGTTATTTGATTCGGGTGCTTCTTGCTCTTTCATGTCATATCCATTTGCATCCAAGCACGATATTGTCACCAAAAATCTGCCAAGGGGGTTAACAGTTATTTCTCCGGGGAGACGAATGCACTCCAGTGTATATGCTCTGGATGTTTCTATTCGCATGGGTGATTATCGATTTTTGGCTTCTCCGGTGATTCTTGGTAATTCTGACATCGACCTCATCCTCGGAATGGATTGGCTTTCTCAGCACGATGCTCACATTGATTGTGCTCAGAAGGAAGTCAAGATGACCCATTCTGATGAAGATGTGATTATCTTCGCCTCCAGGGATAATACTATCCGGCTTTTCTCTCTTAATGATAAAGGCGAAATTCATGCCATATCTCAAATTCCGGTGGTGAACGAATATCAAGACGTCTTTCCTGAAGAACTTCCAGGCATGCCTCCACACCGTCAGGTGGAATTTGTCATTGAACTCGAGCCGGGTACTGAGCCAGCATGCCGACGTCCGTACAAGCTCTCTCCGGATGAATTGAAGGAATTGAAGAAGCAGCTTGATAAGCAGGAGAGTATGGGTCTCATCAGACCTAGTACGTCTCCGTGGGGCTGTGGTGTCTTATTTGTCAAGAAGAAAGATGGCACGGAGCGTCTCTGTGTTGACTACCGGCCATTGAACAAGAAGACGATTAAGAACAAGTATCCGCTCCCCAACATCAACGAACACTTTGAGCAGCTCAAAGGAGCTAAAGTGTTCTCTAAGCTTGACCTCCGAATGGGCTATCATCAAATTCGCATTCGCGAGGAAGACATTCCCAAGACGGCCTTCAGAACGAGCTACGGTTCATATGAGTATACCGTCATGTCCTTCGGTCTCGCCAATGCTCCTCCTACCTTTTCGAGGATGATGCATTACATCTTCAACCCCTATACTGGCGAGTTTGTGCTTGTGTATCTGGATGATATTCTGGTGTTTTCCAAGAATGAAGAAGATCACGAAAAGCACTTACGTCTGGTTCTTGATCGACTCCGAGAGCATAAATTCTATGCCAAGTTCTCCAAGTGCGAGTTTTGGCTCGATAAGGTTTTGTACCTGGGCCACATCATCTCAGCTGACGGCATTGCGGTTAATCCCGAGAAAGTTGAAGCAATTGTCAACTGGGAAGCTCCTCAGAACGTCAAGCAGCTCCGCAGTTTTCTGGGTCTTGCCAGCTATTGCAGAAGGTTTGTTGAGAACTTCTCCAAGATTGCCAAGCCTCTTTCCAACTTGCTTCAGAAGAATGTCAAATACTTTTGGTCTCCAGAGTGTGAAGTGGCATTCAAAACTCTCAAAGAAAAGCTTGTCTCTGCTCCAGTTCTGACTCCTCCAGATGAATCCAAGCCCTATGAAGTGTTCTATTATGCTTCTCTTCAAGGTCTTGGTGGTGTGCTTATGCAAGATAAGAGAATTGTGGCATACACTTCTCGTCAGCTCAAGCCAAGTGAGAAGAACTATCCCACACATGATCTCGAGCTAGCAGCTGTGGTACATGCTCTGATTACGTGGAGACATCTGTTGTTGGGCAGAAAGGTCGACATCTTCACTGATCACAAGAGCTTGAAGTACATCTTCACACAGCCACATCTGAACCTCCGCCAGACTCGTTGGGTTGAAATGATCCAAGAGTATAATCCCAGCATTGAATACACTCCGGGCAAGGCGAATGTGATTGCAGATGCTTTGAGCAGAAAGGCATATTGCAACAGCCTTCTTATCAAGCCGTACCAGCCTGAGCTTTGTGAAGCTTTCAGGAAACTCAACCTCCAAGTTGTTCGGCAGGGTTTTCTTGCTAATCTCCAAATTGCTCCTACCTTGGAAGATCAAGTCCGTGAGGCCCAGCTCAGTGATACCATGGTGAAGAAGGTGAAACATGGGATTGCTAAGAGCATTCCGAAATACAAGTGCTTCTGTGTTGATGAGAGAGATACCTTGTTCTTCGCGGACAGACTCGTTGTTCCCAAAGGTGATCTCAGGAAGCTCATAATGGAGGAAGCTCATGATTCTCTCCTTTCCATTCATCCTGGCAGTTCCAAGATGTATCAAGATCTCAAGCAATCTTACTGGTGGACACGCATGAAAAGGGAAATTGCCCAATTCGTGAATGAATGTGATGTGTGCAGAAGAGTGAAAGCAGAACATCAACGTCCAACCGGTCTTCTCCAACCTCTTCCTATTCCCGAGTGGAAGTTCGACCACATTGAAATGGACTTCGTCACTGGCTTTCCTAGATCCAAGCGAGGAAATGATGCTATCTTTGTGGTGATGGACAAGCTTACCAAAGTCGCTCACTTTCTTCCAGTCAAGGAATCAATCAATGCAGCTCAACTTGCAGAGCTGTACACTTCCAGAATTGTGTCCCTACATGGCATTCCTCAAGTTATATCCTCAGACCGTGGAAGCTTGTTCACATCAAGGTTCTGGGACTCCTTTCAGTCCGCCATGGGCACTAAGATCAGGTTCAGCACTGCTTTTCACCCTCAGACTAGTGGTCAAGTCGAGCGAGTGAATCAGATTCTAGAAGACATGCTCAGGGACTGTGTCATCTCCTTTGGCATGAAATGGGAAGACTGCCTTCCATTTGCCGAGTTCTCTTACAACAACAGCTTTCAAGCAAGTGCAGGCAAAACACCGTTTGAAATTCTCTATGGCAGAAAGTGCCGTACCCCTCTCAACTGGTCTGAAACAGGCGAACGTCAACTTCTTGGCAATGACTTGATCTCAGAAGCCGAAGAAATGTGCAAAGTCATACGTGAGAATCTCAAGGCCGCTCAGTCGCGTCAGAAGAGCTACTATGACGGCAAGCATCGTGATTTGGCATTCAACATCGATGATCATGTCTATCTCCGTGTATCTCCGATGAAAGGAACCCAAAGATTCGGTATCAAAGGAAAGCTTGCTCCTAGATACGTCGGGCCTTTCAAGATTCTTGGCAAAAGAGGCGATCTAGCCTATCAACTTGAGCTCCCTCCCAACTTCGCAAATGTTCATGATGTCTTCCATGTGTCTCAACTCCGTAAATGCTTCAAGGCACCTGAGCGCATGATTCCGTTTGAAGAGATTGATCTTCAACAAGACCTGTCCTACCGAGAGCACCCAGTTGCCATTCTCGAAGAAACTGAACGCAAGACCCGAAACAAGTCCATCAAATTTCTGAAAGTCAAGTGGTCACATCACACCGACCGAGAGGCTACCTGGGAACGAGAAGATCATCTTCGTTCCGAGTACCCTTCCTTTTTAGTCCCGAGATCTTTTTGTAGTAGAGGAGAGTTTGTAATGCCCCGGATGTAATACTTTCCCTTTTGGGTATATAATATATCTCCGGCTTCATCTATTTCCATTCCGGGTTCTTTGTCTTTCGGGTTTCGTCGTTTTGTTGTGTGAGTGTGTGGCATTCATTCATATCATGTAGACATGTGCATCGCATTGCATTTGTGTTGTCGGTTGCATCCGGTTCGTCGCGTTCCTTCCCGTTGTCTGTTTCGCGTTCCGGAGCTCCCTCACGTGTCCGTGACGTCCCATAGGCCTACTTTGTTGTTTGGGCGTGTAACGTTACCGGTGTGCCGCGAGGTTGTTGTCTGTGTTGTTGTTTTGTTGTGTGCAACCCGCCTCTCAAATCTCGTCTCGTTTGGACTCCGTTGGCCATCCCATCCGTTGTTCGTGTGGGTCCAAAGTGCCTTTACTTTGTGTCCCAGAAACACCCCTACTGCAGTCTTTTATCTTCTCCTAGGCCCTTTTAAACTATCCCCGCGATCGGATCCGTCGGATCGCGATCGGAGGGCTCCTAGCACCCCCAGATCCCTCCTAACCCTAAAAACTGCTATATAATTAGACCCTAGTCTATTTGGGCATCTATCTTCTTCCTCCCCTTCCCCTAAAAATCTGGATCTAATTCCCCTCCTCTCCATCTGGCCAGTTCCCGAGGGAACCAGCCAGATCCACCGCAGCCTCGAGCGACCGACCAGTTCCAGCCGCGAGTCAACGCCCGAGGTCTTCTTCGATCGGCCAGGCCAGCAGACCGCGCCGACCAGGCCTCCCCTCATCGAGCCGCCCGATCGGGAGCTCGACCACATCGCCTGGCCTCGCCGCTCCCTCGCTTAGGCTTCAAAGCCGCGCCGCTTCCCGCGCCAGGCCCAGGCGCTGCTCCCCATCGCCACCGCAAGCGCCTGGACCGCCTCCTCGCCCCGACCGAGCCGCGAGGGGCCAGTCCGCATCGCCCCGCGCGGCCTCCGCACCAGCCGGGCCGGCCTCCCAGCCGGGCCTCCGCAGCCAGCGCGCCGCCGAGCCGCCGCAGGCCGGCCTCCCTCCCACAGCGGGCCGCCTCCATCCCGCAGGCCACCGCCGGCCCATTCCGCCTCCAGCGCCCCACGGGCCGACCGCCTTCGCGCCGGCCCACCCGCCGGATCCCAGGCCGCCGCCCCTCCGGACCGCCCCAGCGCCCAGGCCGCGGGCCGGTTTCCTCCGTCCGCTTCTTCATCCACTCCAGGCCCGCAGTGCCAGATCCGGCCCGATCTGTTCAGATCTGAGTGAGGTTGACTCCCCACTCCTCTAAGTCCTAGATTTTAATCTGTGATGCATATTTCAAACTGTTAGATCTCCTTGTGTGTTTGTCCGATTCGCGCATATAGCATGTCCAGACGTTCGTGGGATTGTGCTCTACGTTTCATCTGTTGTTGTCATGCATGTTAGAGATCATCTAGGTGCTCGTTTTGCTGTTGCAATAGTGCATCATGATAAAAACTGCTGTTATGTGATGTTTGTATGTCACCTTTGCCATGTGATATCTTTTAGCTCGTTTGTCCGAATGATCCAAATGACATGTCCACGTGTTCGTCTTGCCATGCTCTACGTGTTGTATGTGCTAGGTAGCATGATAGATTTATTATTGCCTTGTTATCATCGTTGCAAAGTGCCATTTGGCTGTGATGTTATTTCACTTGGTATGAAATGCCATCTTGTTGAGCTCGTTGCTATCGTTGTGTTTATCTCCATGAAGCATGCTTGTGTGTTTCGGGATCACCTTCATGTGTACTTTGATGAGGTGCTTACCTCTTGCCATGTTTAGTTTCGAGGTGACTTAAACATGCTCTTTTATATGCCATGATGAAATTGCTGTTTTAGGACTTAGTGGATTTCCACTAAGTCTGAGATCTGTAACGTTCCGATGCCATGTTCGTGTGATGTTCTAGGACAAAGCATGATAGTGTTGGAGTGGATCTTGCTTGTTCCTTGTAGTATATATTGTTGTCTTTCCATTCATGTCCTCACAGGTCCATTTAAGTGGTTGTAGCATGTTTATCTTTTGCTCCAAAGTTTCAATAATATTCTGCTGCCAGAATTTTATTGTCGAGTTCAATATGTCCAAGATCATTGCTATTGATCCGTGGCTCCGTTGGGGGTGCACCTTTGGACTTAGTTGCTGTAGTATATGTCTACTTTGTTTTCTAGGTCTTTGCCATGTTGTTTGAATGCTGTAGCTCAAGTATTTTGAGCTCCGAAGTTGCTATGTTGCTGTAATTTTCAGCTTTCGCTCATTTCTTTTTTCGGGCATAACTTTTAGCCCGTAACTCCGATTTTAGCGAATCTTATACCAAACTTAATTGATTTTCTGTGTAGAATCTTAATATGTTATTGTTGTCATGTTTCGAGGTGTTTTGCTTGAGTGATATTTTCCGTGCTCCGTGTGCATCCTTAGTGCATCCATCATGCATTCATCTTTTTCGAGTGCGCATTGCATCTTGTTGATTTGTGCTTGGTGTGATTGTTTTGCTTAGAGCCGGAAGCTGAGTCTGAGTTCGAGTACGAGCACGAGTTATCCAACGAGGTTGAGCACGAGGACCCTTCTTACGATCCGAACGACTTCTCTTCAGGCAAGATGACCGAACCCCGATAACATTACTATCTTTGCCTATTGCTAGTAGTTCCGCTCTATAGTTTTGCCTCGATGCCCATGATCTTCTTGTCAGCCTCCTACTTGTAAACCATTGCCGTGTTTAACCAACCTACCTATGCAAACCGTTGCTTGGCTAAGTACGCTTCGCTCAGCCCCTTCTTATAGCGTTGCTAGTTGCAGGTGAAGATCGAAGATGCTTGCTTCATGATGAAGTTTGGTTGGGTTATATCACACTATATAAATGCTTAAAATGAAATCATCTATATACTGGCAAGGGTGGAAGGCTAAGCCTTTTGCTTGGTGATTTGTTCCACTCATGCCGTTAGGAACCGTATAAACCGGTGTTATGTTCCTTGATTATGCGTTCCTAACACGGTTGGGGTGTATGGGACCCCCTCGATAAACCGCTAAGTGCTAAGTCTTTTCCAGCAAGTCCCAACATTGGTACTATTTTCCTAATAACAAACTAAACTTGCATAGGGATTAATTAACCCTCTTTCTTAATCAACAACCCCGGGCCAGTGCTCCACATGAGTGTTGGTCCGAAACGGGGGTCCTGCAGGGCCGCCTTGGGGCAACCCGAGGTATCTGGCATACACCTGTAGCATCGCCCATCTGGTCGTGTCCTGAGACTTAGATACGCGCGGCTACTATCAGGGTGTCGACACGCCGGGAGGATTTGCTGGATTAGCCTTACCTTAGTTCGGTATATCTTGAGCACGGGATTCCGAGGATACTCGGGTCTTCCCACTTTGGAGTTGCGACTCCGCGGATCGTGGGCTTGTAATGGGTCAAGTTGGAACACCCCTGCAGGGTTTGAACTTTCGAAAACCGTGCCCGTGGTTATGTGGCAGATGGGAGCTTGTTAATATCTGGTTGTAGATAACTTGACACAATGTTTCTAATACACTACCAGCGTGTGTTCCGTGACTGTCAATTTCCGAATAGGGATTCGGGAGTTGAACACGGAGGGGTTATGCTTGTGGAGCTTGTAGTTAGGATCACTTCGTGATCACTTCTCGCCGAGGCTTCCTCTTCTCGCTCTCACTCACGTAAGCTAGTTGCTAGTTGCTGCTGCAGACACTTATTCTTTTCTTCAGCCTTTATCCTCTCCCAAAGGCTTAAATAGTCTTGTTACCCGGTAACGGGATTGCTGAGTCCTCTGTGGCTCACAGTTACTTCACACCAGATGCAGGTCCAGCTATGAGCTATCCAGGTGATGGCACCGAGCTAGACTGGGAGTACGACGAGGAGCATAGTCGGTACTATGTGCGATACCCGGATGATCAGTAGTGGAGACTCTTACTAGGATTCGATCCGCCTGTGGTTTATTTATCTAAGTTTGGTATCTTGACTTTTGGATTTTGCCCTTAGAGGGTTGTGATGTTCTTAATGTATGATGATTGAGACTTGAATTGTAATTCTGTGACATGGCGAGTGTAAGCCAACTATTTTCTGTTTACAATCCCCTCTTTTACATGAGATGTGCAAAGATTACCGAACTTGAGATCATTCTAGGATGGATTTATGCCTTTAAGTCGTGCCTCGACACGTAGGACGTATAACTCAATCCTGGGCATTACAAGTTGGGTGCATGACTTATCTTGAAGGTCCTCAAGAGATTCTCCACGCGGTGCTCCTGGCTTGCTCTCGATGCATCGTGACTACGATTTCACGATTTCCTTCCCGCTTGCCTTAGAGTTCTGCGTCGGCACAGCCCGACCCCGCACATACCTCAGCCGCCGCTGGCTCGTCTAGATCGCTTGGACGAGACTAGGGAGTGAGGGGTTACATGGCCAGTTAGTCCCCTGAGAATTGATGCTCAGGGGTACCCCTTGATGTACGAACAGCCCTCGAGAAGAAAATGCTGGACTAGGTCTTGGTGTTCTGCGTCGGCCGGGCCTGACCCAGTGCATATGTCAGCCGCTCCTGGCTCGTCCACATCGCCAGGACGATACTAGGGAGTGAGGGGCTACGTGGCCAGTTAGGCCCCTGAGACGTGATGCTCAGGGGTCCCCCTTGACGTATGAACAGGCCTCCGGAAGGGGAGGTGAAACCATTCCATAGTGTTCTACGTCGGCAGAGCCCGACCCCACGCATACCTCAGCTACCGCTGGCTCGTCCGGATCGCCCGGACGAGGCCAGGGAGTGAGGGGCAACGTGGCCAGTTAGGCACCTAAGACGCGATGCTTAGGAGTCCTCCTTGACGTGCAAATGGACCTTTGGGCGAGAATACGTAGCTAGGCCTCGTTGTTCTACGTCAGCAGAGGCCGGCCACACCCGTACCTCAGCCGCCGCTGGCTCGCCCGGATTGCCACGATGAGGCCAGGGAGTGAGGGGCTACGTGACCAGTTAGGCCCCAGAGACGCGATGCTCAGGGGTCCTCCTTTACATACGAACATACCTTCATACCTGTTTGGTGGGGCGTACACTAGGCGTGACCTGCGCGCAGCCCCCGTGCTTAGCCCCCATCGGGCGGCTCTCCCAAGGGGAGGCTGTCGGATCTTGGGTTCCGGCAAAACCCTTGAGGTTCAAACTCTGGGTGCGCATGAAGATCTCTCCTTTCGCCCTAGCTCGCCTACTCACTGATTCCTAGGCCTAGTTCGTTGAACTCGGAGAACAAGGGACACAAAGGTTTATACTGGTTTGGGCCACCATTGTGGTGTAATACCCTAATCTAGTGTGGTGTGGTGGATTGCCTTGTAGGCTGGGGAAGAACTAGTACATGGGAAGAATAGCCTCCTGAGGAGAGGTGTTCTAGAGCTCGATGAGCTTGGGTGGCGACGCTGCCGTGGGCTCCGCGATTACCTCTGCTCTGTCGTCCTGCTGGTCTTGGTCTTGTTGCACCGATATGTAAACCTTTGGAGGATGCCTCGGGACTCCTCGTCTGCGCCTGCCCCTTTAGCACCGAAGAGGAAACTGGCGTCCTGCACCCGCTAGCAACCGCCTGGCCTTGGTCGTCATGGCTCACGTCACGAGGACCTCGCGACGTGCCGCTTGCCTTGATATCTCCGCTCCTCGGGAGCCAGCCTAGTGAGGCCGTCCCAGGGGAGGTCTTGCATCGCCCGCCTCATGAGGCTCAGCCCCTCACGAGGGTCTTTAGTCGTTGCTGACGAGGTTGGGCCATACCGGGCCGCTGGTCGAGGCACGCTCCGGGCCGCAGGCAGGCAAGTCTGGGTTCCCCCGTTCCTAGAACGCCGATAGTAGCCCCCAAGCCCGAGGCGGGCTCGAACTTGGCTTTGCGGCGAAGCCAAGGGTCAAGTGCGGAGCGCCGCAAGCCCCAAAAGTCCACGGCCTTGATTGACGCGTGGCAATTGATGGGACATGGGCGTCTCCACTTCCCCACGCAGCCTCGGAAACTACCGACTCGACAGGTCCCTACATGCACAAAAGACCATCATTACCTGCGATTATGGAGCCCATCGGTTGGCCTTCTCCTGGCTATAAATAAGGCGACTGGCGGAGCCCTTGTTGCCCATATTATCCCTTCATTCTTCCCACTTCTTCTTACTCCTCCTTGTTGTTCGCCTGGCAGAGCCACCCATTACGCCGATGATGAGGTTCTCGTCCGCGGAGAAGGGGAACTCCCGTTAGGAGGGGCCTGGCTCACCACCTCCTAAGAGGGGATGAGGGTGCCCCCACAAGTGTGCCGCAAACCCTGCCACAGCTACCCGCAGGCGCAGGCGGACGTCCTTAGTGCCTGGCGCCGCCCTCGGCAACCGCGGTGGCGGTTCTTCGCGTGGTTCGGATCGTCGAGGCCATTGCAGCCCTGTGAATGAGGGGAGATCCGCCGGGGTCAACCGGCCTCCCCGGCCGCGCCTTCATTCGGCGGAGGTGATGCTGGAGTTTGTCATGTGGTCGGAGACCCCAACCGATAATCGGCTCCAGCTCCCGTGCTCCCCAGCCGGTGAACTTCCGACCGCGAGCTCCGGCGGTCTTTGGCTGTAGGCGGACGTTTGCTGCTGCAGGGCTTTGGTTGCGGTGGAGATCTCATACACGGGCACCGAGACCCTAGCCCACGGCTGGCAGATGTTTGCACGCGCGCGCGGCTTTGGGCAGACGGTGCACCCTTCACTTCAGGTATGATGACGACTCGACCCTCTTTATTAGGGTGTTCGGGGAAGACGGTCGCCGTTGGGTGCTGCCACAACGACAACGACGGCGGCGAGGTGCTACTTCTCGAGCTTGCATTGTATTCCCTCGAAGAGGAAAGAGAGATGCAGCACAGTAGCGTAAGTATTTCCCTCAGTTTTTGAGAACCAATGTATCAATCCAGTAGGAGACCACGCGCGAGTCCCTCGCACCAGCACAAACAAATAAGAACTTCGTAGCCAACGCGATAAGGGGTTGTCAATGCCTTTACGGTCACTTACGAAAGTGAGATCTGATAGAGATGATAGTTTGATATTTTTTGTATTTTTGGATATAAGAACAGAAAGTAAAAGCGGAAAAGTAAAGTAGATTGTAGATTTATTTGTTGAGAATAGACCCGGGGGGACTAGGTTTCTCTAGTGGCTTCTCTCATGATAGCATAATTCTACGGTGGGTAAACAAATTACTGTCGAGCAATTGATAGAAAAGCAAATAATTATGAGACTATCTAGGCATGATCATTGTATATAGGCATCACATCCGAGACAACTAGACTGAAATGATTCTGCATCTACTACTATTACTCCACACATCCACCGCTATCCAGCATGCATCTAGAGTATTAAGTTCATAAGAACAGAGTAACGCCTTAAGCAATATGGCATGATGTAGAGGGATAAACTCAAATAACATGATATAAACCCCATCTTTTTATCCTCGATGGCAACAATACAATACGTGCCTTGCTGCCACTACTGTCACTGGAAAGGGACACCGTAAAATTGAACCCAAACACCAAGCACTTCTCCCTTTGCAAGAACTATAGATCTAGTAGGCCAAACCAAACCAATAATTCGAAGAGACTTGCAAGGCTATTATAATCATAAATAAAGAGTTCAGAAAAGAACAAAATATTTCTCATAGATAATCTTGATCATAGACCCACAATTCATCGGATCTCGCCAAACACACCGCAAAAAGAGATTACATCAAATAGATCTCCTCGAAGACCGAGGAGAACTTGGTATTGAGATCCAAAGAGAGAGAAGAAGCTATCTTGATACTAGCTATGGACCCGAAGGTCTGTGGTAAACTACTCACAAGTCATGGTGAGGCGATGATGATGATGTAGAAGCACTCCGGGGTAGATCCCCCCTCTAGCGGAGCTCCAGACAGGCCCCAAGATGGGATCTCACGGGAACAGAAGGTTGCGGCAGTGGGACTAGGGTTTTCTCTGTTCGTCTGATGGTTTTGGGGTATGTAGGTATATATAGGAAAAAGGAGGGCACCGGGGGCCAAACATGGGGCCCACGAGGCAGGAGGGTGTGCCCTGTAGGGGGGGCGCCCCCACCCTCGTGGAGACCACGTGTACCCTACTCCGTGGTTCTCAAGTTTCCCGTGCGTATTTTTCTCCAAAAATATCTCTCCCGAAGGTTTCATTCCGTTTGGACTCCGTTTGATATTCCTTTTCTGTAAAACCTGAAATAGGCAAAAAACAGCAATCTGGACTGGGCCTTTGGGTTAATAGGTTAGTCCCAAAAATAATATAAAAGTGTATAATAAAGCCCATTAAACATCCAAAATATCATAAATAATAGCATGGTACAATCAAAAATTATAGATGTATCAAGCATCCCCAAGCTTAATTCCTGCTCGTCCTCGAGTAGGTAAATGATAAAAACAGAATTTTTGATGTGGAATGCTAACCAACATAATTTTCAATGTAGTTTTCTTAATTGTGGCATGAATGTTCAGATTCGAAAGATTCAAGACAAAAGTCTATATTGACATAAGAAATAATAATACTTCAAGCATACTAATAAAGGAATCATGTCTTTTCAAAATACTATGGCTAAAGAAAGTTATCCCTACAAAATCATATAGTCTGGCTATGCTCCCTCTTCATCACACAAAATATTCATATCATGCACAACCCCGGTTTTATCCAAGCACTTGTTTTCATACTCTATTCTTTCAAACCTTTCAACTTTCACGCAATACAGAAGTGTGAGCCATGCATATAGCACTATGGGTGGAATAGAGTGGTGGTTGTGGAGAAGACAAAAAGGAGGGAGATAGTCTCACATCAACTAGGCGTATCAACGGGCTATGGAGATACCCATCAATAGATATCAATGTGAGTCAGTAGGGATTTCCATGCAACGGATGCACTAGAGCTAAAATGTATGAAAGCTCAAGAAAAGAAACTAAGTGGGTGTCCATCCAACTTGCTTGCTCACGAAGAACTAGGGCATTTGAGGAAGCCCGTCATTGGAATATACAAGCCAAGTTCTATAATGAAAATTCCCACTAGTATATGAAAGTGACTAAACATGAGACTCTCTATCATGAAGAACATGGTGCTACTTTCAAGCACAAGTGTGGAAAAAGATAGTAGCAATTGTCCCTTTTCTTTTCTTTTTTTCTCTTTTTTAGGAGGGGCCTTTTCTTTTGTTCCGCCTTTCCTCACATGGTACAATGCTCTAATAATGATGATCATCACACTTACATTGAATTACAACTCGATATTACAACTCAATACTAGAACAAAGTATGACCCTATATGAATGCCTCCGGCGGTGTACCGGGATGTGCAATGAATCAAGAGTGACATGTATGAAAAATTATGCATGGTAGCTTGGCCACAAATACGATGTCAACTACATGATCATGCATGGCAATATGACAATATGAAGCGTGTCATATGAACGGAACGGTGGAAAGTTGCATGGCAATATATCTCGGAACGGCTATGAAAATGCCATGATACGTAGGTATGGTGGCTGTTTTGAGGAAGATATATGGTGGCTGTTTTGTGGAAGGATATAGTGGGTGTATGGTACCGGCGTAATTTGCGCGATACAAGAGAGGCTAGCAATGGTGGAAGGGTGAGAGTGCGTATAATCCATGGACTCAACATTAGTCATAAGAACTCATATACTTATTGCAAAAATTTATGAGTCATCAAAACAAAGCAATCAACGCATGCTCCTAGGGGGGAGGTTGGTAGGAGTTAACCATCGCGCGCCCCCGACCTTCACACAAAGGATGACACTCTACAAATACCTCATGTTCTAACTTCGTCACATAGCGGTTCACCATACATGCATGCTACGGGAATCACTAACCTTAACACAAGTATTTCTCAATTTCATAATAACTCTACTAGCATGACTCTAATATCACTATCCCCATATCTCAAAACAATTATCAAGCATCCAACTTCTCATCATATTCAATGCACTTAGTGTGAAAGTTTTTACTACATTCATCTTGGATGCCTATCATGTGAAGTCTAGTTTTATAGCCAAAGCCCATTACCATGCTGTTTTAATAGAATCTCTAAAGGATATAAGTGAAGCATGAGAGATCAACAATTTCTACAAAATATAATTACCACTGTACTCGAAAAGATATAAGTGAAGCACTAGAACAAAAACTATTCTACTCAAAATATATAAGTGAAGCACATAGAGTGTTCTAACAATTCCTACGCCATATTTATCTCTCTCAAAAAGGTGTGTCCAGCAAGGATAATTGTGGCAAACTAACAAGCAAAGACTCATATAACACACGCTCCAAGTAAAACACATATCACGTGGTGAATAAAAATATAGCTCCGAGTATAGTTACCGATAGATGTAGACGAAAGAGGGGATGCCTTCCCGGGGCATCCCTAAGCTTAGGCTTTTGGTTGTCCTTGAATTTTACCTTGGGATGCCTTGGGCATCCCCTAGCTTAGGCTCTTGCCACTCTTTGTTCCATAGTCCATCAAAGCAATACTCAAAACTTGAAAACTTCACAACACAAAAATTAGACAAAAATCTCGTGAGCTCCGTTAGTATAAGAAAGCAAACCACCACTCAAGGGTACTGTAATAAACTCATTCTTTGTTTATATTGGTGTTAAAACTACTGTATTCCAACTTCTCTATGATTCATATCCTCCAATACCACTCATAGATTCATCAAAATAAGCAAACAACACACAAAAAATAGAATCTGTCAAAAACAGAACAGTCTATAGTAATCTGTAAATTTCGCATACTTATGTAACACCAAAAAATGAAATAAATTGGTAAACTTGAGGAATTTTTCTATTAATAATCCGCAAAAAGAATCAACTAAATAGCATGCTCCAGTAAAATCTGGTGACCTTTCTAGCGAGCGCTAAAAATTCTGTTTTTCACAGCAAGATCATATAAACTTCACAAAAGTCTTCCCAAAGTTTCTACTTGGCACAAACACTAATTAAAACAAAAAACCACATCTAAACAGAAGCTAGATGCAATATTTATTCCTAAAAATCAGAAAAAAAATATAAAATTGGATTGCCTCCCAACAAGCGCTATCATTTTGCGTCCCTAGCTAGGCATGATATTTCAATGATCCTCACATGAAAGACAAGACTTGAAGCACAAAAATAGCATCATAAACCATGTGAAAATCACATCTAAATCTAACATACTTCCTATGCATAGGCATTTTATAGGAAAACAAATTAGCAAGACAAGCAAGATCTAGCATATGCAAGGAAGAAGAAAGAAACAAGATCAATCTCAACATGAAGACAGGTAATTTAGTAACATGAAGATTTCTACAACCATATTTTCCTCTCTCAAAATAATTGCATGTGGGATCATAAGCAAATTCAACAATATAGGTATCACAAAACATATTCTCAACACGATCCACATGCATACAAAGTTGACACTCTTCCAAAATAGTGGGATTAACATTAACTAAAGTCATGACCTTTCCAAACCCACTTTTATCAAAAGATTCACAAGATTGCATATTCTCCAAATATGTGGGATCTAAAGTTGACACTCTTCCAAACCCACTTTCAATATTATTGCAAACACTATTTTCAATCTCATATTTATTAGGGGGGTAGATAGTGTCTTCTTTCTCGGGGTCTTCGACTGCCACGTCCTTTTCTTCTCATGCGACGGTGATGATGTCCCGTCTCCCTGGCATCTTGAGGACGTTGTAGCCAGGTGACACACGGCCACGAACTTGTCTAGGGCCGGATACCCAAGGATGGCATTATACAGGAGGCCAGTGTGAGCGATGTCAAAGTCGATGAGCTCGGTGTGGTAGTTGTCGCGTGTGCCAAAGGTAACGGGAAGCCAGATCCATCCGATTTGGGTGGTGGAGCCATCGGGCACTCCTGAGAAAGGCCTGATGGGTAGCAGCTAGTCATAAGGTACTTGGAGACGGTAAAATGTATCGAGAGAGAGAATGTTGAGCCATGCACCGCCATCGATCAGGGTCTTGGTGACTTGGACGTTGCTGTTGAGGGGTGAGCAGAGCACTGGGAGGGCGCTAGCGGTTGCCGCACACTTAAGCTTGTCAGCAAATCTGAAGGTGATGGTGCACTTGGACCACTTGAGCGGCCGTGGGGCTTCTATCCTGGGAAGAGCCGCGTTTACTTCGCGGGCGAACTGCTTGAAGAGGCGCTGAGAGGCTAGAGCCCGCGCACCACCCAAGATGCAAGCGATGGCGCCAGGCTCCTAGAAGCCCCAGACCCCTCGTGTTGGTGGTCGTTCCTTCTTGGTGGTGGCAGCGGAGGGAGGCCGGCCTTGCCTGGAGGACGGTCCTCACGAGGCAGGTCCCTCCAGGAACCCTCACGAGGCTGGCCCCTCCAGGCACCCTCGCGAGGCTGATCGTGCCAGTGGTCCTCACGAGGATGATCACGCCACTCTTGACGGGGGCCGTGGTCGTCCCAGCGCACCCCGGTCCAGCTTCCTCCATGTTCTTAGCCTCGGTCGCCGTGCTCGGGGCGTCGGCCAATGCGCCCATCGCGGATGGCTCTGAGGTCTTGGCAGTCGTTGGTGTTGTGGCTATCCACGTCGTGGAAAGCGTAGAATGGGCGACTACTCTTGGATGACTCTGGGTGGTCGCGGCCATACTTCGTCCTCGGTTCGGCCGCAAGCACAACCGCCCCCTTGCGCTTCACGTCCTTGGCCTTGGCCCTCTTGTCTTCAGGGTCAGCAGCGAGGAGCTCGACAAAGGAAAGGTGCCCCTCCTCAGCTCTGGCGCACTTGGTCGCGAGGTTGAACAGCTCCAGGGCCGTGCACAGATCTTCGTGGACGGTGAGCTCCTCCTTCATCTTGACATCGCGGACGCCATCAGAGAATGCTGAGATGATGGCCTCATCCGTGATCTTGGGGATCTTCACGCGGACGATGTTGAAGCATTGAATGAACTTCTACAGGGTTTCTCCTGGTTGTTGCTTGATGCGCCGTAGATCACCTGCTGCCTGCGGGCGGTCGCGGGTGCCCTGGAAATTGGCGATGAAACGCTCGCGCATCTCACCCTAGGTGGAGATCAATCCCACGGGCAGGTTCAGGAGCCATGAGCACGCACCGTCCTTCAGAGCCATGGGGAACCAGTTCGCCATGATCTTCTCGTCACTGTTGGACACCTCGATGCTCAGCTCGTAGAGCTGCAGGAACTCAGCAGGGTTGGGGGTGCCGTCATAGTGTGGAGGCGGGTCGGGCTTGAACTTCCCAGACCAGTTGATGTTGCGCAACTCAGGGGTGAGTGCCTTGCAGCCTGCTGTTGACACCGGAGCCTGTCCCAGAGGCGGATCTTGGTCTTGGTTTCCATGCGCCGCCACTGTGGGGGGCGCACGGTCTCGAAGCGGCGGTGGAGGGAGCGCGAGCGCTCCTCCTTGAGGCCGCTGGATCTCTTGGCAGCTTCCTTCTTCGTGCACGGGTGCCCCATGCGGTGGGTCGCGCTACGGTGCCGTGTGCCTTGGATCGTGGACGACGCCTTGATGCAGAGGTGGTGGAGGTGCTTCATGGGCCATGTCGCCCGCAAGGGGTGGCGGGCATCGTAGCGAGAGAGACGGGGCAGGAGAGCCCCCGGCGGCGCTGATGAGCTCGGCGATGCGGTCGAGCTAGTCCTCATAGAGGTCGTCGATGGGGCGGTAGCGCAGGAGCTCGCACGGCATTAGCAGCGCAGCCTGCGCGTCCGCGGGTCCGCGACGGCTGTGGGACGACGAGCCAGCGGGGGTCAGTGATGGGGTTGCGGTGCGTCCATCCCGCCTCACCGTGGGATGCAGCGACGAGACCTGTTGCTCGTGCCGCGCTGGGCCGGTGGCGGCGTTGGCGGTGGGCGATGGAGAACGACGAGGATGTCTGCCTGTGGGAGCTATCTGGGAGACGCGGGCGGCGAGGGCGGCCCGTCGCTCACCATGAGCACGGCGAGAGTCAGCCATGGAAGCGATGGAGCGTTGACGCATTGACCAACGGAAGAGAGGCTTCAGCACACCCCTACCTGACACGCCAAATGTCAGATTTCGGGTTCCGCAAACCCTTGAGAGGTTCGAACTTTGGGGTGTGCACGAAGAACACTCTGTCCCCAACGCGCTCACCCTGCGATTCGACGGCCTAGCTCGACGAACTCAAAAAACAAGGGACACGGAGGATTATACTGGTTCGGGCCACCCTGTGGTGTAATACCCTACTCCAGTGTGTGTGGTAGATTGGCTTGTATGGCTGTGGATGAACTAGCACAAGGGATGAACAACCTCCGGAGGAGAGGTGTTCTTGGGCTCGAAAGAGCTTGTGGTATCTGTAAGGTGGAATGGATCTGATCCCCTCTATGGTTGTGGCTAGGTCCTATTTATAGTGGCTTTGGTCCTCTTCCCAAATATCAGTGGGAAGGGATCCCACAACGTCCAAATTTGAAGGGGAACAGCTAGTGCAAGTTATCCTGGCAAAAGAAGTCTTCGCCTGCCAAAGACTCTAGTGCTGACGCCACGCCGGGCTCCATGATGACCTCTGTTCTACCGCCCTAATGGTCCTTGGTCTTGTTGCATCGATATGGAAACCTTTGCCTGAACCCTCGGGACTCCACGCATGCGCTTGCCCCTTAGGACAAAAGAGGAAACTGGTACACTGCGCCCGCTGGTACCTGCCTGGCCGTAGTCGTCATGGCTCACGTCATGTGAACCTCGCGAGGTGCACCTCGCATAGATATCTCCGCTCCACGGGAGCCAAGCTAGGGAGACTGCCCCGAGGGAGGTCTTGTTGTCGCCCGCCTCGCGAGGCTTGGCCCCTCGCGAGGGTCTTGAGTTGCGGTTGCTGAAGTTGGGCCGTACCAGGCCGCTGATGGAGCCACGTCACGGGCCGTAGGCAGGCAAGTTTGGGTAACACCGTTCCCAGGACGCTGACAAGTTGAGATACAATTGTAATGAATCTTTTTGTTCCATATTTCTCTTCTCAATCCAACTCAGCAGTAATCCATTGCATCATAACTAGCTTGATATCCTTTATTCAAGATCATTGTCTTGCAGCACTTGAAGCCAAAAATACCCACCCCCTATATGTGAAAATATCCAATGAAGCCTCCAAAACAAAATAGATATCAACATAGATTGAGATAAGGAATACACAAAAGTCCTACTTAGGAATACACGAATATCCAATGAAGACTCCAAAACACAATAGAGATCAATATTGTGTTTTTGGAGGTTTCAACAGAGAGACTTGTAAAGCAAGGCAGAGGAGATAGAGATCAATATAGATTGAGATAAGGAATACACAAAGGTCCTACTTAGATCTATACAATACATGTTTAGTCAAAATAGTCTGGACATGCTAGACTCAACAAGGACCGGTAGGGAGGTTATCCTACACTCCTCTCTTTTCTCCTCGTCAAAACCTTTACCAAATTATATATAGATGATTTCTCTAAGTTCACCCACTGACCCAAAGCATCTTCATAAGCCCGGAGAATATTACATAGCTTAGAAAAGGTATACAATGAAGCCTCTAAAAACACAATATTGTAATCCGCAAATAAAATATGAGTGACATTGAGGCCAGTGCTCCCAAAAGACACCCCTAGATATCTCTGTCGTGTTGGATTTCCTTGAGGAGAGCCGAAAATCCCTCCATACAAAAGAGGAAAAGGTAAGGGGTAGATGATCTCCCTATGTAAGTCTCCTCGTGGGAAAGAAACCTTGAGATAAATGCCCATTAAGCTTGAACGCAAATCAGGCCAACCTAATGCATCTAATGACCTTGTGTGAGGGAAACCAAAACACGTCATCATGTTACCCTACTTGTTCATATGCCTTCATCATGTCAAGCTTAACAACACAAGGTTTCTTCCTTTTCCTATTCCTAGTAGCATTTACACACTTATATGCCACCAAAACATTGTTTGTCATCAATTTCTTTGGGACAAGAGCAGTACTCATAAATCAGAATGGCACGGGTTGATGATTTAAAAGAAGAAATGCACTGCTACGGTAAAATATCCGTTAGCTAAGAAAGACACATGCCCACAAAAAGGGACCCGACTCCTCTACACGTAGTGGACAATTCAGAAGGAAAGGCAGGGGTCCACAATTGTAATTAATATTTTTGTTCCATCTTTTCATACTATTAAATACGATCACTTTTCAAGAATTCACTTGATGAATCAAATAGGGGGCCAGTTAATCGCTACTCATAGCATGGCCGAATCTAATAACACCTATTCGCTGCAATAACTTGCCAGGCCGGTTAATTGACCAATTAAACCGATTAATGAGTTATCATGCTGATTAATCCATAATGACCCATTAATGGGTGGGAAAACAAAGACCAAATTTTTGGCATGTAACCCCTTCTAGCCTCATACCGCCCTTCTTAGCTAGGATTAATAATTTTACCACCTCTCTATGATTTTCGTATGTGTATGACGGCATGTTTTGGTATACTACATAGCTGAGAGCATGAGAGTATGGTATAATACATAAAGCAATCTAGATATATGTTGGCAAGTTCCTATTCAATGTACCGATTAATGGTCGGTCGATTAATCCAATTAATAGGCTGATTCACTAATTAATCACTACTCCTAAACCGACTGAGCAACTACCAGTTAACGATTTGTTGAACATTGAATACGATAAGTGCAATGCATGCTGATATTAGGTAGGAAATTAATTGTATGTTTATTAGAAAGAATGCCAGCTATGTGTTAATTATCTAATTAGTACATCCATTGTGGTATGATATTAATTGTTGGCTCAAATGTTGAGCACTCACCATTAGAGCAATTTAGGTCATCAGATTGACACATTTTAATGACCGAGATTAATTGATCTGCCCCTTTGGATCTTTTATAAGGTAATGGTTGGATACGACCGCTGAATTTTGAGCCGATCACTAGGGCTCTCGCGCACTCTATGGGACCCACACGCATTCTTTTTCTCCCTCGCAAACTTATCTTCTCATAGTCCACACATTTCTCGTATCTTTCCTTCTCCCCTTCTTTCTCATGCGCACACACAGATGGCACTAACGCGGGCTCGCAACACAACCGTGAGAACCCCTCCATGCGGATGAGTAACCCGCCACCCACCCACGATGTGAGCGACCATGATGCAGGGGAGCTCATGCTACTGCGACTAGGTGATGCCTAGGGTCATGGCGTGGCCATGGGTGACAATGGAAGAGGGTGTGGGGTGTTTCTACATGCACACGCATGTCTATGATATGATGACAACCGACCCTGCTCCAGCGTGTCGGTGGTAGAAGGGTCGATGCCCAAGGTTATGGCACAAAATTGGGAGCTACCGGTCCAAATGCTGGGACTGGCAACTACACTACATCTAGCAATGAGGTTTGATTGAACCGGTGGGGAGATGTTGGAACAAGTGTTGACGAGGCTAGACGTTGGAAGTTGGAACAAATGTCGTCAAAAGTTGCAACCCTAGTTTGGAACTATATGAACGAGTAGATAAAAATGATAGAACCGATAACTCCCTAAGCTTCATTTTCAAGCAATGGTGCGCTAATGGTATCCTTTTTGATGCAACCATCATTGACTGTTGCTACTACCGGCGAGGAAATTTTCAACACATAGCCGGTCTGCATGGTGCTATGACTGAGTGATGATATTTTGCTAGAACTGGCTACTAATGGAGCCACAACCGCACAATGCAGATGGTGGAACCATTGTTGATGAAAGCTAGGAACCGATGTGTCCTTCAACCAACGAAGGGATGATGAGACAATGAGGGGCATAGCCGCGGTCAGCTGTAACCAGGAGATAGCGACGAGGGGCAACGGATGATGCCACCCGCACGTCAAACGTTGACAACGAAGGCGGCGGGGAGGTACAACTTGGTGATGAAACCATGGGGCAGCACATTTTAACAGTTGCTGATTAAAGTTAGAAACTGTCAGTGCACTAAAACATGGGTGCCTTAGTAGGCTGACTTGTGAATATGCAGTTGTAGCCTCGCCGATGGAAAGGCTTGCCGGAGGACAACTACAGACAATATACTAACATACACAACTAGGAAGATGACCTCTAGGCAAGTCATCGAGAAATACTAAGTTAGTACTAAGGGACAAGGTTCTAGTTACCGGCAAGCTCAGCATCGGCAAGCCATGACCTGGCAAGCTCCTTGCCGGGAAGCACCCCCATCCTTGCTTTTTGACCGTTCCACCTCATTGGCCAGCTGATGGCTTTGCAAGATTAGGTGTTGAGCAGGCGGGAGGTTTGGGGAGGATCATCATGGCACGTGTTATCACGTTGCATGCATGGTGAATTTATTGACACCCGTCTAGTGGACGTGAGGATAGGGTTTAGCCAGGTCGACATCACAACGGGAGAGATGCCTATTGCCAAAGGATCATTATCATCTCACGGCGCATTAAATGCCCTTGTCCTAGTCCGATAGGATTAGGTTGGATAGCATCGAGGCCACTGTTCCATAAGATGTAACGACTAGGTTGCCATTGTGGTGACCCCTCTTCATCTATAAAATGAGTCCCATGGCTACATAGGCATGGGTCGACACTTTGCCCATTCGTACACAGTAGCTGTACCTTGCACACACCTTTTTGGCAAGCTGTGCCTGTAACTTGCGCTCCAAGTCATTCCACCCAAAGGCAAGAGCAGGGTTTTACGGCCCCACGACATCCCGAATCTGGAAAAACCTCATGCGTTAACCTTTGGATTTTCTCTTTGTGCTCATCAATCTCCCCAGCCAAACTGCAAAGGGGCTATGTTGGTCCCATAGATTGTTGTGCCCCAACATCTTTGGCATGCCAGGCAGGGGGGTTGCTTCGGCGGATCTACTCCAATAGTTTTCGTGCAAGTATCTCCATCTTCATCAACCATGGCACCAAAGAAGAAGAGCGTGGCGGTGGGTGCACCATCTGCCTCTAAGCTGCTGACCTAGACACCTCTGATGGACCAGGGTGGCGGCGAGCGCTCTCCACACCGCTTCGACGACAAGAGTGATCACTCTGTCGGGACACAAGACCCACGCGTCACTACGATGAGAGGCGGCGCAGCGGCTCATGGGGTTGCTGGGACCACGTCCAAGGACAATGACGTGGGATCAAAGACTGGTGGGACGATGAGGCGCACGCCAATGCCATCACAATACGGAAAAGACTCTTCCCAGAAATGATGCCGACCCCAGCCAACGCACAGGCAATGTGCACCGGTCTCATAGTGCACATGGCCTGCCACCACGTCAAACTACCGGCGAGAATTGACCGCAACAGCAGGATAGAGATGGAGATTCTTCTAGCTTGTACATAAGTCGAGCCTCCCCTCAGTCCTTGTGCCCAGTCATGCCCACATTGCCGGTGGAGGCGCCGGCAGAGATGCAGCTATTGCTAAATTTTCCTCCGGCTTCAGAGAAGCTGTATGAATGGCATGCCACCATTTAGAGCCTTCTGGGCTTCGCCAACAATGGTGGGGTGCGGCCGGCTGGGCCCTCTGATATCTCTCCATCGTATCTATAATTTTTATTGTTCCCTGCTATTATAGTATCAATCTTGGATGTTTTATATGCAATTATATTTCATATTTTGGGGCTAACCTATAAACTTAGGGCCAAGTGCCAGTTGGTGTTTTTTGCCTGCTTTTGGTTTTCTAGAATATCAGTACCAAACGAAGTCCAATTGCCACAAAGCTTTTTCGAGATTTTTTTCTGGACATAAGAGAACCTAGAACTTCTGAAGAGGGCCAGAAGATGAAGAAGTAGCCCAAAAGGCACTAGGGCGCGGCCAGGGGATAGGCACACCCTGGTGTCTTGTGAGGCCCATGTTCACCCGTTTGACCTAATTCCACCTCTATAAATTCTCTAAAATTAGGAACCAACAAAGAGTCACCCGAAATACTTTTTCCGCCACCACAAGTTCCTGTTCTCGAAAGATCCCATCTTGGGCCTTTTCTTGAACTCTATTGAAGGGGAAAGCAACCACGAAGGGGTTCTACATCAACCTTGTCACAACTCCAATGATGTGTGAGTAGTTTACCATATACCTATGGGTCCATAGCTAGAAGCTAGATGGCTTCTTCTCTCTCTTTGATCTTCAATACAATGTTCTCCTAGATGTTCTTGGAGATCTATTTGATGTAATACTTTTTTCCGTGTGTTTGTTGGAATCCGATGAATTATGAGTTTATGATCAGATTATATATGAATATTATTTGAGTCTTTTCTGAACTCTTTTATGCATGATTATTATAGCTTTGTATTTCTCTCCGATCTATTGATTTGGTTTGGCTAACTAGATTGATTTTTCTTGTAATGGGAGAGGTGCTTTTTGATGAGTTCGATCTTGCGGTGCTCAATCCTGGTGACAGAAAGGGACATGCCACCAATTTTATCGTTGCCATTAAGGGTAAAATGATGAGGTTTCTTCATATTAATTGATTTTACTTTGTCCACATCATGTCATCTTTATTAAGGCGTTACTCCATTCTTTACGAAATTAATACTCTAGATGCATGCTGGAGAGTGGTCAATGTGTGGAGTAATAGTCGTAGATGAAGGCGGCACTCTACTTGTCTCAGACCTGATGCATATATACATGATCATTGCCTTGTATATTGTCATTATTATTCTCTTTTATATCAGTTTCCCAACAATAATTGGTTTACCCACCATATGCTATCTTCAAGAGAGAAGCCTCTAGTGAAAACTATTGCCTCGGGGTCTATTAAAATCATATATTAAAATCCAAAAACATATTGCTACACTTTTATTTAATTTATTTATTTTGTGTTTTTATTTATCTATCTATCACTATGAGATTTGACCCTTACAATTAACTTTCGAGGGATTGACAACCCCTTGTTCCTCTTGGGTGCAAATATTTGTCATTTTGTGTCTAGGTACTGCTAACGAGTTGTTGCATGGTTCTCCTACTCGATTGAAAACCTCCGTTGTTAACCGAGGAAAATACTTATCTCTACTAATACTTCATCATCCTCTGCTCTTCGAGGAAATCCCAGCGCAACTCACAAGTAGCAGGAAGAATTCTGACGCCGTTGCCGGGGAGACATCACCAACATCTATCTAGTACCTATGCCTAAACTTTCATCTCCTTGCATTTACTTCATTTTCCTTTTGCCTCTCATTTTCATCTCCCCCACTTCTAAACCTTTTTACAAAAACACAAAAAATCCTTCTCTTGCTTGTTAGTTTCTCTGCTCGTTTTCTTGTTTGCCTTGTCACGATGTCTCAAGAAAGTACAAAATCGTGTAATTTTTCAAATACTAATTATAATGATTTTAATAGTACTCTAATTGCTCCTCCCGCCGCTAGTGCAGAGTCCTGGGATATTAATGTTGCCTTGTTAAATCTTGGTATGAAAGAACAATTTTTTAGTAGTCCTAATGAAGATATTGCATCCCATCATAACACTTTCGTTGAATTGTGTGATATGGAAAAGAAAAGGATGTGGGTAATTATATTGTGAAATTTAAATTATTTTTGTTCTCACTATGAGTTTGAGCTAAAACTTGGTTTTCATCTTTGACACAAAATAGTATTGATTGTTGGGATAGGTGTAATGATGCTTTTATTGCCAAGTATTTTCCTCCCATGAAAATTATCCATCTTAAAAATCAAATTGTGAATTTTTATCAAATTGAGCATTAACATGTTTCCCAATCTTGGGAGAGGATGAAATTGATGATACCAAATTTCCCAACTCACGTCTTAAGCTTGTGGATGATCATAGAAAAAAAATATGAGGGGTTGAACTTTGTTTCTAGAAATCTTGTAGATTTCACTGCGGATGGTACCTTTACGGAAATTATGCTAGGAGAAGCTACAAAATTTCTTGATAATATTATGTAAAATTATTCACAATGGCATACTGAAATAACTCCAACTAGTAAGAAGGTGAATTCTTTTGACGAAATTAGTACTTTGAGTTATAAATTTAATGCAGTTATGAAAATGGTTGCTAGTAAGAGTGCTCATATTGATCTTAATGATGTGCCTTTGTCTACTTAGATTGAGAAAAATGATGATCCCGTAGATATCAAGTTTGTCTCGCGACACAACTTTAATAGTAATGCCTATAGAGGTAATTTTAATCCTAGGTCGTTCCTTGGAAATTCCTCCAAGAAATATGGCAATTCCTATGGTAATTCTTATAATAATAGTAATATGATGCCCCTTGATCTTGAAAGTAATATCAAATAATTTATTAATGCACAAATTTTTTTGAATAGAGTAAAAATTGAGTAAACTTGATGATATGTCTAGGAGCATGGATAGAATTGTGCATGATGTGGAAAAATCTTAAGTCTAAAGTTTTGCCACCCAAGATTGATATTAATGAATCCATTAAAGTTGTTGATGTCTCTATGGATGAAAGTAAAGAAAGAACCACTAGGCTAAGGGCTATGCGAGAATTTAAACCAATAAGGAGGCTAGCCAACTCACATCCAGGAGGCTCCCCCGATTGGGCCTTCGTTGGCTGTTGGATCCGATCATCTACATTGTCTGAGCCGTAGGATCTTTACCTGCTGTCAAACCCGATTTCACCTCGCTGTCATTTTCGTCATCCAATGAATGCTGTGCTCGGGTTGAGTGTTTGTTGGCTGGGCTTATTGATATCACGTGAAAAAGGCTTTGCCCCAATCCCCTCTCGCGCTCCACTCTCGGCCTTCGTCACGAGGTTGCTGCACTAAGTCCTACACCTGTACCAACCCTAGCCGCCACACCTCACCTTCTTCCCTCGCTCTGCACCAACCCTAGACGCCACACCTATCTTTCCTCCCTCGCTCCGCACCATCCCTAGCTGCCACACCTCCTTCCTGCCGCATCCCTTCTCCCCCTTCCTCCTTCCCGCTAGCGCCACTCACCTTCATCCTCGGACAGGGGCCTCCTGTCATGGATTTGTCACAACAGATGCCCTAGGATTAGGACTTATGTGTGGAGCCATCACAACTAGGTTAGCTTGAAGGGGTTAAATGGGATAAGAGACAGTGAAAGTTTTTTATCCTGGTTCGGCCCCTCAAGGAGGTAAAAGCCTAATCTAGCTGGGGTTGTATTGCTCGAGTATCAATAACCAGGGAGCGAATATGCTTGACCTAGCTCTTGAGCGATTGTTTATTGAGTTATCCCGCTGCCGGGTCACCCCTTTATATATAGGCTGATGCCCGGCGGCTTACAGTGTCCAGGCCGGCTCATACACAACGTGTACAACTCGGTAACTAACTATACTTGCCTTACAATATAAGTTAAGCATATGGCGGTTCACACCCATGGGCGTCAAATCGTCTCCGGGTCTTGGGCCTTCAACAAGCTTGCCCTAAGAACCGTCATCTTCACGCCTTCTTGGGCCTTCTCATCTTAAGCCGCCAGTGGCATGACCCGGCCCCTCCTGGGTGGGTTATATCGAATAGTTATATCCCCAACATTAGGCCCCAGGTTGATTTGAAAATTGTTCATATCAATCTTCAAAACTTGACTTAGTAGAATCTTCCATTGCCAATTCTTTGCCATTTCCTTGTAACCCGCCGTGATGTCACATCTCAGAATTGCGTTAACCCGCCATGAGCTCATCTCGCATTAATTTTGTACGAAGCTTTAGCATATCTCAACAAATCTTTTCAATCGACCTCCCAAAAATCGAGGCGCCCTTGCGGCCACATATTCATTTTTCGATCTCCTCAATTCCCACGCATGCCATCTATCCACTGCCTTATAAATAGGGACGGGGGGGGGGCTTCTTTTCATTTTTACTCTGCCCCCTCGCCTTCGTCTTCTTCCTCACAATGCCTGAGCAACTCGAGCTCTGCCGCGCCGTCTTCTTCCAGCGACCTCAACTTCGGCCGCTGCATCAACCTGAACAGACCAGAAATTTGTGGTGCACCTCCTCTGTTGGTCAACATTCGTAAGTACTTCTTCGTCATAGTAGATCTGCATTAGGGTTTTGATGTTCGTCGGTCTTCTTCACTGTTCTTCCTCTGGCTCCTTTAGATCGCATAGTTAGATCTGAGCTCGATCACCAAATATATGCGGCAGTAGTTTCAGACCTTATTTCAATAACAAAAAATCATCCCCTCTGTAGAAGATCTCATCTAAACACATGAACGCTTCTGCTGCAACCATCATAGGTTTAGAACTTTTTTAAAGTTTCTGAACTGTTGAAGATCTCAAATCGTAGCACCCATCTGCAGAACATGCTTGTCCTTTACTTAGTAAAATTTACCTTTCAATATGTAGCATTGCAATCATACGGGTGGCATATATGATAACCATAACCCGCCATATAGCATTAGTTCCCTTATTAAGCCGCTAGTATTCACTCACAATCCATATGACTCGGCACTGTCTTCCGGTTTAATCATGTTGAATTTTTGTAGTACTGATTGAAATGTCTCCAACGTATCTGTAATTTTTGATTGTTCCATGCTGTTATATTATCATTCTTGGATGTTTTACAATCATTTTATAGTCATTTAATATCATTTTCAGTACTAACCTATTGACATAGTGCCAAGTGCCAGTTGTTGTTTTCTGCATGTTTTTTACATCGCAGGAAATCAATATCAAATGCAGTCCAAACACCGCAAAACTCTTTGGAGATTTTTTTGATGTGACAGAAGACACCCATTGTACCAAAGCTGCACCTAGGGGGTGCCCCGAGGGGGGCACAACCCAATAGGGCGCGCCATGCCCCCCTGGGGCACCCAGGTGGGTTTTGCCCACCTCGGTGGCCTACCGCACCGCCTCTTTGCTCTATAAATACTCAGATATTCCAGAAACCCTAGAGTAGTCGATGAAATTCCATTCCATCCGGCGCAAAGTACAAAACCACAAGATCCAACCTAGACACCATCACTGAGGGGTTTACCATCTCCATTGGTGCCTCTCCGATGATGCATGAGTAGTTCCTTGTAGACCTACGGGTCCGTAGTTAGTAGCTAGATGACTTCCTCTCTCTCTTTTGATTATCAATACAATAGTCTCTTGGAGATCCATATGAAGTAACTCTTTTTGCATTTATGATCAGATGAACTTTGAGTTTATGATCAGATGAACTTTGAGTTTATGATCAGATCTATCTTTTTATGTCCATGAAAGTTATTCGAGTCTTCTTTGATCTCTTATATGCATGATTTCTTATAGCATCGTATATCTTGACTGATATTTGGGTTTTGTTTGGCCAACTTGACCTATTTATCTTGCAATGGGAAGAGGTACTTTGTAGTGGGTTCGATCTTACGGTGCTTGAACCCAGTGACAGAAAGGGAACCGACACGTATGTATTGTTGCTACTAAGGATAAAATGATGAGGTCTATTTCTACATAAATAGGTCATGTCTACATCATGTCATCGTTCTTATTGCAGTACTCCGTTTCTCCATGAACTTAATACACTAGATGCATGCTGGATAGCAATCGATGTGTGGAGTAATAGTAGTAGATGCAGGCAGGAGTCGGTCTACTAATCTTGGACGTGATGCCTATATAATGATCATTATATGGATATCGTCATGATTATTTGAAGTTCTATGAATTGCCCAACAGTAAGCGTTTTCCCATCGCTTGCTATTTTCTCGAGAGAAGTGACTAATGAAATCTACGGCCCCCGAGTCTCTTTCTCATATTATTTCCTTTGCGATCTATTTTCCTTTGCTTTTATTTTCAGATCTACTAAACCAAAAACCCAAAAATACCTTGCTGCAATTTATCTTATTGGGCATTTGATCTATCAATATTTACAACTCTATCACGTTTGTTACCCGAAAGGGATTGACAACCCCTTTTAGGCGTCGGGTTGCGAGTATTTGTTATTTCTGTGCAGGTGTTGTTTACGTTGTGTTGCTTGGTTCTCCTACTGGTTCGATAACCTTGGTCTCATCACTAATGGAAATACCTACCACTGGTATACTGCATCATCCCATCCTCTTTGGGGAAATACCGACATAGTTCTAGCAGACATCAAAAGGAATTTCTCGCGCCGTTGCCGGGAGGGTCTTCAACATATACTAGGTTCCTAATAACAAATCTCATCTCCTCTATTTTCCATTTGCCTTTCGTTTTCATCCCCCTCGCCTCCACTTCACAAAAATTGGTTGTTTTTATTCGCCCTCTTTGGTTCGTTCGCCCTTTTCTCGTCAGATATGTTTTCGTTCGCCCTTATGTCTTACTTGGTTACTTGCTTGGTTGTTTGGTATAATTGTGTGTTTTATTAAAATCAGAAGGAAAGCGTTTATGGATCCTCATCCACTTGCTGATCTTTTTAGAAGATCCAATTATGATGAACCAATTGGTAGTCAGTTGAGTGCACTAGATTATCTTTATGAAGTTTTGCTTGAGATTCATGAATCTGAAAATTGTAATGAAGTGATAAAAGAAAAAAATTATGAAGTGATTCATGATAACCCCTTGAATGAAAAGCATGATTGCAATGGTGAGAATCACCCCAATCTTAATGTCAATCAGGCTAATAATATGCAAAACCCCAAGCTTGGGGATGCTAATTTTGATATGTCCTCTACTTATTGCAATGATCATGATTGGGGTGATTCTTCTTACGATGAATATGTTTGCAATAATATTGAAAGTGGGTTTGGAGAGGTCATGACTTTATTTGATGATAAGCCCACTATTTTGGAAGAGTGTCAACTTTCTATGCATGTTGATCATGAAGAAAAAAAATTATGTGATAGTTATATTATTGAATTTGAGTATGATCCTACATGTAATTATTATGTGCGAGGAAAATATGGTTGGATACATTTTCATGTTACGAAATTACCTCTCGTTATGTTGAGATTGTTATTGTTTCTTTGTTCTTCCTTGCATATGCTAGATGTTTCTTGTCTTGAAAATTTGATTGCCTACAAAATGCCTATGCATAGGAACTATGTTAGACATAAATATGTTTGTCACATGTTTCATGATGCTCTTTTTGTGCTTCAACTCTTGTCTTTCATGTGAGCATCATTGAAATTTCAAGCCTCTCTTAATGGATATAAAGAAAGAGCTTGTTGGGTGGCAACCCAACGGATAAAATAATTTTTTGCTTTTTATTTTCTATTCTTGTGTGTTTACCCTTGAAGACCTCTCTTTAGATGTGTTTTTTCGGTTTGAATAAAAGTTTGTGCCAAGCAAAGCCTTAGGACCATGTTGGGTGTTAGTAGATTTGATCTTGCTGAAAAACAGAAACTTTCGCGCTCACGAGAAAAATTCTCATTTTTAATAGAAGAGTGCTTTTGGGTTGATTTTTTTTGAAGAATATTAATATTCAAAGTTCCCACATGTCCCTATTTTTTCAATATTAATAGGGTAACAGAAGTATTTGAAACTTCCAGATTGCTACAAATTGTTCTGTTTTTGTCAGATTCTGTTTTTATTGTGTTATGTGCTTGTTTTGATGATTCTATGGTTTTCTTTGATGAGTTTTTGCCATAGAAAAGTTGGAATACAATAGATATAATGCCAATACAAAATATGAATTGGTTTTCTATAGTAATTATAGTAGTGATTTTTGTTGTTATACTAACGGATCTCACGAAAGTTTTGTTGAATTTTGTGTGATTGAAGTTTTCAAGTTTTGGGTTATCTTACATTCGATGAAGGAATAAGGAGTAAGAAGAGCCTAAGCTTGGGGATGCCCTGGCATCCCAAGCCATTATGTAAAAGATAAGTAAGGAACTAAGCATGGGGATGCCCTCGAGTGGCATCCCCTCTTTCTTCTAACGACCATCGGTATTTTACTTGAAACTATATTTTTATTCGTCACATGATATGTGTTTTGCTTTGAGCGTCTTGTATGATATGCGTCTTTGTTTTTTTTTTTGCTTTTAAGTTATCAATCCTTGCTGTACACACCTATTAGAGAGAGCCAAAATTACGCCATGACTTGTTAGAATAGCTCTCTATGCTTCACTTAAATTTTTATGAGCTATGGATTTGCTCTAGTACTTCACTTATATATTTTTGTGCTTGGTGTGCTTTAGTATTTTTGAAGAAATACTATCGTGCTTCACTTAGATTTATTTAAGAGTTGGTAATTTTTTTGGAAATTCTCTCTTGCTTCGCTTAAATTATTTTGAGAGCAAGAAAAAATTGTGCGCATGATCTTCACTTATATTTGTTTGAGCTTATCAAAAGCAACACATAAAAATTAGTTCCAAAGTGATAGATATCCAAGAAGTATATTTTAAGAACTTTCATGAAGATCATTGGACAAAATAAACTTCATTCCTTATAATAGTTTAGAGACACGATGATGTGATATGTGAGTCATGTTAATGAGTAATTAGCTTTAGTAAGAATATTAGTGTTAAAGTTTTTGATTCCCTATGCAAGAAAGAAAGTCAATAATCATGCAATGAAATTACATCCTACTTGTGGTGCATTGTTCGGTGTTATTTTTGCTCAATGCTTGCTTATGAGATTATTCGTTTCACGGTTGGTCGCTTCCCAATCTTTTGCTAAGCCTTCATTTTGCACTAAGTATGATCACTATTTGTGCATCCAAAATCCTTTATCCCGGTTTTGCCACATGAGTAAACCATACCTACCTATATGTGGTATTCCCTTGCAGTTCTAAGCAAATTTGTATGTGCCATCACTAATTTTCAAAATAAATTTCACTTTTGTGTGCCCATACCGCTCGCGAGGCGGTGAGGGGTGGCCAATATTTTCCATCCTAGATATTTTATTCTCACGATGAGTGTTTATTCACTTTTCATTGCACGAGAGTAAGGCAAAGGTATTAGGGATGCCCAGTCCCGAAATGAAAAACAAATTTACTTTATGTTGTCAAAATAATAAATTCCTTGGAAAGTGTTGGTATGGAAGGCAACTGTGGATTTGGGTAGCCATGGCTTGTGAAAGTTTGGTCAAAAAGGAATAAACTTTATTTTATGTTTGGGAACAGCCTATGATATATCTAGCATCGAAAGTGTTCGGAACCTTAAGTCATTTTCGTTGGTGGGAAAATTATGCCTCCCAAAATAATTTTAGCTCTCAATTTAAGCATTGAGCTTTGGCACCTCTACAAATCCCTACTCCCCTCTGCGATGGGCCTTTCTTTTACTTATGCAGTTTTTATTTTTGGATTTGAGTCTCCATCTTCTCTTATAAAGCACCAACTAGGAAACACTATGTCGGGGTATTTGGATCGACACCTATGGGATGACAAGAATCCCTACTACGGTTGCGTGCCGCGGGGTTGAGACAAGAGCGGATCTAGTAGTCAGGACACGGTTCCTTTACCCAGGTTCGGGCTGCAAAGATGCGTAAAACCCTACTCCTGCTTTGGTGGATTATATGTTTGTGTTCTTCAGCTAGTGAGGAGCTCCAACAGAGTCGTGAGGAGTTATAAAAACCCGAATCCCCCTCCTGGTCACCTCGGGCCTCCTTTTACAGGGAAAAGGGGTCGCCACAGTGGCACACAGGAGGTGGAAAGGGTACAGTGATGCGAGGTTATCCCTCGCATTACAGAACAAGGCGCATTTAATGCGCTTAGCTTAGGTGTCCTTGCTTTATCGGGGACGGGGGGAGACGTCCGTCTTATCCATCGCCGCTCCTCCTCGTGTGGACACGCGCCCTGGCTAGCAGTGCCTGAGGTGCCATGTAGGCAGACAGGCAGCTGAGGTGGCACAACGGCGGGTCTCCACGAAGATCTGTGGGTTGCCACGCAGGAGCCTGTCCAGCTGGTCGGGTCGGCAGCTGCGTGGGTCGGTGGAAACCTGGTTGGTGCGGGCCTGATGGTGGCCCTGCGAGTGTCCTCGGCAAGGGCCTTGTCGGGGCTCCGGCATGGGTCCTGTCGTGGCGCCTGTTGTCATCCCTGGCAAGGTGCTTGCCGGGGGCCTTGTAGTTCTCCTTGGCTGGGATCCCGCCAAGGGTCACCGTCTTCTTAACTTGTATCTGATCTTGGATGTCTTCACAAAGATCTGCATGCCACCACGGGGATGTCTCCCGAATCCTCGCTCCATGGCGGCGGAGGACTCAAGGGTGATCCGCTCCGTAGGCACGGGGCGAGCTACCGCGACATGGGTCTTGCCGGGGCTGCCAGAGCCGGCTCCCGGCAAGGACCTTGCTGGGGGAAACCGCTTTGTCCCTTTTCTCTTTGTGGTCTTGTTCTTGGCGTTGCTCAAGCTCCATCAAGCTTTGGTCTTACCCCGGCTCACCTCCCTTGCCAATCTTGGTGTGATGGTGCCCGTGGCTCAAACTGCCCGTGCACAGTCATAGGGGTACAAAAAGTGTACCCCTCTTTTTGTACACCGATAGGAGCCCCCGGGCCTGGGCCACACATAAGCGCGACACGTTGTTGGGCCAGGCCCAGAACGGTGCGCGGGCAGGCGGGGCGGTTTTCACCGTGGTAAAATTTTCCGCGCGCTGCGCCTCCCACGACCCGCAGGCATGCGTCGGGCGGTTTCCGCAGGCATGCGTCACGTCGTAGTAAATGCGAAAGGAGGCGGCCCGCGCCTTCCCCGTAAACGGAGGGAGGCGTGGAGGCGCGGCCCGCTTACTGGATGGGGCCGAGGTGCGGTCGTCTAGGCGTCCACTCCCCACAATCATGGGGTGGGGAGTGGTCGCCTCACCCATCCCTTCGGTCCTGCACATTCGCCACGTGCCTTCCATGCATTCGAGGTGGCGAGCGGTGGAGGCGGGAAACCGAGCCATCGCTGGTTGGGGCGGCGGGTCGGTCCCGGCCCCCCTCGCCTTCTGCGTCTTGATTGGCCGAGCGGGGCGGTCGAGCTCCAGCCCCGCCCCTTTATAAAGGGCGGAGGGAAGGGACGGCGCCCCGCACTCCTCCATCTTCTTTCTCCTTCAGCTTCTGCTCCTCTCTTATGTCCGCCATTAAGAGAGAAAACCCCATCTCCTCAATGATGGCGGCGAGGGTTGCTGCTCAACAACGCGTCCCCCCTTCTCCTACACCCGCAGTGGCCGAACCAGCTACGAGGGGAAGAGGGAGGGGGTGGGGCCGTGGGCGAGGCCGGGGTGCTCGGGGAAGAGGAGGACGGGGCGGCCCGTCAGCCTCGCCCCCGCCAGCAGCTCCTCCTCCAATGGAAGGTCATATTGGAGATGACCCTTATGAGTTCTTCGTTAGGATGCGGGGGGAGCCGCGCCGTCGCCTTCGTCTCCCAACTCCATTTGCGCGGGAGATGGATGTGGATCCGTCGGAGTCGTTGTGGCTGCACATGAGGGGTTGCGGGATCAGTGGCACGCGGGCCCGCGTCGACTTCCCTGCCCCTCATGTGATGTATCTTCGCTAAGGATGGAAGAGGTTCGCTCGCATCCACAGCCTGACGGACGGGCTCACCCTCCACTTCACGTTGATGGAGGACGGCCACCTCTCCGTCAAGGTCTTCGGGCACCTCGGGACTCGCGCGAGGTGCTCCGTGGAGAGCTCCTCCGATGACAAAGACTCCTCCTCGAATGAGGGTGGCGAGGAGGACAGCGACAACGATGACGAGGGCAGTGGACGGCAGGATGACGGGTCCGACTAGGTGTCGGGCGCCGCTCCTGGTGGCACCGGTGACCCCATCATCCGCGCCGCCGGCTCCTTGAACTTCTCGGGTCCGTCTCCTTAGCGGCTGGCGTAGGGAGGCTGCGGAAGAGGAAGAAGAAGAAGGCGGGCAGCAAGGTCGTCATGTCGGAGTACGCGGGCACCGACGCCTTCGACGCGTACTGACGTCCTGCTGCCTCGTCTTCGAGCTCTGCCTCCAGCGCCGTCATCACCGTCCAGGCTCTGGGATGCCGCCGAGAAGTCTTCTCGGTGTCTTCTGCCACCTGTAGCTCGCCTAGGCGCCCCTTTTTCCCTTCTCGCCTCCTTGACCCGCCTCCTGAGGAGAGGGACAAGAAAGGCATTACGGGCATCTTATCTCTTTTTAATCTGTATGACTTCGGGCATCTGTTAAGTTTAAAACTTGTAATCCCCTTATTCATGTTTTTCATTCCCTATGGACTGTACCTGAATGGAATGTTTTTAATGAAAAAGGAATGTTTGCCGGGTCATTTGTTCGTAGGTAAAAACCCACAACAGGGAATAAATCCCTGATATCTTTAAGATAAATATTTTTTCGCCCGGCAACAGGCCCTGCCGTTTCCCTACTTCGCTCGACCTTTCTCACGCCCTTGGCGGAGGCAGGGACGAAGTGGGCTCAGGCTCCTCGTTTCATCCTTCTGCTGCCGCGACTACGACCAAATTTAGTCCCAGGAACGAGCCCTAGGGCCTAGAGTTATGGGAGCACGGTAGCTTAAGGAAAAGAACGAGGATTCACATACCTCAGTCCATAATGGAATGCATGATAAGGGATAAAGAACTTATCTGAAGCTGTAGCCCCCGGCAACCCTGGTCAGCCGTGGGCGAATTCTTGCCCTTGCAGCCTCCGGCAACACTGGCTCGCCGGGGCCTAGGCGCTGGTCTGTTCTTCTTTCCTTCCCTCAAGGGGCTTCGGCAAGGATGTCTGCGCGTCCTGTGAACCAAAGAATACAGAGAAAAGACAAAGACTCGACCTCTAAGCTAGGGGTTAGCCGCCGCTAAGCACTATCAACCCTAACCAAGGACGAGACTCGACTCAGCATGCATGCTATAACTTAGGGCGCCAGCGCTTCATTTAATTATGCTCAGGGTCTGCGCCTGGCTTTGTACAAAGGGTTACATGCCTTGTCAGCAAGGCTTGTACAAAAGGGTGGCTTCTCGGGGGGCCCGGCAAGCTGCGCCTTATGGGTAAAACTTGCGAAGATGCTTGACGTTCCAGGAATTACTCACCGGAATGGCGTCCTCGGTCTCCAGGCGGACAGCGCCAGGCCTGGTGACTCGTATTACCCGATAAGGGCCTTCCCACTTCGGCGTCAACCTGTCAGTATTCCTGGCCGATTGAACGCGCCGGAGAACAAGGTCGCCTTCCTCAAAGCTTCGGGCACGGACCTTGCGGCTATGCTAGCGGCACAAGGCTTGCTGGTAGCGCGCTGCTCTCACAGCCGCCCGAAGACGATCTTCCTCAAGGAGCATTGTGTCGTCTTGTCTCAGTTGCTCTTGCTCAAGCTCATCATAAGCGAGCACTCGAGGTGACCCGTATATGAGTTCTGTGGGGAGAACTGCTTCTGCCCCGTATATCAGGGCAAAGGGCGTCTGGCCGGTGGCTCGATTTGGCGTCGTTCTGATCGACCAAAGAACCGCCGACAATTCATCAATCCAGCGCCTCCCGCTCTTGTGCAGCCTGTCAAAGATCTTTGTCCTTAATCCTCGCAGCACTTCAGCATTTGCCCTCTCAGCTTGACCATTGCTTCGGGGGTGAGCAACGGAAGCGAAACAAACATTGCTGCCGAGGTCTTGGGTATATTGCATGAAGGTGCGGCTTGTAAACTGTGTGCCATTGTCGGTGATGATCCTGTTGGGTACACCAAAACGGCACACTAGTCCCTTGAAGAACTTGACGGCTGACTGAGTTGTGACCTTCCTTACTGCCTCCACCTCTGGCCACTTTGTGAACTTGTCGAGTGCAACGTACAAGTACTCAAAGCCCCCGACGGCGCGGGGGAAAGGGCCTAGTATGTCGAGCCCCCAGACCGAGAAGGGCCAGGAGAGAGGAATGGTTTGAAGGGCTGTTGATGAAGTTTCTTCGAATGGAACTGGCACGCTTCACACCTAGTGACCAGTGCCTTCGCATCCTGGAGGGCAGTGGGCCAGAAGAAGCCTTGCCGGAATGCCTTGCCGGCAAGGGCTCTCGACCCTATGTGGGATCCACATATGCCTCCATGTATCTCTGCCAACAGCTCCAGTCCTTCCTCTCGAGGGATGCACTTCAATTTCACACCGTTCGTTCTCCTTCTATACAGGACGTCATCGACGAACTGGTACATGGCAGACCGACGGGCTACTTTCTCCGCTTCTTCCTGCTCCTCAGGAAGTTCCCCAGTGTGAAGGAATCGGACGGTATGCTGCGCCCACGCTGGAGCCTAGGGCTCGATGGCGAGGACCAAAGGCATTTCCTCCGCCAAGGGAGCGGCCATCTCGACGGCAAAAGCTTGACGCTCCGCCGGAGTTAGCCCTCAAGTAGCGGGCTTAGTGTCTCCGGCCACATCCTTGCCGGCGGCTCCGGGGAGCTCACCGGGAAAGTACTTGCCGGGCCCTGATTTCCTCCTCTTGTTCTGCTTTGTCGATGGATCAACGGATGGCTGAGAAAGCTTAAGCACAAAGGTACCTGGTTCCACAGGTAGCTTGAGGGCAGCGCGCTTTGACAGGTAATCGGCGATGTCGTTCTCTGCTCGGGGAACATGCTCCGCCTGTATACCATCAAAGCGCTCTTTCAACTTTCTCACTTCATCGTCGTAGGCCTTCATCAACGGGCTCTGGTAATCCTTGTTGACTTGTTTGACGACAAGCTGCGAGTCGCCCCTGACAATGAGCTTCTTGATTCCGAGCTCTGCCGCGATCCTAAGACAAACAAGCAGCCCCTCGTACTCAGCAGTATTGTTCGTTGATACCTCCCTAGGGAAGTGCATCTGGACCACGTACTTGAGGTGCTCTCCAGTGGGCGCGACCAGCAGTACGCCAGCCCCCGACGCCCTTTAAGGAGAAAGCCCCATCAAAGTACATGATCCAGTTGCAACTTGCCTCTTTGTCGGGGAGAGGAGTTTCCTAGACTTTTTCATCAGGCGTTGCGGTCCATTCTGAGACGAACTCTGCCAGGACTTGGCTCTGAATTGTCGAGGTACTTTCAAACTTGAGGCCAAAGCTGGACAGCTCCAGTGCCCACTCTACATTCCTTCCCGCCGCGTGTGGATTGTGCAATATCCGTTGCAGAGGGAGGCGAGTGACGACAGTGATCTCGTGCACCTGGATGTAGTGATGCAGCTTCCTCGAGGCCATAAGAAGGCCGAAGAGCAATTTCTGCACACCGGAGTACCTTGATCTAGCCCCCTGCAAGAGGGAGCTAACAAAGTAGACCGGGTGCCGCATCATTTTCTTCTTCGGCTGCACTCAAACCGGCTGTGTCGCCTCTGCACCAGTGGCATCAGGCTCTGTTGCTGCCATCACCTCATCATCGATTTCTCTCTGCGCCACTAGTGCGGCGCTGACCACCTGGTTTGTTGCCGCTAAGTATAGCAGCAACGGTTCTTGTGGTCTAGGCGCAACTAGTATTGGCGTGGAGGAAAGATACCTCTTCAGATCTTGTAATGCTGCTTCGGCTTCTCGCGTCCACTCCATTGGGCCTACCTTTTTAAAAATCTTGAAAAAGGGGAGGGCGCGCTCGGCAGACTTGGAAATGAATCTGCTCATGGCGGCAACGCAGCCAGCAAGCCGACGCACATCCTTGACCTGTCTGGGTGCTTCAATCTGCTCTATAGCTTTGATCTTGTCCGGATTGGCTTCTATCCCACGCTGCGACACAAAGAACCCGAGAAGCTTGCCAGACGGGACGCCGAAGACGCACTTCTCAGGGTTCAGCTTGAGGTTGATCTTGCGCGGGTTTACAAATGTTTCTTGTAAATCCGGTACAAGGGTTGCCTTGTTCTTGGTTTTGACCACTATATCATCCATATAAGCCTCCATATTTCTATGGAGCTGGCGTTCAAAACCAATCTGTACTGCCCTTGCAAACGTCGAGCCAGCACTCTTCAACCCGAAAGGCATTCGTACGAAATAGTACGTACCACATGGGGTGATGAATGCTATCTTCTCTTCGTCTTCTCTTGCCATGAAGATCTGGTGGTAGCCGGAGTAGGCATCGAGGAACGACAGCAGGTCATACCCTGCCGTGGAGTCAAGAATCTGGTCTATGCGCTGCAACGGGAAGGGGTCCTTGCGACAAGCTTTATTGATATCTGTGTAATCAATACACAGCCTCCACTTCCCATTTGCCTTGCGCACCACCACCGGATTGGCCAACCATGTTGGGTGGAGCACTCCTCTTACCAAACCCGCAGCTTCAAGTTTCTGGATCTCCTCGGTGATGAACTCTTGCTGTTCCAAAGCTTGCTTCCTGACCTTCCACTTGACGGGCCGCGCATGAGGACAGACAGCAAGGTGGTGCTCAATCACCTCCTTGGGAACGCCGGGGATGTCGGATGCTTGCCAGGTAAACACGTCGACATTCGCCCGCAGGAAGGTGACGAGCGCGTCTTCCTATTTGTTGTCAAGGGCGAAGCTTATGGTAAAAGACCCTCCCGTGCAGTCCTCCTTGACAGAAACCTTCTTGGTTCCCGGCGGTGTGGCCCTGGACCTCTTGTTTCTGCCGGTGGAGCCCTCTGGCACGTCCTCGACGGGAGCGTGACACTACGAAGAGGTGCGCTTGCCGGAGTGGGTGCCCGAGGTCTCACCGGTCTTCTTCTTCTTCCCTCCCGGGGCTCCAGTGGCAGGAGCGAGTGCCCTCGTAGCGGCAGCTGCTGCAACTGCTTGCTGGTACAATTGGTCAGCGCAAATCAGCGCATTTTTCTTATCGGAGGGTATGGTGATGATCGTCATGGGCCCAGGCATCTTCAGGGTGTTGTAGGCGCAGTGTGATGCTGCCATGAACTTGGCCAGTGCTGGGCGGCCAAGGATCCCATTGTAAGGCAGGGGGATCTTGGCAACATCAAACACAATCCTCTCTGTCCTGTAGTTCAGATCACTTCCAAAAGTCACGGGCAGCGTGACTTTCCCCTTCAGTTGACTTCTCCCTGGGCTGACCCCCTGAAACATGCCCGTCTCTTCGAGGTCTCCATCAGGAACTTGCAGCTTCTCGATCACGGTGGGCGAAAGTAGGTTCAGACCGGCCCTGCCATCGACTACCATCTTCGTCACCTTGAGGTTGCGTATTGTCGGTGAAACCAACAATGGCAAACACCCGACCGCAGTAGTGCGATCAGGGTGATCCTCGGCATCAAAGATGATAGGTGTGTTGGACCATTTCAGCGGCTTTTGGGTACCGGACGATGGCTCCACTGCAATAATCCCACGCGCCCACTCTTTAAGTTGGCGGTGGGAAGCATGCAGCGAGGCGCCACCATCGACGCACATGGCGTCCGTAGCCTTCTGAAACTCTTGGCCGCCGGACTCATCATCCTCTTCGTGATCGTCGTCTTCAGGTCTTCTGTCGCGGCCTCGGGCGGGCCTTTCCTGCTGTTTCTCCATGCCGCGACGGCCTGCTTGGCCGTCACGCTTCTTGCTGGACCCCTCAACGCCGTCTTGGCCCTTCTCCTTCTCCTGCCTCTCGTATTCAGCCCTTTGCTTCTCAGCAAGGAGCTCAACCTAGTGGCAGTCCTGTAGATCATGGCTTTGGTGCGATGGATCTTGCAGTATCGCTTGCCGGAGTTTCCTGGCTTCTCGGCAGCCGCCAAGGCCCGGCAGGCGACACACCCGGCAATTTCCTTGCCAGGGTCACCCACCTTGGTTTTCTTGGTGGAGCCGGTGTCATCAGATCCCTCGACGGCAAGCACGGCTTTCCCCTTGTGCTTCCTGTTACGGTGCCGGCCCTTCTTCGCTGGGGCGGCAGTCTCCTCGTCTGAAGAGTCGGTTTCCGCACCGGCACCTTCGCCGGGGTACTTCCTTCCCTCTTCAGCCCGGGCACATCCGTTGGCAAGAACGTAGAGTTCCGCCACATCCTTCACATTGGTCATCGCCAGTTCTTCGCGCATCTTGCGGTTGCGCACATTCTGGTGGAATGCGCTGATGATGGCGGCAGGGTGAACATCGGGGATATTGTACTGTACCCGGCTGAATCTCTGTATGTACTTGCGCAGACTCTCGCCTTCCTTCTGGGGTATAACATGCAGGTCACTCGCTTGGCCATGGGCTTGGTGGCCTCCGGTAAAGGCGCCAACAAACTCATGGCACAAGTCGGACCAGGAGGAAATAGAGTCTACTGGCAAGTGCATCAACAACGACATCGCGTTAGGTTTAAGAGCCAACAGAAAGTAATTCGCAAGCACCTTATCATCGCGGGCCCCGGCAGCCTGCATCGCGATGGTGTAGATGCTGAGGAACTCCGACGGTTGGGTCTTGCCGTTATACTTCTCGCCAACATCAGGTTTGAATGTGCGGTGAGAGGGCCACTGGAACTGCCGCAGCTCACGGGTGAAAGCTGGACAGCCTACCTCGTAAGGTAAATCCCTAGGGCTCTCCCTCGTCGGGCGGTCTGCAGCAGGCCCTGCTCGCTTGTCTGACTGGTGGCGCGTTCCACACCAGCGCTCGATGGTGGTTCGAGCGTCTTCATGAGCTCGCTCCTGCAGAACTTGACGCTGGTCGCTGCGGGTCCGTGGGTCGGACGACGCTATGGAGATGGCATCGCCCGCAACGTCTCGACGAGTCGAAGCACGCGGCACCGGGCGAGGAGGAGGCGAATGCACCATAGCCACGGCGTTGTCGGCTCTCCCGCCATCGGTGCATGTGACTCCATCGGAGCGTCGACCTGGGAGCTCCGCCGGATTTAGATCATCCTTGTTGGCGACTGCAACAAGGCTTTGGATGGTGGCTCTCCATTCGTCGAGTTTCCCCGTAACGGGAGGAAAGTCGAGGAGCAACTGCGCGCGCGCCAAAGCTTCGGCTGGCGTCAACGGTAGCGAAACCTGCATGGACCGTGACGCGCTTCGACCCCTGACCGTGTCAAGGGGATCTCCATCACGATCTCGCGGTCGCCTATCGTCTCCACCAGTGCTTCGGCAGGCGGGCAGGTCTTCTACGTCTCGGGAGTGGCGCTTGGGGCCCTTCCCATGGCGACGCCTGGGACCTTCAGGGTGGCGACGCTGTTCATCGCGCGCTTCTTGAGAAGAGCGTGCTGTTGGTGCCGGCGTGGGAGTTCTGGAGATCCTTGCGTCGCCTTCGGGTGATGCGGCAGCGACCTTGGAAGGCCCTGCACCACCCGCGGAGGGCCGGGTTCCATCTCTAGAACTGGCTATGTGTGGCCCGTTACCAGGCGCACAAGCATCGCCACCTCCCAAACTCCGGCTGCTGGGGCGGCGTTGGTGTTCGCGAGGAGCGACCCGGGTTCTTTCCGCGACCGGTCCGCTGCTCGCCCGCGTCGGGACGGGCTGTCCAGCTTCCGACTGGCCAACTGCCACCGTCGTCTTCTTCTTGGGCGCCATGACGATGGAGAGGCGTTGAACTGACTGCCAAAGCCGATTCTCACAACTACGCCCCCTACCTGGCGCGCCAAAGATGTCGGGGTATTTGGATCGACACCTATGGGATCACAAGAATCCCTACTACGGTTGTGGGGCGCGGGGTTGAGAGAAGAGCGGATCTAGTAGTCAGGACATGGTTCCTTTACCCAGGTTCGGGCCACAAAGATGCTTAAAACCCTACTCCTACTTTGGTGGATTATATGTTTGTGTTCTTCAGCTAGTGAGGAGCTCCAACAGAGTCGTGAGGAGTTCTAAAAAGCCGAATCCCCCTCCTGGTCGCCTCGGGCCTCCTTTTGTAGGGAAAAGGGGTCGCCACGGTGGCACAAAGGAGGTGGAATGTGTACAGTGATGCGAGGTTATCCCTCGCATTACAGGACAAGGCGCATTTAATGCGCTTAGCTTAGGTATCCTTGCTTTATCGGGGACGGGGGAGACGTCCGTCTTGTCCGTCGCCGCTCCTCCTCGTGTGGACACGCGCCCTGGCCAGCAGTGCCTGAGGTGCCATGTAGGCAGACAGGCAGCTGAGGTGGTGCAACGGCGGGTCTCCACGAAGATCAGTGGGTTGCCACGCAGGAGCCTGTCCAGCTGGTCGGGTCGGCAGCTGCGTGGGTCGGTGGAAACCTGGTTGGTGCGGGCCTGATGGTGGCCCTACGGGTGTCCTCGGCAAGGAAATTGCAGGGGCTCCGGCATGGGTCCTGTCGTGGCGCCTGCTGTCATCCCCGGCAAGGTGCTTGCCGGGGGCCTTGTAGTTCTCCTTGGCTGGGATCCCGCCAAGGGTCACCGTCTTCTTAACATGTATCTGATCTTGGATGTCTTCACAAAGATCTGCATGCCACCACGGGGATATCTCCCGAATCCTTGCTCCATGGGGGCGGAGGACTCAAGGGTGATCCGCTCCGTAGGCGCGGGGCGAGCTGCCGCAACAAGGGTCTTGCCGGGGCTGCCAGAGCCGGCTCCCGGCAAGGACCTTGCCGGGGGAAGCCGCTTTATCCCTTTGCTGTTTGTGGTCTTGTTCTTGGCGTTGCTCAAGTCTCCATCAAGCTTTGGTCTTACCCCGGCTCACCTCCCTTGCCATGGTTGGTGTGGTGGTGCCCGTAGCTCAGACTGCCCATGCACAGTCATAGGGGTACAAAAAGTGTACCCCTCTTTTTGTACACCGACACACTGTGATCGTACTTGAGCATTGGGTGTAACTAATATGCGAATGTGTTTCATGAATGTATCAATGGATTAGCATGATGGGCTAGGGATAACTTATTTTAGCATTGATATTTTGAAAGACATGGTTGCTTGTTGATATGCTTGAGTATTTAAATCTCATGTCAAAACTAGACTATTCCTTTGAACCATATAAAAGTCCAAATGTCCATGCTATAAAGAAAGAATATGGTATGACATGATAGGCAGCATTCCACATCAAAAATTCTATTTTTATCATTTACCAACTCGAGGACGAGCAGGAATTAAGCTTGGGGATGCTGATACGTCTCCAACTTATCTATAATTTTTTATTGTTCCATGCTGTTATATTATCATTCTTTGATGTTTTACAATCATTTTATAATCTTTTTATCAGTTGATGTTTTCTACATGTTTTTTTACATCGTAGGAAATCAATATCAAACGGAGTCCAAACACTATGAATTTTTTTTGAAGATTTTTATGGGCTAGAAGAGACCCATTGGGCTAGAGCTGGACCTCGAGGGTCCCACGAGGGGGCACATCCCACCAGGGCATGCCAGGCCCCCTAGCGCGCCTAGGTGGGTATTTCCCACCTCGGTGGCCTCCCGCACAGCCTCTTTGCTCTATAAAAACTCACATATTCCAGAAACCGTAGAGGGGTCAACAGCATTCTATTCCAGCTGCCGCAAAGCCTAGAACCACCAGATCCAATCTAGACACCATCACGGAGGGGTTCGCCAACTCCATTGGTGCCTCTCTGATGATGTGTGAGTAGTTCCTTGTAGACCTACGGGTCCGTATTTAGTAGCTAGATGCCTTCATCTCTCTCTATTGATTATCAATAGAATGGTCTCTTGGAGATCCATATGATGTAACTCTTTTTGTGGTGTGTTTGTTGGGATCCGATGAACTTTGAGTTTATGACCAGAGCTATCTTTTTATATCCATGAAAATTATTTGAGTCTTCTTTGACCTCTTATATGCATTATTTATTGTAGCCTCGTATTTCTTCTCCGATATTTGGTTTTTGTGTGGCCAACTTGATTTATTTATCTTGCAATGGGAAGAGGTGCTTTGTAGTGGGTTCGATCTTATGGTGCTTGATCCCAGTGAGAGAAAGGGAACCGACATGTATGTATTGTTGCTACGAAGGATAAAACGATGGGGTCTATTTCTACATAGATATATCTTGTCTACATCATGTCATCGTTCTTATTGCATTACTCCGTTTCTCCATGAACTTAATACCACAGATGCATGTTGGATAGCGGTCGATGTGTGGGATAATAGTAGTAGATGCAGGCAGGAGTCGATCTACTAATCTTGGACGTGATGCTTATATAATGATTATTGCCTTGATATCGTCATGATTATTTGAAGTTCTATCAATTGCCCAGCAGTAATGGTTTTCCCACCGTTTGTTATTTTCTTGAGAGAAGCCACTAGTGAAATCTACGACCCCCGGGTCTCTTTTTGATATTATTTGCCTTTGCGATCTATTTTCCTTTGATTTTATTTTCAGATCTACTAAACCAAAAACCCAAAAATACCTTGCTACAATTTATCTTATTTGGAGTTCGATCAATCCATATTTACAACTCTATCACGTCTGTTACCCGAAAGGGATTGACAACCCCTTTTACACGTAGGGTTGCGAGTATTTGTTATTTCTGTGCAGGTGTTGTTTACGTTTTGTTGCTTGGTTCTCCTACTGTTTCGATAACCTTGGTCTCATCACTAAGGGAAATACCTATCGCTGCTATACTGCATCACCCCTTCCTCTTTGGGGAAATACCGATGTACTTCTTGCAGACATCACTCATCATTATCCATCTTAATAGCACAATCTTAAACCGGCAATCGTTTCCTTTGTAGTTAAAAATGTCTAAAGCCAAGACCGTCAGCTCCTGCAATTGGGTATTTTCCCAGGTTACCGAGGAAATATTGAATGGATATGTCCAAATAGGCGTCTTAGCCAAAAAAATATGTCATCCAATGGAGGGTCCCGGGCATAGAAATTCCTCCTAAGCCCAAGGAAGGTGAATTAATTGTCTTTACTAACCATTTTCTATGAGGTTTTACTCCTCTGGGCTCAAAATTCTTCCGCCATGTGCTGCACTTTTTCAAGCTCCACCCTCAAGATATTGGGCCCAATTCAATTTCAAACATCTCCAACTTTGAAGTGTTCTGCGAGGTGTACCTTCAACAGGAGCCCATTGTAGAACTATTCAGGGAATTTTACTATTTAAACCGGTAGACTGAGTTCACAGATGGGCCCAGCCTAGAATTAGGGGGCCATTCTATTCAGAGGCATAAAGAAGCCACTTTTCCTGCCGCCACACTCCCCAGTCATCCCAAAGACGGGAATCAAACTTGGTTTTATTGCAAAGACACCTCTCTAGAAGGTGAAGATCCTCTGCCAAGTTGTCGTGAAAGCCGTCTTAGCAACACACATCATCTACCAGAACGGAACAGCACCGTTGAACGGGCCAAATACACACCTATCTTTTCAAAGATCAGGGCCTTAATTGACAATGGTTGACCGGAGTCGATTTAGTCTAGTGTTGGGTCGCTTGGAGAATCTTTCCCTTAAGCCGCCGATCCGAATTAATGTGTGAGTATACTGGTAATGTTAAGGATCCCCTATGCCATTGCCAAATAGAGTTGACTGATGATGACATGACCAAGACACTGTTGAATGAGACCTTGGAAACTTGCAGCAAAACAGGCTTGAGCCCACTACTAGAAAAAGGGCTATAGATGGGATTGACACTAATGGCGCACCAGACAAGTGGTGCGCCATTAGTATATACTAATGGAGCACCACCTTCTGATACGCCATTAGAGTTGAAACTACTAATGGCGCACCTGGCCCAGGGTGCTCCATTAGTATCAATTTTTTTTGAACTAGTGCGCCTGTCCAAACATACTAATGGCGCATCCAGACATAGTGCGCCATTACTAGCTGTAACTAGTAATGGCGCACCTGTCGGAAAGTGCGCCAGTAATGTTGTTTTTTTATTATATTTTTTATTCATTTTTTTGCAAAACTACTAATGGCGCACTGTTGGCGCACTGTGGAACAGCGCGCCATTAGTATTTTTTTTTGCAAAACTACTAATGGCGCACCACCAGAAGGTGCGCCATTAGTAACCTGGATTACTAATGGCGCATTTAGAGTTGGTGCACCATTAGTAATTGGGCAGCAACAAGATATTTTGGACAGCCTCTCCTACCCACACTCACTTTCTCCCCACTTCATTCTCTCCACCTCCTCCTTGTCTCGGGTGCCTCCTCTTTTTCACCTCATTTCCACCATAGATTCATTCAAATTAAGTGGTTAAATTACCTTGTTTTGATAGGTAAGTAAGGGGGAAGCTATATTTATGTTGTTCTCCCTACAACAATGTGCACATGCACTTTTTATGGCCTAGCTAGACCTATGTATGTTCGTGGTGTTGCATATGTTTGTGGTGTGGCATATGTGTTTGTGTTTGGAGGTGTACTGGTATTTGAAATGCGATAGTTGCCAATATTTTCCCGGAATGTTGATTCATTTCCGTTTCGGCGAGAATTTTGGCATTTAACATTCTTTTTGGTCCTATTTTTAGGGAAAGTCGTGCCAAATTTTTTCTTGGTTCTAAAATATCGTTTTAGTCTACCCCGCAGGCGACCATGGTCCGCACGATGACCGAAGGCATCGTGAATACGTTTTTGAGGTCCGTGAAGGCCGAGATGCTTCAAAAGAACGAGATGGAGATAAGATGTCCGTGTCGAAGATGCAAGCTGAAGAGCCTTATTGCGGACCCGGATTCCGGGCAGGTGCGGGACCACCTGCTCTTGCGTGGTTTCATGGATGGCTATCGGTGGCGAGGTGATGAAGATGACTACGAAGTCATCCATGTGGGCCGGACAAGAAATGAGGAAGGGCAGCAAGACAACCACCATGGCTCGGGCGGGCGAGAAGACGAAGAATCCCCAGGAGATAATCACGATGGTGATGCTGTACACAGTCATCATGTAGAAGATGCAGGACATGATGATGAGGAAGATGCCGGAGAAGACGATGGGCATGATCATGAAGATGATGATGCCGGCGGAGCAGACGACGCTGGACCATCGATGGGCTAGGTGCAGGACCCTTATATTCAAGAGCTGCTTCTCAAGCAGACGGATAACGCAAGAGCTGCCGCCCGAGAGAAAGCCAAGATGGATCAACTTGAGTTAGACGCGGTTACTCCATTGTATGAAGGATGCAGGCCCGAGGATACCCGCCTGAAAGTAACGCTCATGGCTCTGGAGATGAAGGTAAAACACAAAATGACCGACGCATGCTTCGACGAGAACATGTCATTCTGGCACGAACATCTTCCCAAGGGGAACAAGTGCCCGACCAGTTTCGAGGAGGCGAAGAAAATTGTGTGTCCTCTTGATTTACCGCACGTGAAATACCATGTGTGCATGAACAATTGCATCATTTATCGGGACGAGCACGCAGAGTCTACCATATGTCCAGTGTGAGGCGTCACTCAATACAAGAAGAGGAAGAAAGCTCCTCGAAAAGTGGTGTGGTACTTTCCGATCACTCCTCATCTGCAGCGGTATTTCACGGACCCTAAGGTAGCAAAGCTCCTGCGTTGGCACGCGGATAGGGAGGAGAAGAAGCGAGAAGATGACGCAAATGATTCGGAGATAGATAAAAAAGACAAGATGCTGAGTCACCCTAAGGATGCGAGCCAGTGTCAAGCATTGAACTTTGAAGACCTAGAATTTGGGAACGATCCAAGGAACATCGTGCTGGGCGCGAGCACCGATGGAGTCAATCCGTTTGGCAGCCAGAGAAGCACACATAGCACCTGGCCTGTGTTTGTGTGGATGTACAACCTTCCCCCTGGTTGTGCATGAAGAGGAAGTACATTCACATGAGTATGCTAATTGAAGGACCGAAACAACCAGGGAACGACATCAATATGTATCTGGGGCTGCTGAAAGAGGAGCTTGACACGCTGTGGAAAACGCCAGCCAATACGTGGGACGCCGCAGAGAAAGAATATTTCCCTATGAGAGCCGCGCTGCTCACGACGGTGCACGACTATCTCGGTTACGGATATGTCGCGGGGCAGGTGGTCCACAGATTTTCTGGATGCGTCAGGTGCATGGATGACACAACGTATCGCCAGCTAGATAGAGATCCCGGGTCTTCGAAAACCGTGTTCATGGGACATCGAAGGTGGCTTCGTGACGATGACCTATGGAGAAAACGCAAGGATCTGTTCGATGGTGAAACCGAACCCCGAGGACGCCCGCGTACGAGGAGCGGCGAGGAAATAGACGAGTTGTTGAAAAATTGGAAAGATTTCCCACTGCCGGGAAAGAAGCAAAAGGTGCCAGAGCCGGGAAAGAAGCGAAAGGCGCCAGAGCCGCTGCTGAAGGTATGGAAAACGAGGTCTGTTTTTGGGGACTTGCCGTACTGGAAGATCCACCGTGTGCCTCATAGCCTTGATGTAATGCATATCACGAAGAACGTGTGCGAGAGTCTGCTTGGTACCCTGCTCAACATGCTAGAGAGGACCAAAGATGGGCCGAAAGCAAGGGCAGACTTGAAATCAATGGGCATTAGGCAGGAGCTTCACGCTATATATGATGATCATGATGATGATGATGATGATGAGGCGAAGCAGGACACGGAAAGTCGTCGCAAAGGCAAAAAGGCCAAGAAGACCGGAAATGACTACCCTCCCGCGTGCTTCACTCTAAGTCAGGAGGAGATCGAGCAGTTTTTCACCTGCCTCGTAGGAGTAAAACTTCCTTACGGTTACGCGGGGAAGATAAGCAGATACCTAGACCCAGCGAAGCTGAAGTTCAGTGGGATGAAGTCTCACGACTGTCACGTGCTGATGACGCAGATACTTCCAGTTGCAATCCATGGGATCATGGACGCGCACGTCCGTGAAACCCTATTTGGCCTATGCAACTTTTTCAACGTCATCTCTCCGAAGTCTGTTGGCGTGAGGCAACTCAGAAGGCTACAGGAAGAGATGGTGGTGATACTATGCGAGCTTGAGATGTACTTCCCGGCGCATTCTTCGACGTTATGGTGCATCTGCTGCTCCATATCGTGGATGATATCATCCAACTCGGGCCGACGTTCCTGCACAGCATGATGCCGTTCGAAAGGATGAATGGTGTCATCAAAGGATACGTTCGCAACATGTCACATCCAGAGGGAAGCATAGCCAGGGGCTTTCTGACCGAAGAGTGCATCTCCTACTGCACGAATTATCTAGGCATCGAGAACCCCGTTGGTCTGCCCGTCAACAGGCACCTCAGCAGGCTCGCTGGATGGGGTCACCGTGAGGGTCGCCGCGAAATGCATGTCGACTTCGAGGGTCGACTCGCCGACTTTGAAAGAGCAAACCTAGTCACACTACAACACATAGACGTGGTCGATCCTTGGGTGGTAGAGCACAAAACCTTTATTGAGAAGACGTACAATGACCGAGGCCAACAGAGGACGGACGGAGATATAATCAAAGAGCACAAGTCATGTTTCACGCGTTGGTTCAAGCAGAAGCTTCTGTCGTACCCTTTACATGAGGATTCTTCCGCGGAAGAACAACTCATATTCGCCTTGTCACAGGGCGCCGAGCACAACCTGATGACCTATGAGGCGTACGATATCAACGGCTACACATTCTACACCGAGGCCAAGGACATGAAGAGCGACGGTTATCAGAACTCCGGCATAACGATGGAATCCTACACCGATAATGACAAGGACAGATACTACGGAAGGATCGAGGAGATCTGGGAGCTGAGCTACGCTGGAGAGAAGGTCCCGATGTTCCGTGTCAGATGGGCCAAGAGCGTCCTAAAAGAAGACCGGTATTTCACCACCATGGTTATACCCGAAGCCAAATCCAAGACCGCGGGCGCAAACGTCACCGTGAAAAATGAGCCATGGGTATTGGCTTCCCAAGTTGACCAATGCTTCTTCATTACCGACCCGTCAAAGCCCAGTCGTGTTGTCGTGAGGAGAGGCAAAAGGAAGATCATCGGAATGGATGGAGTAGCGAATGAGCAAGACTTCGACAAGTACAGTGACCCGAGGATCGAACATGACGACGATGATGAAGTAGCAGCATACACCACAAGAAGAAGCAGGACCACCCTACCTAAAGGACGTCCGTTCCACAGAAGAACTCCATTTGCGAAAAAGAAGGGCAAGAAGATTGTGAACAGATAGCTAGCTAAGATCGATTGTATTTATATCGTAGCCTTCATTTCTCGATTGTATTTCATGGGCACTTTTTGAACTATCATGAATATTTTTAAATTTCATGGACACTCGATCTCGATCCCCCTCCATCTCGATCGCTATCCCACCTCGCCAGATCCGGCCCCCCTCGCCGCCGAGCACCCC
>LR738711.1:381942177-381979083 GCA_902687465.1 Secale cereale
GCTTCGACGCTGGCTCCCCGTCCCCGACGCGCGCCGCCCTCTCCCGCGGAGCTCTGACGCCGCCAGGTACGCTCCTTCGCGTGATTCGTGCAGTCCCCTAATAAACCCTAGGTTCTGTCGCGGGGGATCAGTGGCGTGGTGGGAGCGATGAGATGCTGCTTTCTTAATGATTTTTGCTTGATGCTTGAGTAGATCGACAAAACTATATGCTTGTAGGACTTGTTTCTTTGTAGATGATCTATACTTCATACTTGCTGTGGATGTCATTCCGATTCAGTCTTCATACTAGCTCTTTTCTGAAGCTTTAGTTTTGCCTTGTTTTAACTGATTTTTGGCTCTTTGTGTATGATGATTGATTCACTTTCAGTTTAACCAAATGAGTTCTAGTGTTTTGGTTTCCTGACGCTTTAGTTTTGCCTCTAGTGTTTGACTTTTAGTTTAACCAAATGAGTAATCAAAGTTTATGAGGTATGATCATGGTAAATTCTAGTAATGTGCTACGGCCAATTATATAACAGATCCGGTCCTGCATATGCTTGTTGTCGGTAAGTGATTCGGCCTGGAGAATAAGGCTGTGGATGCTTTGGTTTTGCCTCGTATGTTTAACTGGTTTAGTTTCAGTTAAACCGAATGAGTGCTCAAATTTTTTAGTTTCAGTCAGGACACTAGTTCTCTGAACTTCCTGTCTCTGAACATATACCTGAAGAAAGATCAGGTATATGAGGCAAAGAAGAAGAAGAAGGTATACAAGCATATTCTGTTCTGTTGTGTCAAAAGGCTCAGTAGTTAAGCATATTCTGTTATGACTCCAACAAGCCGTTGCGAGCGGTGCGTTAATTTTCTTCCCAATCTAGTAACCGATCTTGTTATGACTCCAACAACCATAAAAAATGGGGAAAATCTTGATAAGTCACCCTCAACTGTGAACTGTTTGTTTCTTAGCACAAAATAAATTTCTCTACTTAGTACCACTGGACGATATATTTCTCGCTGAGTAGAGTAGATACAAGATGTAGCAGACATGCCGTAGAGAGTGTAGGATGGACGCGGTAAAGTGGCTGTTGGTCTAGGGTTACAGGGGTGCTGGAATTGGGGGGAGCTATGCCTTCTACTATGGTTATGCTACGGTTTGATGTAGTTTTGCTGGCTTAACCGAACTTGTTGCCTTGTTGCCAAACAACAGTTTTCCTATATAGTGCACTTCTCTTCTTTCAGTAATTTTGTCTTCTCCCGTTGAAAGAGCATGTGATTCATGTGGGGTTCTGTGTATTGTTCTTCTGATTGTTAAAAGAGAAAAAAAAATTGGAGGAACTTTGCATTAAGGAGGAAGACGCTGCTTTCCATGTTGTTGCCCCAAATTAAAACTAGAGTATTCTCAAAACTGTAGTAATTTCTATGCATAAAAAAAAGAACCCTGGACCTCTTTTTTTATACTGCAGTTTTTTTTAATACTTTGCTCTATTATGTTAAAACCATGGAGCCATCTACACTTACAGCACTGCGCAGGCCACAGCCAAACAGATGCTCTGTATTGTCAATACTCTAAAAATACTCTGTTATGTTAAAACGAGGTATGTTATGCCTACAGCCTAAATTACTGTAGTTTGTTGATACTGCAGGTTTTTTAATACTTTGCTATCAAACAGAGCCTTAGGCTTTTGCTGCTGCGAATAATTTTTATAAGTGGAAACTAGATAATGGCAAAACATTGCCTTCTATTTTGGGATCTGTAAATGAACAAGATGCCACTTTTGCCTAGGTCTGGGTTGGTGTTGTTTTAAAGCTATTATTTATGAGATGTGTAGATGAACAGAGCTACAACAGTTTGCTGGAATGATGTTGTTTTAAAGCTATTATTTATGAGATGCGTAGATGTGTAGATGAACAGAGCTACAGCATTTTTAGAGCTGTTATTTATGAGATGTTGTGATGGAGGCCTTTTTTTGCCTTGTCCACCCGAGAGGCCCTTGACTTTGCTGGAATGTCGATTAACTTCCATTCCGGCAAATTCGGGTACTCCATATATCCTATTTTCAGCAAAGGTCATGCTGAAATTTTCCGTGAATTTTAGCATGACTTTGCTAAAAATAGGACATATGGGGTTCTTGTGACTAATCCATGGGCCGGGGTACCTTAGTAGTTAATTAAGTAGGATCAAGTTTATTCTAGCTGCATTAAACCATAGGCGGCGATAGAGCCAAGTGATTAGGCCCAACTTAGAATTCTCCTTCCCAGTTTAGCTTTTAGGATGCCTCGGTGTCGACACACCATAAATTATAAAACCTTGGCTTTTAGGGTGCCTCGGTGTCGATAAAAACCGAAATGATGAAAGCTTAGGCTTTTAGGGTGCCTCGGCGTCGAAAAACCCTCAATGATAAAAGCTTAGCTTTTAGGATGCCTCGGTGTCGACAAACCCTAAATGATGAGACCATGATCTTGTTCCTTGACAATAACCAACTTTTTGACCAAACTTTTTTTCCAATTTAGAGAGAAACATGGCCAACAACAATGAGGCCGGGGGTTCGGGCGGCAAGGCATTCTGGGAGCTGTCCCAGGAGATGGAGGAACAACCTCACTTGTATGAGGACGCCGCCTTCCCCACCGATCCTGAGACCACTGATGGTACCGTCGAGGATGACCCCACTGATGCCGCCGCCGAGGATGCCACCACTGATTGTGCCACCAAGGATGCCACCACTGATGATGGCGGCGCACGCACAGATGGCAGCCAACCGAAGAGGCAACGGAAGGACCGGCGCCTGACCGTGCTCCGCACCCTCAAGGAGGAAATTACTGAAGTGGACTACGACGGGAATCCAACGACGCCCAAACGAATAGTCAAGGGGTACTCACTTCAGCTCGGGTGCATTCTCCGGAGCACCGTCTCGATCAACACCGAGAACCTGAGGCATCCTGACCGAGGGAATTTGCGCAACCTCCTCTTCACGAAGCTGCACAAACGATACAAGTTCCCCGCTGAATTTGAAAACACAAGCCTCAAAGGGAATAAAGTGAACAATGCTGCCCTCACGAAGATGAGCAAGGCCCTGTCTACTTGGAAAAGCACGGTGAAGAGAATGATCGAGAAAGGTGAGAGTTATGAGAAGATCAAGGAGAAAAATCCTTCGATCACCGAAGATGACTACAACGACTTCAAGATCAATTGCTCAAGCACCGCAAACTCTGAATCAAGTCAGTGGGGGTAAGAAATGCGGGAGCTGAACTTACGGGAACACACACTCGGTCCCGGCGGTTACAGAGTGACGGAGCCTATATGGGACAAGGAGGAGGCGGACCGTGCCGAGCAAGGCCTACCGCCCCTCTTCGATAAATACGGTGACAAGCAGACCAGGAACTTTGTCAGGGCCCGGTACAAGAAGGACCCGAAAACAAAGGAGCTTACCACGGATCTGAAGACCAGGGCGCTTGAGCTTGTTCTGGTAAGGAATACACCCCCGCGTAATTAGCTCCATATGGTTGCATTCTAATTAATGAAGCCAAATTTCTAAATGGTTCACATTCCTTCCGCAGGCGACTGAAAGCAGTAGCGCGGGGTCGACTAAGAGCAACCCTTGGGACACCACTCTAAATAGGGCGTTGAATGTAATGAAGAACAAGGATAAGCTCAGTAAGCCGACGTCAGCTGGTCGTGTGGCCGGCAAAGGCTTGTCGACAAAATGGTCGTCATACTATAACGCTGGTGGGCAAAAGGAGAAAAAGACCAGCTCCGAAAGCCAGGCGCACGAGGTTCAAGAACTCAAGGCACAGGTGGCACGGATTCCGGAGATTGTCCAAGAGCAAGTGCAACAACAACTCGGAGTGACGATCACCGCCATTGTGCCTACCTTGATCAAGGGGTTGAGTGCGTGGATTGCGGGCGGCCAATAGGGGCCGCCCCCGATTCCTAGATTCACGGCCAGCAACTCGCAGAACGCGATGGCGGGGCCATTGGTGTCTCCGGCGGAGGCGGCATTGGTGTCACCGACGCCGGCACGGGATCTTAATGCACCCGGGTGTACGCCGGCCGGCACCTCTGCAGCAAGCGGCCCCTCCGTCAACTGCACGCCCGCCGTTGGCGGTGCCTCGACATTAGCTGAGCTCGACACCATCATCACGGTAACTAATTAAGCCTCTCTCGGCCGAGGACTTCATCTCCTTGCCTTTGACTGGGCATCCCTGACGCCCTACATGTTTTCGCAAGGCGCCGCCGACGTTCCGTGCACTCTCCTGCACTTCTTGAACAACGAGTTGGTTGATGTCGCTAAGGGCAAAATCGTTCAACCGGGCAACCCCTTGTTCCATGGTACCCAGATGCCACCCAACTTGTTTAGGGTTCAACTGGTTCGGGTGCTGCCAGGCTGCGACGAGTTGTTACCTCCGATTCGACCCGTCGGGGCCGACGATGATGACGTGATGACCCTCAGCGCCTGCCTGAGCTGGCCCCTGCTTTGGCCGAAGAGCCAGATTCGTTTGGGGCGGGGGACACCACCCCAAAGACAACACCACCAGTCGTGCCGGCGCCAAGTCGGCACCATGGCAAGACCGCCGCAACGGTGCCGGACATTCCTATGCCACTGGATCCAAACATGCATATGGCACAGGATCAGAACGACGACGACGACGATACATTTGGCAACGTCGATCAGTACTTTGCCGATCATGGGTACGGTGGCGACTTCATGGGGCCTCCTTTTCAAGAACCCAACCCAACAAAAGATGTGCGCGATCTAGCTGGTACCGCGGAGAAGCCAAGTTGCAACAGGCGTCGTCTGCTGTTCAGCTCTCAGGAGACGCCTCCAGCTGCCGACTTCACCGAGCGTCAGATAGGCGAGGTGCGAAATATTATTAGCCCCGCAGCTCTCTTCTATGTGATGGTAGTTTAGATGATCGATATCAACTTGTAATGTGAAGACAAACTCGCTACTCGTGGTCTCGAGACTTGTAATATAATGTTCTATCTTTGTTCGGTCTTTTCAATTTGGAGACTAATATGATGAATTGTATTCGGAGACTAATATGATGAATTGTATTCAGAGACTAATCTTCTATTGTATTCGATGAATCTGTTGTTGATGTGTGCTGTCTATATTCTATCCAATAATACATTTTGTAACCTGTGCAAAAAACAGAAAATTAAAAAATAAATAAATAAACCTAATATTCATACTAATTGCGCATCACATCACAGTGCACCATTAGTATGCCAAAGGATACTAATGGCGCATCATTAAACAGTGCGCCATTAGTATGCCGAAGTTACTAATGGCGCATCTTGTTGTTGTGCGCCATTAGTATGCCAAAGCACCTGGGTATACATGGCCCCCTGGGAGGCATACTAATGGTGCACTGTTGTATATACTAATGGCGCATCTGAGGTGCGCCATTAGTATACCAGATACTAATGGCGCACCAGAGGTGCACCATTAGTAAAATATACTAATGGCGTGGCACTAATGGCGCACCACTAATGCGCCATTAATGGCCAAATTAGGTGCGCCATTAGTAGGCCTTTTCCTAGTAGTGGCCCTTTCTGTACTCTCAATGAGCCGCCAACTGTAAGTATTTTCAAACAACTTTCATTAGGTCATCATTTGTTATTCTGCTTTCTCATTATTACTTGATTTCGGCAGGCTCACTCTCCCTTCTGGAATAAAAAACTTCAAGACAAGACGGTTAAAAAGACCAGGGCCAAGACTAAGGCTCCAAAAAAGTCTACTAAGAAGAAAACAAGCACTTTAGAGCTATTTTGTTTGGATGATGATGAGTCGGAGGTAGACCTTGACTCCCTAGGCTCCTTTTTTATTCATATTATTCACATGGATCATTATCAGGACACTGTGGAGGCCAGTCATGCAGATTGTGAAGAGGTAATTGTCCTTTCCTTTGGCTCAGAACCTTTGCCAGGAAAAAAAATCGTCAAGTGTGCCGGAAAGTAAGGTTTCTCACCCTTTAGCTTACTTGGATCCCTACTTTATTTTGAAGAAGCAGCAGCATGAAGCTCGCCGTACAACTCGGAACAGTGGTGGAGGGATTCTCTCCTCTAGCATGCCCAATACGTCGGCTCGTCGCAAGCACCAAGCAGAGGTTTCACAAGTTTCCGACTTAGCATTTCCAAAGGTGGGTCTTATTTGACAACATCTTAACCATTCTGATTCAAACTATTAGGGAACTTCTCACTCTTCATCTGGTGATTCCACTTGGACTCAGGTTCCTCTATTTTAAACTGTTCCTCGATGAGAACACTTAAGCCTGCTTACTTTAATACCTTACTCAATTGGTATATTAATCTCATCATGTGTTTTACTCCCAGAGCTATGGCCAAACCCAGCAATAAGCCGAAGGTGAATAAATCGGCTGAAGATCCCAAGGTTGCAGACCCGGAGAAACAGACTATGTCTGAGTCCTTGCATCAAACCTCTGAAGTAACCATCGATGATCCACCACCAGAGGAGCACCACATTACCACAGACGCCATGAATGTTGATCCGGAGAATGCTAAACCGCCGAGTCCCGCTCAGCCAGCTCAAGAGACTGAAGATATAAGAATTACTGGGATGGCTTATACAGCACCAGGCAACCCCACCGTCCAATCCAAGCACATCAACAAAGAAGAATTTTCTGTTGTTGATAAGGGCAAGTGGAAAGTAGACTTAGAAAACTATACCCAGTTCAATGCTCAGGAGATTTACTCAGGTTATCTTAGCCATCTTCACACCAGTCGTGACTTTGAGGCCGGCCTAGTCAACCACATGAAGGAGCGTTTTGAGGTAATCCATGCAATCTTCTCCATAGTATATCTATATCAGGCGCCAAGTTACTGGATATGATAGAGTTGAATATCATGTACACTTTAGATAATCTCTTTATTCCTACATTCATGTCATAGCATACTGTAGTTGAAGAATCAAATTGGGTAGCCCCCAAGGGCTGGCTTAAGCTTCAAGGGTGAAACTGGGACTTCAAAGTGTAGTTTTCAACTTCGCATGTGTAGCCCCCAAGGGCCAGCTTAAACTGTCAAGTTAAACCGGGACTTCAAATTGTAGTTTTCAACTTCGCATGTGTAGCCCCCAAGGGCCGGCTTAAACTATCAAGTTAAACCGGGTCTAGATTAGTTTTCGGTGGCTACACAGGCCTTGCGGTGGCGGAACTTCTGATCTAGGTCTACCCCGAGGGTTTTCGGAATAATTGGGAATTTATAGGGTAAAGAGGGGGTGAAGGAGGCCACCAAGGTGGGCACAACCCACCTGGGCGCGCCTGGGGGGCCTGGCGCGCCCTGGTGGTTTGTGCCCCCCTCGAGACACCCCCAAGTGAAGTCTGGCCCATTGGGTGTCTTCTGGCCCATAAAAAATATCCAAAAAGTTTCGCGGTGTTTGGTCTCCATTTGATATTGATTTCTTGCGATGTAAAAAAAATGCAGAAAACAGCAACTGGCACTTGGAACTATGTCAATAGTTTAGTCCCAAAAAACGATATTAAATGATTGTAAAATTATTGTAAAACATCCAAGAATGATAATATAACAGCATGGAACAATAAAAATAATTTAGATACGTTGGAGACATATCAATCAACATCATGACATCGGCTATCTTTGGTAAGTAATAATGTACTTCAACCTTTCTTCATCAATATTTGAGTAACCATTGAACCGGTTCATGAATATACTTGGTAATGTAGGTCCCCAAAGCTCCAAGCTGGGTGATGATATGCGCATTAAGCTGAAGGCTGCATATACCCTTGTGGAGCAACTGTACACTGGCGCTCAACGGGCCATTTCTGTTGGCTTGCATAAGAAGTCACCACCTTCCCTCATCAAGGAAGTGTTAGAGAAGTTGTCCTTGTTGGCACAGAGTGTGGAAGAATTAAAGCGATCAGCCACATGAGCCGGCGCCATCACTGCCTTGAGCCGGGAAAAGGCGTGGCAAGCCGAACTTGACCCAGAAGAGATATCGACCGGCTGCCCCAGCTTAAAAGAAGATGGATCTCCCTTCAACACCGATAATTTCACCAAAATAGTAAGGGAGATGCATCCTTGGGCAAGCAAATTGGCTGAAGAAACTAACCTCTCCAAGTATCATCCAGTTTATGATGCTGACAACGCTAAAGTGAAAGCACCGGTTCATGAGGCCGTGGACCTTATCCCGCCAAAACATAAGCACACCTTCGCTCCTTATATTGACCCAACACTTAGACGATAAAGTTGTTTTCAAAGCTTTTACTGGGATCAATTGGGCCATGTCTGACTTAAAGCCAACGGGTGAAGAAGAGCCAGAAGAACCGGTGCAAGATAACCCATAATCTTCAGCATGCCAAGGCCAACACAACTAATCAAAGGGTCAGTTTATCATTCGCAGCATTGGATGTTGTGTGTTATCAAAAACACTTATTCTTTTGGGCCACATGATGCCTTGTAATAGGCTAGTTGAAAACAATATCTGCCATGCCATCGTGCATGTTTATTTGCACTTTGAATCATCGATCTGATGTTGAAGATCTGCTGTTTATGCTTATAATTCAATCACTCAAACCATATGTGTCATAGTCCCTGCACACAAGAAGATCATATTTGCCCTGGCGGTTTACACCAGGGCGGGTCATAATACCCCATAAACAATTGTTGGTACCTGTATAGTCCACAACCAATGCGGGTTATAAAAAAACCTCGCATAATCATAGAACAGATAAATAACATACCTGAGCACTTTATTCATACTGCCGGCTTACAATGCCATTTGCAGCAAGGGTAACAGCCCGAAAAAGCATTAGAGTGCAAAATTCCAAGTGCACAATCACATCATACTGGCAACTTATCGTCCAAAGCCAAACCGGGTTATCAAAACTCCAGATATGCTCAACTATGAGCCATAAAGATGAAGGCTACATGTCATGAATCTTTTTTAAACCATATGTTAATATGGCACAAAAATTTGAACCCAAATAAAAAACCACAAACAAGAAAAAACAAGGATTTCATAGGCTGCCAAACCTCAACATCAAGTGCTTTCAAAGGGCTGCACAGCCACTGAGTTAAGCCTTTATTCAAACCTCCAAGACAGGTCTCACATGACCAATCACCGTTTTAACTTTGACAAGTTCAGGGTCTTTATAAGATTGATTGTCAAGAGTAGGGCGGGCCATTCCATGATTACCTGGTTGGAGTGGCAGATGTACAAAGGCAGGATAACCCAAATTTTTGGTGAAAACACATGGTGTACAAGCTGATCAAAAGGGTAAATATGGATATGTTCATTGAACAGGAAGCCCCCAAGTGACCTTAAACAAGCCATCAAGGCAGATTACCTATGTTTCAACTGCACATCATAGCAAGTTCTCTTTGGTAATCCTTCAACTTGGGCAAAAACACAGTTGTTTGCAGCCCAACGCATAAGCCGGATCAAAGGGTAATCATAGCTATGCTCAATGAGCAGGAAGCCCCCATGTATTTTGTAATAAGGCGTGCAAGCCGGATCAAGAGGGTAATCCCAGCTATGCTCAGTGAGCAGGAAGCCCCTAAGTTATCTAATGACGTGACAATAAAGGCTCAGATGCTCAAAAATGAAACGACAGAGGCCCCGAATTATTAGGGATGCCGGCTTCATTATATTAATCATAATATATTATACATTGGTGGAAATATGTACAGCACAAGAGCCGGTGGCTCAGGTGTAATAAGGCCGGAGATGAGCAATATTCCATGGCTGACGGGTCTCCTCCTCCGACGTGCATGAGTCCTTGTGGTCTCGAACATCGGCAAGGTAGTATGATCTGTTGTTCAGATTTTTGCTGACCACAAAAGGTCCTTCCCAAGGTCGGGATAACTTGTGCATGTCTGTTTGATCCTGGATGAGCCGGAGCAACAAATCGCCTTCTTGAAAGGAGCTGGTTTTAACCCGGCCACTGTGATAGCGATGCAGATATTGCTGATAAATCGCCGAACGAGCCGCTGCATGGTCACGGTCCTCATCCAAGAGGTCAAGGTCGTCCTGACGTGCTTGTTCATTAATAGCTTCAACATAAGCTGCCACGCGGGGTGAGTCGTGACGTGTGTTACTGGGGAGAACCGCCTCTGCTCTGTAAACCAAGAAGAAGGGCATATAACCAGTGGATCTATTTGGGGTAGTATTGATACTCCAAAGCACTAAGGGTAAATCCTCAACCCAACAACCTAGCGTCCTCTGCAAAGGGACCATAAGCTGGGGCTTGATGCCTCTTAAGATTTCTTGATTAGCCCTTTCGGCTTGACTATTGGACTGGGGGTGGGCCAGAGATGAAACGTCGAGATGAATATGCTCTTGTTGAAAGAATTCTTTCATAGCACCCTGAGACAAATTAGTACCATTATCAGTGATGATACTATGAGGATATCCAATATGCAAGATCACCTTTTTAATGAATTGAACTGCCATCACTGCATCACACTTGCTGACCGGCTCAGCTTCAACCCATTTTGTAAATTTGTGAACTGCCACAAGGAGGTGAGTCTTTTTGTACTTAGACCTTTGAAAAGGCCCAACCATATCCAGCGCCCAGACTACAAATGGCCAAGTAATTGGAATCATCCTCAATTATTGATCCGAGCCGTCAGCCAATAAAACCCATGACGAAAGGCTTTCCCCTTGAGAGACTTAGAGCTGGCATGATGAACACAATCTCCTTCCTGAATGTCTCGCAAAATCTCACAGCCCTCCTCGGGAGATATACAATGTTGAAACACCTCTGTGACACTGCATCGGTGCAACTTGATGTTGACAATAGTCATTGACTAGATCGCCGGGTTATCTGCCTGGCCAAAGTTTCATCCTGAGGTAACTCACCTGGGGTTATATAATTCGAATATGGAATTGTCCAATCAGGTATAATATGAAGAGCCGCCACCAATTGTGTCTCTGGGTCAGGGATAGCAAGATCCTCCTCTGTAGGCAATTAAACTGAAGGGTTATTCAAAATATCAAGGAGAACATTGGGTGGCACCGGCTTACGCCGAGAGCCGAGCCGGCTTAATGCATCATCTGCCTCAGTTTTCCTATGATCAACATGTTCCACCTGATAACCCTTGAAATGACCAGCAATTGCATCAACCGCCGGGCGATAAGCCGCCATGAGCGGGTCTTTTGAATCCCATGTCCCTGAAACTTGGTGAGCCACCAAATCCTAGTCACCAAAACACCTCACTCGGCTTAGATTCATCTCTTTAGCCATCTGATGACCATGGAGCAAGGCCTCATACTGAGCTGCATTGTTAGTACATTGGAACATCAATCTTAAAGCATAGCAGAACTTATCACCTCGTGGGGAAGTAAAAACAACTCCAGCCCTCGAGCCTTCCAACTACATGGATCCATCAAAATGAATAGTCCAATATGAGTTATCAGGCCTCTCCTCAGGTATCTGCAACTCCATCCAGTCATTGATGAAATCCACCAGTGCTTGATACTGGATAGCTGTCCGATGCATATATTTCAAACCATGGGGTCCAAGCTCAGTGCCCACTTGGGCACCCAGCATGTGGCTTCTCTATTTTGAATACAATCTCCTAGGGGAGCAGAACTGACCACAGTGATGGGATGACCAAGGAAGTATTCTTTCAACTTGGAACTAGCCATGAATACTCCATAAACCAGCTTCTGCCAATGTGGGTATCTCTGTTTAGATTCGATGAATACATCACTAACATAGTAAACCGGCCTCTGAACCAAATATTCCTTGCCCGACTCTTTTCTTTCCACAACAACCGCTACGCTGACGGCTCTGCTGTTAGCAGCCACATATAAAGGCAAGGGCTCCTTCTCAACGGGAGCTGCAAGGACCGGCGGCTCTGCCAATTGTTTTTTCAGTGCCTCAAATGCTTGATTAGCAGCATCACTCCTGAGAAAGTGGTGTGTTTTCTTCATCATCTAGTACAAAGGGATAGCCTTCTCTCCCAAACGGCTGATAAACCAGCTTAAGGCCACAATACGACCCGCCAAATGCTGAACATGATTGATACACGCCAGTTTAGCCAAAGAAGTGATAGCCTTGATTTTCTGCGGGTTAGCTTCATTGCCTCTTTCTTCCTTGGTTTCACAACTATGTCATCCACATAGGCATGAACATTGCGCCCAATTTGATTGTGGAGGCAATTCTGAGGCAACGCTCATATGTTGCCTTGGCACTCTTGAGCCCAAAAGGCATAGATACATAGCAGAAGGCTCCAAAAGGAGTGATAAAAGTTGTCTTCTCCTGTCCTTAACTGCCATCTTAATCTGATGATAACTGGAGTAAGCATCCAGAAAACTCAAACGCTCACAACCCGTCGGAGCATCAATAATTTGATCAATACGAGGGAGAGAAAAAGGATCAGGTGGACAGGCCTTATTAAGCTCTGTATAATCCACACACATATGCCAAGTGACGTTTTCTTCAGCGCCAGCACCGGGTTAGCCAATCACTCAGGGTGAAAAACTTCAAAAATGAACCCAGCCACCAATAGCCGGGCCACCTCTTCCCTAATGGCCTTGCGCCTCTCTTCATTAAAGCGTCGAAGGAATTGCCTGGCCGGTTTTAACTTTGGATCAATATTGAGAGTGTGCTCAGCGAGTTCCCGCGGTACACCTGGCATGACTATCGGTTTCCATGCAAAGATGTCCCGGTTCTCACGGATGAACTCGATGAGCGCGCTTTCCTATTTCAGGTCGAGGTTAGCAATGATAGTGAAATATTTGGATGAATCGCCAGGAACAAAATTGACCTGCTTGGTGTCATCTGCCGACTTAAACTTCAGCAAAGGGTCATGCTCTGTGGTTGGCTTCTTCAAGGGGGTCATATCCACCGGGTCAACATTATCTTTATAGAACTTCAATTCCTCCGTTGCGCAAATAGATTTAGCATAGGCACCATCTCACTCTTCACACTCCAAAGCTATCTTCCTATCACCGTGCACTGTTATAGTGCCCTTATGACCTGGCACCTTAAGATGTAGATAAACATAACAAGGTCGGTGTAACGCCTCGGACACACCCGCTGGTGGTCGTTACTCCTGGAAGGATCTAGACTAGCCCCATCCATCAATACTAGTCTTTTCTACGCACTTTGTCCTCACTCGTGCACACCCGGGAGCAACTTCCCGATCGGTTACCCATCCTGAAACTACTCCAAGCTGAGCACGCTTAACTTTGGAGTTCTGTTTGAATGGGCTCCCGGAAAAGAAGGAATTCCTTATTGATATGAGTAGTCTATCATGCTTGTTAAGCTAGGCTATCACAGTCGGGCCATAAATTTAGCATAAGCCGCCTGCCCAAACAAAGCGTGATAAGGACTCTTGATCTTGACCACCTCAAAGGTCAATATTTCAGCCCTGTAGTCCTGGTCATTGCCAAAAGCCACCTCCAATGTTATCTTACCCACTGGATATGCCGACTTACCAGGCACAACTCCATGAAAGACATAAGTGGATGACTGAAGATCCCTGTCAATCAGATTTATACAGCGAAAAGTATCATAGTAAAGGATATTGATACTACTGCCTCTGTCCATGAGCACCTTTGTAACCTTGTATCCTCCCACCTGAGGATCCACCACTAAAGCCAATTGACACGGATTGTCAACCCAGGGCGGGTGATCCTCACGGCTCCTTACGATAGGCTGCTCAGACCACCGCAAATATCGAGGGACCACCAGCTCAACCGAGTTCACTGCCCGCTTATGAACTTTCTGATCTCGTTTGCACAAACTCGTGGTAAACACATGATATTGACCACTATTCGGTTGCTTCGGATTGCTCTGATAGACGGATTGCTGCTGTTGATTCCCTTGGTTAGATTGTTCATTAAAACCGCCTTGATTGCTTGGGCCCTAGAATCTGAAGCTTGAGCCGCCGCCTCAAAAGCCAGGCCTGTGAGAGCCGGGTCCTGACCCGCCATGCGGGCCATGATGGTCCTGATTAAAGCCGGGATTTTTATACTCGCTCGTGATAAGACAATGTCACATGCCCAGCTTCACCCTGCATTAGGATAGCACTGTCTGTTGCATCATGTTTATTCTCAAAGGAAACTTGAAATGGGGATTGCCTAAACCCTAGCAGTAAAGCAATTCAACTAGGGTCAATTAAAATCTTTTCAATGAACCCAAAATGCCCCTTGGAAAAGTTCATCATTTTTGGATTGATTAAAAACCTCTGCCAAAAATGTTGCACTTATTCCTAGGACCATTCTGGATTTTTGAATTAAATCATATCTTATTTGCATTTGGGCATTTACATTTTATATATTTTTTTAAATGCTCAAATAATCCTAAACTGAAATGTTCCATGTTGGTTATATGCTAAACAGTGGGCATGAGCAGTTTGGTGATTTTTGAAAGTGCCTAAGCATTTTTAGAAAAAACCACAAAGTTACAATGAAATAGAAAACAGAAGATAAAATAGAAAACAGAAACAGAATTAGAAAAGAGAAGAGTTTTACCTGTGCAGCCCACCTGGCGGCCCAAGTGGCCAGCCCAGCCCGCCTCCTCCCTCCTACTGTCTTCAACCTCCTGCCAGTGGGGAGGAGGGCGCGTGGCCGCCGCGCGCCGGCACACGCCGGCCACCTCCTACCTCTCTGCATGCCTCCTCGTCGCCCTGAGGTTGCCACGCACCTCCCTGCCTCTCTCTATCACTCCTCCCCCCTCTCACTGGATCCCCTTCCCCCTCCCCTGCTTCTCCTCGCCATGGCCGAATGCCACCATCGCCGCCGCTCGCCGTAGCCATGGCCTGTCAGGACCCCGATCCTAAGTCACACCGATCTAGCTGTAACACGTCATATCACTTTGCGGCCTCACGCACGGTAACCCCACGGGTGCCACCTTACCTGGCCCGGGACCGTTTGCGCATTTTGGCACACGTATATGACAGTGTCGCTAGCATCCATATGACAGAGAACCCGGGCCGACATGGCTAGTTATAAACCAAAAGTGGCACTAAATTACAGAGACAGGCATCCATGACCCAGCAATGAACGTGTCGGTCATCAACGTATGAACCCAAGTCGTAGCAAGCTACATGGACTTAAAGGAACAACGCGTGACATTTCCCCTAAGGGACAGACACAGGAACGAAGAAGGACACATGCCGGCCAGCCTACGTGTTCCGAGCAGTAGCACGCTACCAAGGCTCATTGGAATCACAAGGAGGCATTTCCCTGTAAGATAGGCTACCAAAGGAAAACAACTAGGTGTCGGATCCCACACATACCAAGCATTTCAATCATACACGCAATATGCTCAATATGTGCAAATACAACATTGCATCACAACAGAACTCTATGACTCAAAGTACTTTATTTAAAAGGCTCCAAGAGCCATACATAACATATCCATACAGGTAGGGGTCACATGACCCAACACTCAAGTCATACAGTCATACAAGCACAAGCGGAAGCTACATGTCTGAGTACAGACAACTTAGAAAATAAAACAGGCTTGGTGTAGCCTGACTATCTACAAGGCCCTTCACAAGCTCCAGATCACCGTCTGGGTGTCAAGCTACTCGTCGACGTCAACGTCTATGTAGAACCCATCAGCAGGGGCAGGGTTCTCCTCTGCAACAGTTATTAAGAAAACATGAGTACAAAGGTACTCAGCAAGTCTTACCACAGAACCTATCATACATGCAACATTATCAAGGGGGTAGTGGAGTTTATAGCAGAATGCTAGCTTTGACCTTGGCTAACCTATACTACAACTCTCAACAGATTGCAAGATGTTATTACGAACACGAGTCCTCTACTCACCACATCAATACACTATCGAGGATCCTCTTCCGTCATCCTACGGAAGGGCCATCCACGGCACTCACGCTTATCTTGAGGCTTTTAGTAGTATCCATCAACTTGTCTATGAACTGTAAGGGTAACCAAGTAGTTCGTACCGCGAACAACGGCTATTCGAATAGTTTGATAACCCTGCAGGGGTGTACTTCTTCACACATGTTTTCACCACTTAGCGTCTGCACACGACATGTGCTCGGCAGACTTCAAGCGAAAGCCAACGTGGGTGTAGACCACGACCTAACCAACCACTCAAGTCTCTCGTCCAGGTTTATCGCCTATTTGGGTTCCATCCGTGGGGAGATCCGGCCGGGGTGTCGCTCACGGCCCCAAACGATGTGTACAGGGTTCCCGAGTCGCCAAACGGGCAACCGGTACACCGTGCCATGTACCTATCGCATCACAGCCCACCCCAAGGGTCAGCGCTGTGCACGACCTCCAGTAAACTATAAACACCAGAAACTAGTTGCAACTCCTGGACAGAGTACAAGGGCAGTCAATAAGTCGAGCGGGGTCATATTTCAGGGCCCAATGTGTGGTAGTAACTGTAACTTGAATCACACACACAGATCTCGGGTCCTATGGACGATTCCAATGAAACAACCCACCATGTACTCCTACATGGCCTTTCATCGATACCTTTACCAAGCGTGTTCCACACTTCCCTCTCTTTATCTGTATGATCATTTCACTCTGATCTATCACCCAGATGAACCAGACCAGACACAACTCTAAGCATAGCACGCAACATAAACAAATAGCATGGTGGATCACACATCACATGGCTCAAACAACTCCTACACATGCTAGTGGGTTTCAACTATTTACTGTGGCAATGACAGGTCATGCAAGGGATAGGGTTCAACTACCGCAGCAAGTAGCAGTTCACACGCTGTTGCCTTAATGCAATAAAAGAGAGCAGGAGCGAGAAGATTGGGTTTGTATCGGAATGATCAATGATTGCTTGCCTGATAAGGTAGTTGTCGGGTACTGCTCTTCAACTGGATACGCAGCAGTATCCTCGGGAGCAGGACCTAACACAGGGAATACCGACGATACAATCATTAACAAACAAATGCAACAATATGATGCATGTTTATGACATGGCAAGATGCATGTGTGTTGGCTAATGCAACTAAAACCAGAAGGGTTTGAACCTATTTGAATCAAGGATTCAAATTGAAGTTCAAACTATTATTTAAATAAGTGCATTATCATGTTTTTGATGTATACAGCAAGTTAACTTGTTCAAACATGCATGAAACCAGTGCCATTGGAAATATTGGATTTTTCTGATCATTTTTCATATATAAATCTTTTCCATCTGAGCTATGGTTGATTTTATATGATTTTTAGAAGTTTTGGGTATTTTCTGGAATTTCCTGAATTATTTTTAAATCTAAAAATCCCAGAAAAACCTTTACTGCGTCAGCATGACATCATGCTGACGTCAGCCAGTCAACAGGGCCAGTCCAAGTCAAACCTGACTGGTGGGTCCCTCATGTCAGTGTCTCAGGAGTTAATTCCGGTCATAACCAGGGTTGACTGGGTTTGACTAACAACGGGGGCCCACTATCAGTGACTGTGGTGATTAAATTAATTACGGTTAGTTCCTAATCAACAGGCCACGTTAGCCCGCCGGAGTTTGGCCGGCGGCGACCATTTTGCACGGCGGTGACTCGTCGGAATCCCTATTCCGGCATCCATTTGCCGCGCGGATGGGCTCGGTGTGCTCCTTGTGATGCACCGCATCCAACGGTGCCACTAGTTAGACGAGAGGTCGCCAGAGTCGACGGCGACGAGCTCGTCTGCGGTGGTGCTCGCTCGGAGTTGGTCGGGATGGAGTTGTAGTGCACGGGAGGAGGAGCTAAAGCTTGCTTTAGCTTGCTGGTGACCTACTGAAGCTAATGGCGTGCTCAGCCACGAGGTACGGTGCCTATGGCCACGGCGGTGAGTTGGCCGGCGGCGGTGATCGTCGGTCAGCAAAGGGGGCGGCGGCTACAAGGCCTAAACGAGCCCGTGGAGAGGGGGGTTCGAAGCGTGAGCTCACAGCGATCGCAGAGGGCGTCGAAGTGAGCTCGGGGACGGTCGGACGACGGTGTACGGGCGGCGGCGATCTCCGGTGCCGGAGGTTGAAGACGACGGCGAGGAGGACGTTGCGGAGCTCCTGGCGTCGTGTGCATCGGTGGGGAGCTTCGGGGCGATGCGACGGAGCTAGTGGTGCTTCGGGGAGGCGAGGGGGTGGCGTAGAGCGCGGTGTCAGCGGTCGTCGGCGACGAGCTCGCTCGGGGGAGCTCGGCGGAGGGAAGAGAGGAGGGGAGAGGCACGGGGGAGAGGGGGAAACGGTCGAGGGCGCTTCGTGGCGACGTTCTAGTCCGTCCAGAGGGCCGAGGGGCCAGCCAGGCAGGCAGGAGGTGGCCGACGCATCGGCGGCGCTCGCCACCGAGCTGCTTCGTGCGCTGGCGCGGCGAAGAAGACGGGGATGCCCCTGGTGGGCCGGGCCGGCTGGGCCAGCAGGTAAGTGGGCTCACGTAAGTGTTCTTCCTATTTTTCTTTTCCTATTTCTTTCTGTTTTATTTCTTTTGCAGCTTTGTTCAATTAATAAAAATGCCTAAACATTTTTATAACTCATGACACTTTTCATACCTACTGTATATAATATGAACAGTAGGAAACATTATAGTTCATGATTATTTGAGCATTTAAAATATTTTATAGCATTTAAATGCCCAAATTCAAATACCATATGATTTAATCCAAAGCCCTAGATTGTCCTAGAAAATTGTGCACCATTTTTGGCAGAGGTTTAAGACCAAGGCAGAAATGATGAACATTTTGAAGGGCATTTTGGGTACATTGGAAAATATTTTAGCAAACCCTAGTCGTTAGGGGAGGGGTGCTGGGGTTTCTGTTAATCCCATTTCAAGTTTCTTTGAAAGTAAACATGATGCACACTCTAGTTAGGTCCTAATGCAAGTGTTAGCTAGGGATGTGACAACTCACCCCCACTTAAAAGAATCGCGTCCCGAGATTCGGGTTGCTCCGGAAAGAGGGTGGGGTACTCAAGTCGAAGACGATCCTCCCTTTCCCAAGTAGCTTCACTCTCGGAATGATGTGACCATTGAACCTTGAGAAACTTGATATTGTGGCGTCGAGTGGTGCGCTCAATTTGATCAAGAATACGAACGGGGTATTCTCGATATGTGAGATTTTCTTGGAGATCAAGCGTTTCGTGGTCCACTCCGCGGATAGGATCCGAGAAGCAACGCCTGAGTTGAGAAACGTGGAAAACATCATGAACTCTGGAGAGGTGCGGAGGTAGTTCCAATTGGTAGGCAACTTCTCCTCGTTTGGCAAGAATGCGAAAAGGACCGATGTAACGAGGGGCCAATTTGCCTTTGATACCGAATCGATGGGTTCCCTTAAGAGGAGTAACCCGAAGGTAAGCCTTATCGCCGACTTCAAAAGTCACGGCCTTATGATGACTATCATATTGGCTCTTTTGGCGAGACTGGGCTGTTTTCAATCTCTCACGAACGATGCGAACTTGTTCCTCTGCTTCCTGGATCATATCCGGGCCAAAGAATTGTCTTTCCCCGGTCTCTGACCAGTTAAGAGGTGTTAGACACCTTCGTCCATATAGAACTTCGAAGGGAGCTTTGCCCAAGCTGGCTTGATAACTATTGTTATAAGCGAATTCGGCAAATGGAAGACATTTTTCTCATTCCATACCGAAAGAAATGACAGAGGCTCGAAGCATGTCTTCCAGAATTTGATTGACTCGTTCCACTTGACCACTTGATTGCGGATGGAAGGCAGTACTGAAAGAGAGATGAGTTCCCATAGCATTCTGGAAACTTTCCCAAAATCGGGAGGTGAAAAGACTTCCACGGTCCGAGTTAATCTCCAACGGTACACCATGAAGTGATACTATTCGAGAGATATATAAGTCTGCTAGCTGGCTAGCGGTAATGCTCTCTCGAACAGGCAGGAAATGAGCTACTTTAGAGAGGCGGTCGATAACGACGAGGATAGCATTATTCCCTTTCCTGGACCTGGGAAACCCGGTAATGAAGTCCATACCGACTTTATCCCATTTCCATTCAGGAATAGCTAAAGGTTGAAGGGTGCCAGCAGGCCGTTGATGCTCTGCTTTGACTCGACGACAAACGTCGCAGTTAGCAATGAATTGAGCGATTTCTCTCTTCATCCTAGTCCACCAGAATCTTTGACGTAGGTCTTGATACATTTTGGTACTACCGGGATGAATCGTGAGAGGAGATTCATGAGCCTCCTTAAGGATTAATTGCCGTAGATGGTGGTTCTTGGGAACCACTACACGGTTCTCAAAGAAAACAACACCTCGGTCATCCATGGAGAAACTTTTAGCGAGTCCGCTAGCAATGTTCTCTTGGACTTGTGATACACCTTTATCACGCTTCTGGGCAGCTATAACTTGATCCATAAGGGTAGGTTTCGCCACCAAGGTGGAAAGGAATCCTCGAGGAACAATGTGAAGGTTAAGCTTACGAAATTCCTCGTGGAGAAGTGGTTGACTTTGTTGTAACATTAAATTGTTACAATATGACTTACGACTTAGTGCATCAGCCATGACATTGGCCTTTCCAGGAGTGTAAGTGATTCCTAAGTCGTAGTCGGTGAGCAACTCAACCCAACGTCTTTTCCTGAGATTTAGATCTGGTTGGGTGAAGATATACTTCAAACTTTGGTGATCAGTGAAGATTTCACAGCGATTACCAAGGAGGTAATGTTGCCATGTTTTGAGTGCATGGACTACAGCTACAAGCTCTAGATCATGAGTAGGATAGTTATCCTCGTGTGGACGCAACTGTCGAGATGCGTATGCAATCACTTGATGATCTTGCATGAGAATGCAACCTAGTCCTTGTCGCGAGGCGTCGCAATAGATTATAAAATCCTTGGAAAAGTCTGGTGGTACCAGTACAGGTGCAGATGTCAGGCATCTTTTCAGTTCCTGAAAACTGGACTCGCACTGTGGGGTCCACTCAAACTTTTTATCTTTCTTGAGGAGTTCGGTTAGAGGTTTAGCAACTTTGGAGAAGTTCTCGACGAAACGTCGGCAATAGCTCGCTAAGCCAAGAAAACTCCGAACTTGCTTGACCGATTCAGGGGAAGTCCAATCAAGTACGGCTTGAACTCGCTCGGGATTGACAGCAATACCCTTGACAGAGATCACATGACCTAGATAGGTTACTTCTGGCAACCAAAATTCACATTTAGAGAATTTGGCATAAAGGCGGTGCTCTCGAAGTTTTGTCAATACCAGCCTTAAATGCTCGGCATGATCTTCCTTGTTCTTGGAGAAAATGAGTATATCATCGAGGTATACCACGACGAATTTATCCAAATACTCCATGAATATAGAATTCATTAACCGAGAAAAGGTAGCTGGGGCATTGGTTAATCCGAAGGACATGACGGTGTACTCATATTGGCCATAACGAGTAACGAAAGCCGTTTTAGGAATGTCCCCGTTCTTTATTTTGATTTGATGGTAGCCCAACTTCAAATCCATCTTAGAGAAGACTGAGGATCCAGCGAGCTGATCATACAGGTCGTTGATCCTGGGGAGCGGATACTTATTCTTTATGGTGACCAGATTGACAGGTCGGTAATCTACAACCATCCGCTCCGTTCCATCCTTCTTCTTGACGAAGAGGACGGGGCAAGCCCAAGGGGAAGAACTAGGACGGATGAAACCCTTTTGCAAGGACTCATCGAGTTGTTTCTTTAGCTCAACTAATTCTAATGGTGCCATCTTATAGGGTCTCCTAGAGATTGGGACAGTTCCAGGGATAAGATCTATCACGAACTCGACATCTCTGTCAGGTGGAACTCCTGGCGGTTCTTCTGGAAAAACATCCGGAAAGTCAAGGACTACCGGGATATCTTCGAGTTCTGGTAGAGGGCTGGCATTAAGAGAATAGAGCTGACGTTCAGCCATTCGGTCCAAGACATTGACTATCTTGCCGGATGGATGTGTAAGTTGAACGGTCCTAGTAAAGCAATCAATTTTGGCGTAATGGGTTGTCATCCAATCCATACCCAAAATGATATTTATGTCCGAGGACTTGAGAGCGATTAGAGATGCTAGGAAAACAAGTCTATCGACAAGGATTTCATTTCCATGGCTTACCCTAGAGGTTTGCCACTTTGAACCAGGAGTTTGAATAACCATGGAAGTAGGCATGTCACAAAAAGTCATGTTGTGCAATCGAGCATAGCTCTCAGATATGAACGAATGGGATGCTCCAGTATCGAAAAGAACAGATGCCGGATGGCAATTTACGAGAAGCGTACCAACGACGACGTTAGGATCCTCATAAGCTTCTTCGGCAGAAACATAGTTGACATGACCACGTGCAGTGGGGATTGGCTTGACATAGTTCACCTTGCCGGTTAGCTTACCACGGCCAACGGGTTTTCCTGGCTGATTCTGGGGACAATCACGCATGTAGTGTCCCGGTTCTCCACACTTGAAACATGTCACAGTGGTGGTGCGTGGAGCAAAGTTGGAGGGTGGACCTCCATAGGTCTTAGCAGGTGCAAACTGTTGACTAGGGCGAGGCGCCTCATAGGATGGCCTCGGTGTATACTTGGGTGGTAGAGCAGTGTTAGGAACCCACACACGGCGCTTGTGAGAGCCAGAGCCGGATGAGGAACCAAAGTCTCGAGAATGCTTGCGGGTGGCCTCGAAGTCGGTCTGGCCTGTCTCAGCACTGATAGCCTTGTTAACCAACTTCTGGAAGGAAGTGCACTCGTGCAGACGTAGATCTCGACGAAGTTCAGGGCTGAGTCCCTTGCGAAACCTCGCCTGTTTCTTGGCATCGGTGGATACTTCCTCAGGTGCATAGCGTGCCAGATTACCGAACTCGCGGCTATAGCCATCCACAGTTAAACGGCCCTGGGTGAAATTGCAGAATTCCTCCCGCTTGCGATCCATGAGACCTTCTGGAATGTGATGTTCATGGAATGCCTCACTGAACTCAACCCAGGTAGTGACTTGGCCAGCAGGACGCATAGCCTCAAAGTTTTCCCACCAAAGACTGGCAGGGCCCTCAAGATGGTAGGCGGCGTAGATAACCTTGTCAGCTTCGGCCACACAGGCAGAGTGTAGCTTGTGGGTGATACTACGTAGCCAGTCATCAGCATCCAGAGGTTCAGTGGAGTGATGGAACTTTGGTGGACACATCTTGATAAAATCGTGGATTGACACCACGTCATTCCTCTGACGGAACCCAGTGTTCTGCTCTATGCGTTCCAGCAGACGGTTAGTCTCTCTCTTGTTCCGTTCTGCTTCAAGCATAACTTCCGCCAAAGAGGGTGGCTGGGGCAGATTTCCATCTCTTGCCCCACTAGCCTCACCCTGCTCCTGAGCAGCAGGAGTGTTGCGAGTGTTGACCATCCTAGGAAAACAAAACAACGGTTTAGACAAGGATGGCAAAAATTTGACATAGAAGTGCAGAATGTAATGGATGACACAGAATGCAGAGATGTTCATCCGTACGACATGGTAATATAGGAACTGCTATATATACACCAGTGGTCATACACACCATACAAAGTTTAGTACAAGCCAAGGCTAAAGTACAACTGCGGTGAAAGACGATACATCCCATCAGAGGCATTCCAAGCTCCTATACATTATTTAACTACACCTCCGGAACTCAGTACACACTAAGTCATATTCCACAAGACGCGCAGGACTGTGGAAATACAACTACTACAATACTACTACTACCACGGTCTAGCTCAGGCATTCGCGTAGTAATCCTCGTAAAGATTACCACCGTAGCCTGGAAGTGGTACAGACGGATCTTGGAACTCGCGAGCACTCGAAGGCTGAGGACCATAGGGGCATGGGTGTGGTCTCGGTCCCGATGCTGGTGGTAACCGACGCCCACGTGGAAGTGTAATACCCCCAACGTCACGCCAATCCATGCGATCAGGCAGACGAGTCCGCACAGGATACAAATCCCGCATGTCCAGATATCCGGCGTGCACAGCAGGTGCAAGCCGTGTCAAAGTAGTCCAATGAGCGGCTCGAGTGTTATACAGCTCCATTCGGAGGGCACGGACCTCACGGTCCCTATCCTCCAACATCTGAACAGTGGTCTGAAGCAGTGGCTCTTCATGAGCAGCATCAGTATACAGACCAGTGTAGTAGCCTTCCTCTCCGGGAAGCGAAGCTGGCATGTAACAGAACTCGGTGTTTAGCAACAGGGCATGCCTAGCACGAAGAATGGTCATCATCGAATAAGCGGCATCCTGCACTGCCATCTCGATGGTAATCCCGAGTCCATAAGACCAATGGATGGGATCATTAGCTCCAGGATATGAGGGGTATATCCGGACTGTGCAGAAATACTGACTTTGATTGAAATCCCGGTACTGTTCCTCCACGGTGTATTCAGGATACCAGCGATAACCGGACTCAGTCATCACACGGACTAGCATGGCCGTGTGACCGGGCACATTAATGCACCGAGTCAAACGAACCACTTGGTGAGGGATGCGGCCAGACATCTGAAACACGACATAATGCAAAGGCATTAGTGTTTCTGGAAGAAATCGGGCAGCATAACAACTGTAAATGCTCAAACAAAGATTTGAGACATCATACAAATGATAGAATAGCCACTCAACAATTCCATATCAAGGTTCCGGGTTCAACAATCATCATACTCAAAGGATAGAAACTGAACTGAGGCTTGAAACCAACAATCCTAAGAGTCTACGGATTAGTAACACGTGAACCTAGTAAGGATAAGAGGCCTAGTCCTAAATCCCCGTAGAAAGAATAGACTGACTCAGATCAGAAGGGCATAAGGTAAAGGAGTAAAAAGAGCCTTACGTTCCCTTCCACAATCAATTCCCCTACATATAACTAAGAATTTTTCTAGACTCAACATCGACCAGTTTGGCTTGAGAAACCTACAGGCAGTCCAGCTCTGATGCCAACGCTGTCAGGACCCCGATCCTAAGTCACACCGATCTAGCTGTAACACGTCATATCACTTTGCGGCCTCACGCACGGTAACCCCACGGGTGCCACCTTACCTGGCCCGGGACCGTTTGCACATTTTGGCACACGTATATGACAGTGTCGCTAGCATCCATATGACAGAGAACCCGGGCCGACATGGCTAGTTATAAACCAAAAGTGGCACTAGATTACAGAGACAGGCATCCATGACCCAGCAACGAACGTGTCGGTCATCAACGTATGAACCCAAGTCGTAGCAAGCTACATGGACTTAAAGGAACAACGCGTGACATTTCCCCTAAGGGACAGACACAAGAACGAAGAAGGACACATGCCGGCCAGCCTACGTGTTCCGAGCAGTAGCAAGCTACCAAGGCTCATTGGAATCACTAGGAGGCATTTCCCTGTAAGGTAGGCTACCAAAGGAAAACAACTAGGTGTCGGATCCCACACATACCAAGCATTTCAATCATACACGCAATATGCTCAATATGTGCAAATACAACATTGCATCACAACAAAACTCTATGACTCAAAGTACTTTATTTAAAAGGCTCCAAGAGCCATACATAACATATCCATACAGGTAGGGGTCACATGACCCAACACTCAAGTCATACAGTCATACAAGCACAAGCGGAAGCTACATGTCTGAGTACAGACAACTTAGAAAATAAAACAGGCTTGGTGTAGCCTGACTATCTACAAGGCCCTTCACAAGCTCCAGATCACCGTCTGGGTGTCAAGCTACTCGTCGACGTCAACGTCTATGTAGAACCCATCAGCAGGGGCAGGGTTCTCCTCTGCAACAGTTATTAAGCAAACATGAGTACAAAGGTACTCAGCAAGTCTTACCACAGAACCTATCATACATGCAACATTATCAAGGGGGTAGTGGAGTTTATAGCAGAATGCCAGCTTTGACCTTGGCTAACCTATACTACAACTCTCAACAGATTGCAAGATGTTATTACGAACACGAGTCCTCTACTCACCACATCAATACACTACCGAGGATCCTCTTCCGTCATCCTACGGAAGGGCCATGCACGGCACTCACGCTTATCTTGAGGTTTTTAGTAGTATCCATCAACTTGTCTATGAACTGTAAGGGTAACCAAGTAGTTCGTACCGCGAACAACGGCTATTCGAATAGTTTGATAACCCTGCAGGGGTGTACTTCTTCACACATGTTTTCACCACTTAGCGTCTGCACACGACATGTGCTCGGCAGACTTCAAGCGAAGCCGACGTGGGTGTAGACCACGACCTAACCAACCACTCAAGTCTCTCGTCCAGGTTTATCGCCTATTTGGGTTCCATCCGTGGGGAGATCCGGCCGGGGTGTCGCTCACGGCCCCAAACGATGTGTACAGGGTTCTCGAGTCACCAAACGGGCAACCGGTACACCGTGCCACGTACCTGTCGCATCACAGCCCACCCCGAGGGTCAGCGCTATGCACGACCTCCAGTAAACTATAAACACCAGAAACTAGTTGCAACTCCTGGACAGAGTACAAGGGCAGTCAATAAGTCGAGCGGGGTCATATTTCAGGGCCCAATGTGTGGTAGTAACTGTAACTTGAATCACACACACAGATCTCGGGTCCTATGGACGATTCCAATGAAACAGCCCACCATGTACTCCTACATGGCCTTTCATCGATACCTTTACCAAGCGTGTTCCATACTTCCCTCTCTTTATCGGTATGATCATTTCACTCTGATCCATCACCCAGATGAACCAGACCAGACACAACTCCAAGCATAGCAGGCAACATAAACAAATAGCATGGTGGATCACACATCACATGGCTCAAACAACTCCTACACATGCTAGTGGGTTTCAACTATTTACTGTGGCAATGACAGGTCATCTAAGGGATAGGGTTCAACTACCGCAGCAAGTAGCAGTTCACACGCTGTTGCCTTAATGCAATAAAAGAGAGCCGGAGCGAGAAGATTGGGTTTGTATCGGAATGATCAATGATTGCTTGCCTGATAAGGTAGTTGTCGGGTACTGCTCTTCAACTGGATACGCAACAGTATCCTCGGGAGCACGACCTAACACAGGGAATACCGACGATACAATCATTAACAAACAAATGCAACAATATGATGCATGTTTATGACATGGCAAGATGCATGTGTGTTGGCTAATGCAACTAAAACCAGAAGGGTTTGAACCTATTTGAATCAAGGATTCAAATAGAAGTTCAAACTATTATTTAAATAATTGCATTATCATGTTTTTGATGTATAGAGCAAGTTAACTTGTTCAAACATGCATGAAACCAGTGCCATTGGAAAGATTGGATTTTTCTGATCATTTTTCATTTATAAATCTTTTCCATCTGAGCTATGGTTGATTTTATATGATTTTTAGAAGTTTTGGGTATTTTCTGGAATTTCCTGAATTATTTTTAAATCTAAAAATCCCAGAAAAACCTTTACTGCGTCAGCATGACATCATGCTGACGTCAGCCAGTCAACAGGGCCTGTCCAAGTCAAACCTGACTGGTGGGTCCCTCATGTCAGTGTCTCAGGAGTTAATTCCGGTCATAACCAGGGTTTGACTAACAACGGGGGCCCACTGTCAGTGACTGTGGTGATTAAATTAATTACGGTTAGTTCCTAATCAACAGGCCATGTCAGCCCGCCGGAGTTTGGCCGGCGGCGACCATTTTGCACGGCGGTGACTCGTCGGAATCCCTATTCTGGCATCCATTTGCCGCACGGATGGGCTCGGTGTGCTCCTGGTGATGCACCGCATCCAACGGTGCCACTAGTTGGACGAGAGGTCGCCGGAGTCGACGGCGACGAGCTCGTCCGCGGCGGTGCTCGCACGGAGTTGGTCGGGATGGAGTTGTAGTGCACGGGAGGAGGAGCTAAAGCTTGCTTTAGCTTGCTGGTGACCTACTGAAGCTAATGGCGTGCTCAGCCACGAGGTACGGTGCCTATGGCCATGGCGGTGAGTTGGCCGGCGGCGGTGATCGTCGGTCAGCAAAGGGGGCGGCGGCTACAAGGCCTAAACGAGCCCGTGGAGAGGGGGGTTCGAAGCGTGAGCTCGCAGCGGTCGCAGAGGGCGTCGAAGTGAGCTCGGGGACGGTCGGACGACGGCGTACGGGCGGCGGTGATCTCCGGTGCCGGAGGTTGAAGACGACGGTGAGGAGGACGTTGCGGAGCTCCTGTCGTCGTGTGCGTCGGTGGGGAGCTTCGGGGCGATACGGCGGAGCTAGTGGTGCTTCGGGGAGGCGAGGGGGTGGCGCAGAGCGTGGTGTCAGCGGTCGTCGGCGACGAGCTCGCTCGGGGGAGCTCGGCGGAGGGAAGAGAGGAGGGGAGAGGCACGGGGGAGAGGGGGAAACGGTCGAGGGGGCTTCGTGGCGACGTTCTAGTCCGTCCAGAGGGCCGAGGGGCCAGGCAGGCAGGCAGGAGGTGGCCGGCGCATCGGCGGCGCTCGCCACCGAGCTGCTTCGTGCGCTGGCGCGGCGACGAACACGGGGATGCCCCTGGTGGGCCGGGCCGGCTGGGCCAACAGGTAAGTGGGCGCAGGTAAGTGTTCTTCCTATTTTTCTTTTCCTATTTCTTTCTTTTTTATTTCTTTTGCAGCTTTGTTCAATTAATAAAAATGCCTAAACATTTTTATAACTCATGACACTTGTCATACCTACTGTATATAATATGAACAGTAGGAAACATTATAGTTCATGATTATTTGAGCATTTAAAATATTTTATAACATTTAAATGCCCAAATTCAAATACCATATGATTTAATCCAAAGCCCTAGATTGTCCTAGAAAATTGTGCACCATTTTTGGCATAGGTTTAAGACCAAGGCAGAAATGATGAACATTTTGAAGGGCATTTTGGGTACATTGGAAAATATTTTAGCAAACCCTAGTTGTTAGGGGAGGGGTGCTGGGGTTTCTGTTAATCACATTTCAAGTTTCTTTGAAAGTAAACATGATGCACACTCTAGTTAGGTCCTAATGCAAGTGCTAGCTAGGGATGTGACATGGCCACCGGCCACCGCACACCTCGCAACCATGCCCAGAAGAATCGCTGCAGCTCCATCTTCCTGTTCCCTCAACGTACTCGAGCTGGGGAGCACCGCAACGCCCTCAACGAGGTCGTCTTCAACCTTCTGCCCCCCCAGATCGCTGGAGATACTCTGTCGTCGTCCGTGCCTCCCCGCGCTCGCCGTCTGTCCCCCTGGAATCTCTGTGAGCTCCCGTCCCTTTTCCCCCTCTTCGTTTGCCTTCTTGTGCACCACATCGACCCCGCCGAGCTCAGCCGCACCCGCCGCCGCCACCGCACGTCGCCGTCGTGGCCACAGCCACGTTGGCTTGATTCCAAGCATGTCTTCGTCTTCACCGCCACCGTAGAAGCCCGTAGCACCTCCCCGCTCACCTCCCCGAGCCCCGCAGCGCCTAGCTCGACGGAGCCCGAACTCCGGCGCCGCCGCGAGCTCGTTTCCGACGAGCTCCGGCCACCCCAGCACACACCGTCGCCTCCACTAGATGCGCGAGCTCCCCAGCTACGCGTAGCACCAAGCCGCCGTCCAGATGGTCGCCGAAGGGCGAATCCCGAGCACCGCCGCCACGTTTGGCCTCGCCGGCGTGGAGCCGCCGGTGGTTTTGACCCCGTTTGACTCCGGCTGGACCCCCCTGTGTCCATGACATGTGGGGCCGGCTGTAGATTAGTTTTAGTTTAGGTTTTAATTAAGTACTAATCACTGTGCTTAGCTCTATGAGTCACTGACACGTGGGGCCAACCCCTGTTAAATTAGTTTAGTTAAAACTAAACTTAATTAGGCCCTGAGAGACTGACATGTGGGCCCAGGCCCCACCAGCAGTTTAGTTAGTGTTAGTTTAAAAACTAACTAACTCTGTTAGCTAGTGGGTCACTGACCAGTGGGCCCCACTGGTCAGGTTTGACCCGAACAGCCCCTGTTGACTTGCTGACATCACACAGACGTCATGCTGATGCAATAAAGCCTTTTCTGAAATTTTATATAAATCTAAATGATTTATTTATTTCAGAAAATAGCCAAAACTTGTAAAAATCATATAAAATCAACCGTAGCTCAGATGAAAATAATTTATATATGAAAAATGATCAGAAAAATCCAAGGAATCTGTTTATGGCACTTTCATGCATGTTTGAACAAGCTAAGCCTGCTGATCAGGTCAAATCAATTAAATGACAATTAAATAATCACATATGGAGTTTGAATTTGAACCTTTGGTTCAAACCAACTTCATTTAATTGTGTTGCTAGTTGCACTAGCTCAATCAACAGCATATTGCCATGTCATGATCATGCATCATATTGTTGCATTGCATTGATTGTGTTCTTTCTCTGTTTGTCGGTTTTGTCCCCTCTCAGTAGACGACGTTCCGACGATGAGTTCGATGACACCGATGAAGACTCATTGTTATCTTCAGAAGTGCCAGGCAAGCAAACCCCATTGAGCATTTCGATACAATCCCACTCTCTCGCTCTTGCTCTCTTTTACTGCATTAGGACAACAACGCTTCAGTTGTTACCTGCTACGGTAGTTGAACCCCTTTCCACTGCATGACCCGTCATTGCCACAGTAAATAGTTGAAACCCACTAGTATGAGTAGGAGTTGTTTGAGCCATGTTGTGCCTACTCATTGATGCTTTCTGGTTATGCCTGCTATTGCTTAGAGTTGTGTCAGGTCTGATTCATCGGGGATGAATTGGAATGTGATGAACATGTCCTACTGTGTGTGAGCTAAGTGTGTGAACACGATTTGGTAAAGGTAGCGATGAGAGGCCATGTAGGAGTACATGGTGGGTTGTCTCATTGCAGCCGTCCTCAGGAACTGAGTTCTGTGTTGGTTGATCCATGACCAGTTACTACCATGCATTGGGCCCGAAACCAATGGACCCTCTCGACTTATTAATCAACATGATCTCTGTCCAGGAGTTGCAACTAGTTTCTGGAGTTTGTAGTTTACTGGAGGTCGTGCGCAGCGCTGACCCTCGGGGTGGGCTGTGACGTGGCAGGTACGTGGCACGGTGTACCGATTGCCTGTTTGGTGATGCGGGAACCCTGTACACATCGTTTGGAGCCGTGAGCGACACCCCGGCCGGATCTCCCCACGGATGGAACCCAAATAGGCGATAAACCTGGACGAGAGACTTGTGTGGTTAGTCAGGTCGTGGCCGACACCCTCGCTGGGCCTCCGCTTGAAGGTTGCCGATTACATGTCGTGTAAACGGCGGTAAGTGGTGAGAGCGTGTGTGAAGAAGTACACCCCTGCAGGGTTTTATATATGATCTATTCGAATAGCCGTGTCCGCGGAAATGGACTTCTGGGTTGCCTACTACAGTTCATAGACAAGTGAAAGTGGATACTCTAAAACGCGCAAGATAAGCGTGAGTGCTATGGATGGCCTTCTCGTAGGGAGACGGGAGCGGATCCATAGTGGTGTATTGATTGGTGAATATGTGGACTCGTGTGCGCCACCTCAAAAGAGTTACTTGCAGTCGTAGTTCAGGATAGCCACCGAGTCAAAGCTGGCTCGCTGCAGTCAAACTCCACCACCCCCTTTGTTGATACCGATGCATATGTAGCTAGTTCTGATGTAAGTCTTGCTGAGTACCTTTGTACTCACGTTTGCTTAATTTATGTTTTGCAGAGAGACTTCAGTCTCGCTAGTGGTTCCGCGTGGACTTCGACGTTTAGCTTGTTACCTCAGCTACGGTCTTGTACCCTTGTAGGATCTTGTAGATAGTCAGGCTTCTCAGCCTTTTTCATTTGTAGTTGTCTGTACTCAGACATGTTATGCTTCCGTTGCCTGTATGCTCTGTATGTTGGGTCATGTGACCTCTGATTGTAATAAATGCTATGATGGCTCTTCTGGGCCTTATCTATATGAGTTGTTGAGTTATGTTGTGATGCCATGTTGTACAACACATACTTGCATGTTATGCGTACGTGTAATGTGTATCGCTATGTGTGGGATCCGACACCTAGTTGTTTACCCTTGGTAGCCTATCTTACAGGGAAATGTCTCCCAGTGCTTCCACTGAGCCTTGGTAGCTTGCTACTGCTCCGGAACACTTAGGCTGGCCGGCATGTGTCCTTCTTCATTCCTGTGTCTGTCCCTTAGGGGAAATGTCACGCGTTGTTCCTTTAAGTCCTTGTAGCTTGCTACGACTTGGCTTCATACGTTGATGACCGACACGTTCGTTGCTGGGTCATGTATGCCTGTCCCTTTTATTTTAGTGCCACTTTTGGTTTATAACTAGTCATGTCGGCCCGGGTTCTCTGTCATATGGATGCTAGCGACACTATCATATACGTGTGCCAAAATGCGCAAAAAGTCCCGGGCCAGGTAAGGTGGCACCCGTGGGGATACCGTGCGTGAGGCCGCAAAGTGATATGATGTGTTACAGGCTAGACCTGTGTGACTTAGGATCGGGGTCCTGACAGCTTTGGTATCAGAGCCTGACTGCCTGTAGGATTAGCAAGCCAAACTGGTCGAAGTCGTGTCTAGAAACTCTTTAGTTATGTAAGGGAATTGTTTGTGGAAGGGAACGTAAGGCTCTTTTTACTCCTTTGCCCTATGACCTTCTGATCTGAGTCACCTTCTTCTTTCTACGGGGATTAAGAACTAGGATTCTCATTCTATTTATCAGGATCACGTTATTGTGGATTCAACCCTCAGCTCAGTTTCTACTACTTCTGTTTGTTCAACTGTTGGTCTCAGAACCCTGACATTATGATGTTAAGTGGATATGCTACCCTTTTTTGCTTGGATCTCAAAAGTATTTTCGAGCATTTGCAGCCGTTATGTTGTCCGAGTCATCCCAGGTCTCTAAACAATCTGATGCATTTGCAAATCATTCCTACCTGTTCTTAATGTCCTTTTAGGCCAGATTAACCACACTAGACGGTGAGTTGTGGTACTTTGTTACCTCGACACATATGTTGGAGTTATTATTATGACCCTAAGTATCTTAGAAGATCACCCAGTAATCCAGCAATGTTTTATATTCCAGTGTGATGATTTTGGCCATCATTCTCGAAAGCATCTCGTGATGCTATTTAGTTGGTAGGTAATCTATTCCTGGGTTCTTGAACCCGAGCTTCATCCTACTTACTTCATGCTGATAGTATTTGCTCGTTCCTTTAGGATATTAGTAACCTTGTGATAGTCCTCGAGGTCCATGGTTATCGTTCTTCCAATACCATGAACCATCTTGGCAGAAGTTCTCCCGAACCAAAAGATCACAACCAGAGTGCTCCTGAGTGGTACTCCATTCATATTGTGACTCTGCCAGTCCTACTTTTCTGCATGGGTTATCCGGAAGAAATATGTGGAACTCGTTCGACATACTAACCTATGCATCCACAACTCAGAAAGATATATGTTCCTTGAGTTGTCCCTTTTCAGTTGTTTTATGACCTTCGTCTATCAGTTGATAGTCAGGAGTAGTCGTGCACTTGTGTTCATCGATGCCTTTTACTCTTGTGGTCCGTCAAGCCATTCTATTCTGGAATGACTAGGAGAAACAAACTCCAGTACCTTATCCATATCCAGGATTGGGTCAAAGAAGTTGTACTTCGCAGATGAAGAACGCTAATCCAGCTTCTAAACTGTTCTATCCTGGAGTATTACCATCTTTATGTCAAGAATGTCATGGGAATTGCTCCACCTCCTATGAACCTTTGATAAGGTGATACTTCTCGCCATCATCGTTTATTTCTCGGCCTCCATGTTATTGTAACCGGAATGCTGACAAGTGGATTGTGATGTGTGAAATCAATACTCCTAGCAACTTCGTTGCTTGGTAGTTAAAGGACAACAATTTCATTCTTACTGAATCACCATTGTAAGATTGATTGTGCTACCTAGTCCACTTCCCTGGTGCACTCCTTGATTGGTGAGTTAGGATTTTGTTAAGTCCTTGCTCATTTGATCATATCGTCTTGCCTTGAAAAGCAAGATTGTTCCCGAGCTTAGTAACGTAGCGGTGGTTCGTGATTTTCCGAATATCTTCTCGGAAGTATTACGAGGTTGTCACCTGACCGCTATGTTGAGTTCGTGATCAAGTTGGTTCCTTATAAACCACCACTTCTCCAAGAATCTGTGTTGGATACCCCGAACTAGTTGGTTAAGCTAAACAACAACTTGGAGAGTTGGAAGATAAAAGCTTAACCCACATAGCTCACTCCAAAGGGATATCTTGTGTGTGTATTGAAGATAGATGATATCTTCTCCAATTGATCCCCGTGATCATTTGTGGATCTATTGTCTTGTCCAAACTTTGATTTGAGTATGGGTTATCGTCAAATCAAATCAGAACCAACGATGTTCTTAATGTTGTCTTACTCGTGGGTGTTCCCCGAGCATACCTCATTATATCCCTTGGTCTGACCAATGCTATCACTTTGTTCACATTGTCATGGAATTCCATCTATATGGAAACCTGGATTAATTGTTTTTGAGCCCATCAGCAACATTGTTATCTTCTCCATGATCTATGTTGAACATCCAGTTAGTATTGGAAACTTTTATAAGCATTATCTTCATGACCCGTTCGTAAAGCATATGTGCGGAAGAAAGAAGTGACTTCCTCTAATTCATGTGCATTTGATGCAAGTTGCCGCCGTGAATTCGAGAAAGCTTGTTTACCTCCCTGGAATCATCCCAATTCAGTCATGCATACGTGCAAAGTATCCCATGGTCTGACAGACCGATCATCTTCATTCCATATGTATCCTTAGCACACCAAGCCACTGATTGATTTGTTCAAGGAGAAAAGTTCCATCATAAGAGCTAATCATATGACTTATGTAAGGACTTCGATATCCTAGACGATGGTTCCCCAACCCGAACTTGGTAGTGTTTCATTGTAAGACTACTACGTGGTCATGTTTGTCTTGGACAACGTGTTCACACGTATGTAGCAGAACCAGCTCATGTTTTGGAGCTGCTATCGTAGTTCATTTCCCGAGAATCTCGCAACGCCATCTCGTCGATTTGTGTTGCAAACTTTCATTTTTCTTCCTAGACTCGATGAGTCTGGAATATCCTGACACCAACCAGAACTGAATCTCAGGCAGATATGATGGTTGGAGCATTTTCCAAGAACTATAATATTGGTCACTGGATAACCGGTAAAGTGGATGTCGTGGCCAACACACCCAGTCGGAAGACCTATTTTTGTAGTATCTTGATTGTAGAAGTTGGCCATTTCCCCATAAGGATTTTGTAGGATTTACTCCAACAATTGACCCTTATGGATTCTTGTGCTTCCGAAGTCCGACCTTTATTTGATGTTCGAGATGCCAAACATATCTGTGAATGGCTTACGCTAACACATCAAGGAGAACATTAGAAGCGGAGTGCTAAATGTCTCTCGATTGATCATCCAGATTTTGTCCCCTTGGCCTCGCCAAGGTGAAATCCGAGAAGGTGTTATCCTCGACACTAACCGGGATTGCTCCCAGTGTTCTTGGTTATGTTGTAACCTCTCAAAGAGCAATTTACTCTCTACTGTTGGGTTTCTTCCCAGTTACTAGAATCATTCCCCGCGTTTGCATTTTGTTCCCAACTTGCACCGCCAATGTGCCATTTTACCATGGATCCCATCCATTTCCGGTGATAAGAAAAATCAACCTTGGCTTTGTCCTTTACAAGGTAGTCCACATCATCCATTCTGGACGAGAATGTCATTCCTTCGGACTCCGTCAAACGATTGATTGTGTTTGCCTTAGGCTGGTATAGAGAGTTCCAATGATCTCTATATCAAAAGTAATTCTTTTTGCCACTTAAAGGAATAACTCTACGAGTCACCTTCTCTAGGGTGCCCCGTCTGGTGGTATCAATCACCATCTTCTTAGGTGTGGAATTATTGCCACTAGGTGAACCTTCATCGTTTGTCTCACTCCATCCCCCTGGAGGTGTACTTCGTGTCTCATCTCAAGAGATGTTTCAACGTCTCACTCCAAGAGTTGATCTTGAGTTGCCCGATCTTTCACAAGATCAACTATTGCGGAGTTTCTTTCATCGTCACCGTGTTGGACAAAGATCTGGTACTCAAGGATGTCAGGATCAACATGATGCTATGAATCAACAATTTCGAGGAGGGAAACTGGATCGAGAAGATTGTGTTAGATGGTGTTCCCTCTGATTTCTTATCTCACGTCCTGAATCTCGGGACGAGATTCTTGTTTAGTGGGGGTGAGTTGTCACATCCCCAGCTTCACCCTGCATTAGGATAGCACTGTCTGTTGCATCATGTTTATTCTCAAAGGAAACTTGAAATGGGGATTGCCTAAACCCTAGCAGTAAAGCAATTCAACTAGGGTCAATTAAAATCTTTTCAATGAACCCAAAATGCCCCTTGGAAAAGTTCATCATTTTTGGATTGATTAAAAACCTCTGCCAAAAATGTTGCACTTATTTCTAGGACCATTCTGGATTTTTGAATTAAATCATATCTTATTTGCATTTGGGCATTTACATTTTATATATTATTTTAAATGCTCAAATAATCCTAAACTGAAATGTTCCATGTTGGTTATATGCTAAACAGTGGGCATGAGCAGTTTGGTGATTTTTGAAAGTGCCTAAGCATTTTTAGAAAAAAACACAAAGTTACAATGAAATAGAAAACAGAAGATAAAATAGAAAACAGAAATAGAATTAGAAAAGAGAAGAGTTTTACCTGTGCAGCCCACCTGGCGGCCCAAGTGGCCGGCCCAGCCCGCCTCCTCCCTCCTACTGTCTTCAACCTCCTGCCAGTGGGCAGGAGGGCGCGTGGCCGCCGCGCGCCGGCACACGCCGGCCACCTCCTACCTCTCTGCCTGCCTCCTCGTTTCCCTGAGGTTGCCACGCACCTCCCTGCCTCTCTCTATCACTACTCCCCCCTCTCACTGGATCCCCTTCCCCCTCCCCTGCTTCTCCTCGCCATGGCCGAACACCACCATCGCCGCCGCTCGCCGTAGCCATGGCCACCGGCCACCGCACACCTCGCAACCATGCCCAGAAGAATCGCCGCAGCTCCATCTTCCTGTTCCCTCGACGTACTTGAGCTGGGGAGCACCGCAACG
>LR738711.1:381979387-381997949 GCA_902687465.1 Secale cereale
CCCAGATCGCTGGAGATACTACGTCGTCGTCCGTGCCTCCCCGCGCTCGCCGTCTGTCCCCCTGGAATCTCTGTGAGCTCCCGTCCCTTTTCCCCCTCTTCGTTTGCCTTCTTGTGCACCACATCGACCCCGCCGAGCTCAGCCGCACCCGCCGCCGCCACCGCACGTCGCCGTCGTGGCCACAGCCACGTTGGCTTGATTCCAAGCACGTCTTCGTCTTCACCGCAACCGTAGAAGCCCGTAGCACCTCCCCGCTCACCTCCCCGAGCCCCGCAGCGCCTAGCTCGACGGAGCCCGAACTCCGGCGCCGCCGCGAGCTCGTTTCTGATGAGCTCCGGCCACCCCAGCACACACCGTCGCCTCCACTAGATGCGCGAGCTCCCCAGCTCCGCGTAGCACCAAGCCGCCGTCCAAATGGTCGCCGGAGGGCGAATCCCGAGCACCGCCGCCACGTTTGGCCTCGCCGGCGTCGAGTCGCCGGTGGTTTTGACCCCGTTTGACTCCGGCTGGACCCCCCCTGTGTCCATGACATGTGGGGCCGGCTGTAGATTAGTTTTAGTTTAGGTTTTAATTAAGTACTAATCACTGTGCTTAGCTCTATGAGTCACTGACACATGGGGCCAACCCCTGTTAAATTAGTTTAGTTAAAACTAAACTTAATTAGGCCCTGAGAGACTGACATGTGGGCCCAGGCCCCACCAGCAGTTTAGTTAGTGTTAGTTTAAATACTAACTAACTCTGTTAGCTAGTGGGTCACTGACCAGTGGGCCCCACTGGTCAGGTTTGACCCGAACAGCCCCTGTTGACTTGCTGACATCACACAGACGTCATGCTGATGCAATAAAGCCTTTTCTGAAATTTTATATAAATCTAAATGATTTATTTATTTTAGAAAATAGCCAAAACTTGTAAAAATCATATAAAATCAACCGTAGCTCAGATGAAAATAATTTATATATGAAAAATGATCAGAAAAATCCAAGGAATCTGTTTATGGCACTTTCATGAATGTTTGAACAAGCTAAGCCTGCTGATCAGGTCAAATCAATTAAATGACAATTAAATAATCACATATGGAGTTTGAATTTGAACCTTTGGTTCAAACCAACTTCATTTAATTGTGTTGCTAGTTGCACTAGCTCAATCAACAGCATATTGCCATGTCATGATCATGCATCATATTGTTGCATTGCATTGATTGTGTTCTTTCTCTGTTTGTCGGTTTTTTCCCCTCTCAGTAGACGACGTTCCGACGATGAGTTCGATGACACCGATGAAGACTCATTGTTATCTTCAGAAGTGCCAGGCAAGCAAACCCCATTGAGCATTCCGATACAATCCCACTCTCTCGCTCTTGCTCTCTTTTACTGCATTAGGACAACAACGCTTCAATTGTTTCCTGCTGCGGTAGTTGAACCCCTTTCCACTGCATGACCCGTCATTGCCACAGTAAATAGTTGAAACCCACTAGTATGAGTAGGAGTTGTTTGAGCCATGTTGTGCCTACTCATTGATGCTTTCTGGTTATGCCTGTTATTGCTTAGAGTTGTGTCAGGTCTGATTCATCGGGGATGAATTGGAATGTGATGAACATGTCCTACTGTGTGTGAGCTAAGTGTGTGAACACGATTTGGTAAAGGTAGCGATGAGAGGCCATGTAGGAGTACATGGTGGGTTGTCTCATTGCAGCCGTCCTCAGGAACTGAGTTCTGTGTTGGTTGATCCATGACCAGTTACTACCATGCATTGGGCCCGAAACCAATGGACCCTCTCGACTTATTAATCAACATGATCTCTGTCCAGGAGTTGCAACTAGTTTCTGGTGTTTGTAGTTTACTGGAGGTCGTGCGCAGCGCTGACCCTCGGGGTGGGCTGTGACGCGGCAGGTACGTGGCACAATGTACCGATTGCCTGTTTCGTGATGCGGGAACCCTGTACACATCATTTGGGGCCGTGAGCGACACCCCGGCCGGATCTCCCCACGGATGGAACCCAAATAGGCGATAAACCTGGACGAGAGACTTGTGTGGTTAGTCAGGTCGTGGCCGACACCCTCGCTAGGCCTCCGCTTGAAGGTTGCCGAGTACATGTCGTGTAAACGGCGGTAAGTGGTGAGAGCGTGTGTGAAGAAGTACACCCCTGCAGGGTTTTATATATGATCTATTCGAATAGCCGTGTCCGCGGAAATGGACTTCTGGGTTGCCTACTACAGTTCATAGACAAGTGAAAGTGGATACTCTAAAACGCGCACGATAAGCGTGAGTGCTATGGATGGCCTTCTCGTAGGGATACGGGAGCGGATCCATAGTGGTGTATTGATTGGTGAATATGTGGACTCGTGTGCGCCACCTCAAAAGAGTTACTTGCAGTCGTAGTTCAGGATAGCCACCGAGTCAAAGCTGGCTCGCTGCAGTCAAACTCCACCACCCCCTTTGTTGATACCGATGCATATGTAGCTAGTTCTGATGTAAGTCTTGCTGAGTACCTTTGTACTCACGTTTGCTTAATTCATGTTTTGCAGAGAGACTTCAGTCTCGCTAGTGGTTCCGCGTGGACTTCGACGTTTAGCTTGTTACCTCAGCTACGGTCTTGTACCCTTGTAGGATCTTGTAGATAGTCAGGCTTCTCAGCCTTTTTCATTTGTAGTTGTCTGTACTCAGACATGTTATGCTACCGTTGCTTGTATGCTCTGTATGTTGGGTCATGTGACCTCTGATTGTAATAAATGCTATGGTGGCTCTTGTGGGCCTTATCTATATGAGTTGTTGAGTTATGTTGTGATGCCATGTTGTACAGCACATACTTGCATGTTATGCGTACGTGTAATGTGTATCGCTATGTGTGGGATCCGACACCTAGTTGTTTACCCTTGGTAGCCTATCTTACAGAGAAATGTCTCCTAGTGCTTCCACTGAGCCTTGGTAGCTTGCTACTGCTCCGTAACACTTAGGCTGGCCGGCATGTGTCCTTCTTCATTCCTGTGTCTGTCCCTTAGGGGAAATGTCACGCGTTGTTCCTTTAAGTCCTTGTAGCTTGCTACGACTTGGGTTCATACGTTGATGACCGACACGTTCGTTGCTGGGTCATGTATGCATGTCCCTGTAATTTTAGTGCCACTTTTGGTTTATAACTAGTCATGTCGGCCCGGGTTCTCTGTCATATGGATGCTAGCGACACTATCATATATGTGTGCCAAAATGCGCAAACGGTCCCGGGCCAGGTAAGGTGGCACCCGTGGGGATACCGTGCGTGAGGCCGCAAAGTGATATGATGTGTTACAGGCTAGACCTGTATGACTTAGGATCGGGGTCCTGACAAACAATCTTTCCATAGATGACTGGCCGGCTTCTCTTGAGTGTCGTGCTTTGGGCAGAGTTGATTCATCACCACATCAAGATGGAACTTTGGCTCACCAAACCGAGGATTCGAAGCCTTCCCCTTACGACGCTGATTATTATTTTGTGTATTGGTATTAGCCAGAAAATCTTAACGACCATCGGGTTGCTTGCGCTTACCATTGTTACCTTGACCCGGCACATTATGTTGTTGTCCCTTGGCGTTGCCATTCCTCTTTCCCCTGCCAGCCTTCTCATCATCTGACTCAGGTCCTTAGTACCATCAGAGTCGGAATACTTGACGAGAGCCGCCATGATCTCTGCCATATCATTGAAGTGGCACGTAACCGTCCCAACTTCTGCTTAAGGGGAAGGAACTGGCAATTCTTTTCCTACATCAGGATGGCTGAACCAGCGTTGATACTGCCCGATGAGTGGATAACAACCGAGATCCGGCGCACCCAATGGGTTGTTGTCTAGCCCTCACCCTGGACGCAAGACTCTAAATCAAGAATCGTAATAGCCTGCTTGCATGTGTCTTTGAAATTCTGGATAAAACGTGCCTTCAATTCAGCTCATGACCTGATGGTGTTAGGGGGCAATCGTTTCAGTAAAGTGCGTGCCGGCCCATCCAACATCATGGTGAAGTATTTAGCACACACAACATCACTAACATCCAACATCTCCGTGGCCATCTCATAGCTCTCAATTCAAGCCTCTGGGGGTTGATCCGCCGTGTAATTAGGCACCTTGCAGGTTCCCTTGAAATCCTTGGGCAGGCGCTCGTTACGTAGCACCGACACTAAACATGGCACACCAAGGGTTCTAGAGGTCACTCTTGCCTCCACAGATACCGTCTGGTAAACTGGAGATTGTGGATGAGCCGCCAATTGAGCGGCCAGCTCAGCCTCGCGCCCACGCCCTGCCCTGGTCCACTAAGGCCTGAGCATTATTACCAGCGCACGGCGGGTCATGCCTACGAGGCTGGTTACGGCGCTGCTCACTGCTTGAAATTGCTGGTGACTCAATATGCCTGTTATAACTCTTGGCTTGGATGAGGGGTTGAATGGATCCATTCATGGCTGTACGAATAAGCCACATGTTCAGCCACTGCTGTCTGAAGAAGCTCACTGGCCCTCTGTATCTCCATTGCAGCTGGAGACTCGCCTTCAACAGGGATAGCTGCCAATCGCGTTGCTGCAGCAACCACATCGTATAGAGGGTTTGAATAATGTCCTGGCAGCATCAGGACGTGCTGAGGCAGAGTTAAATTCAAAGAGGCAGGTCTGCAGCCCATGGCTGAACTGGTACTCCAGCCGCGGGTGTCTCAACCGACCGGTTTACCACGGGCGGGTCGTTGGTTCCTGCCCCAGGCGTGTTGAAAAGGTTCCTAGACTCAAACTCTGTGGGTAGACGGGTCTGATGCCTCCTCCTCATGATAGTGTTTGAAGAGTTCTGATCCCAGGTAAGTCGGAACAACTCTGCTTGAATACGTTGTGCCTAAGCGGCCAAAGCGGCTCGTTCTGTTGCCATCCTAGCATTCTCGGCATTGAATTCCTCCTTGGCCTAAGATATCTCATCATCAATTTTGCAACATCCACCTTATGATGTGTTTGATTCTCTGGTGTCACTTTCGCGGCCAATAAGGTCGCTATAGTCTCCAAAAGCTCGGACAACACTTGAGCCGACAGGTGCGCAGAGCCGCTAGCACCAGCCATCGCCCAGCCGTTGAACTCGAGGTCATAGCCGCAGCAGTCGTCGGACCAAGCATTGATACATCTCCAACATATCTATAATTTTTTATTGTTCCATGCTATTATTTATGATGTTTTGGATGTTTAATGGGCTTTCCTATACACGTTTATATTATTTTTGGGACTAACCTATTAATCCAAAGGCCCAGTCCAGATTGTAGTTTTTTTGCCTATTTCAGGGTTTTACAGAAAAAGGAATATCAAACGGAGTCCAAACGGAATGAAACCTTCAGGAGAGATATTTTTGGAGCAAAATACGCACGGGAGACTTGAGAACCACGGAGTAGGGCACACGTGGCGTCCACGAGGGTGGGGGGCGCGCATCCTGCCTCGTGGGCCCCACGTTTGGCCCCTGGTGCCCTCCTTCTTCCTATATATACATACATACCCCGAAACCATCAGACGAACAGAGAAAACCCTAGTTCCACCGCCGCAACCTTTTGTTCCCATGAGATCCCATCTTGGGGCCTATTCCGGAGCTCCGCCGGAGGGGGGATCTACCACAGAGTGCCTCTACATCATCATCATAATTGCCTCACCATGAGTTGTGAGTAGTTTACCACAGACCTTCGGGTCCATAGCTAGTATCTAGATGTCTTCTTCTCTCTCTTTGGATCTCAATGCCAAGTTCTCCTCGGTCTTCGAGGAGATCTATTCGATGTAATCTCTTTTTGCGGTGTGTTTGTCGAGATCCGATGAATTGTGGGTTTATGATCAAGATTATCTATGAGAAATATTTGGTTCTTTTCTGAACTCATTATGTATGATTATACTATCATGCAAGTCTCTTCGAATTATTGGCTTGGTTTTGGGTTCAATCTTGCGGTGTCCTTTCCCAGTGACAGTAGGGGCAGCAAGGCACATATTGTATTGTTGCCCTCGACGATAAAAAGATGGGTTTTATATCATGTTATTTGAGTTTATACCTCTACATCATGTCATCTTGCTTAAGGCGTTACTCTGTTCTAATGAACTGAATACTCTAGATGCATGCTGGATAGCGGTCGATGTGTGGAGTAATAGTAGTAGATGCAGAATCGTTTCGGTCTACTTGTCTCGGACGTGATGCCTATATACAATGAGCATGCCTAGATAGTCTCATAAGTATTCGCTTTTCTCTCAATTGCTCTGCGGTAATTTGTTTACCCGCTGTAGAATACTGCTTTTATGAGAGAAGCCACTAGATAAAACTATGGCCCCCGAGTCTATTCTCGGCATATCAATCTACAATCTACTTTACTTTTCCGCTTTTACTTTCTGTTCTTATATCCAAAATACCAAAAATATCAAACTATCATCTCTATCAGATCTCACTTTCGTAAGTGACCGTAAAGGGAGGGAGAACCCCTTATCATGTTGGTTGCAAAGTTCTTATTTGTTTGTGCAGGTGCGAGGGACTCGCGCGTGGTCTCCTACTAGATTGATACCTTGGTTCTCAAAAACCGAGGGAAATACTTACGCTACTGTGCTGCATCACCCTTTCCTCTTCGAGGGAATACAACGCAAGCTCGAGAAGTGGCAAGAAGAATTTCTGGTGCCGTTGCCGGGGAGGCATACGCCAAAGTCATATACCAAGTACCTATCACAAACCCTTATCCTTCGCATTACCTTTTTTGCCTCTCGTTTTCCTCTCCCCCACTTCACTCTTGCCGTTTTATTCACCCTTTTTCCATTCGCCTTTCTGTTTGCTTGTGTTGGAATGTGCCCTCTATTAGCTTGCATCTTCGCTTGCTAAATTATGTATCCTCATCCACTTGCTAGTCTATTTAAAAGATCCAATTATGTTGAACCAATTGCTAGTGAGTTGTGTGCACTAGATTATCTTTATAGGGTTTTGCTTGAAATTCATGAATCTAAAAATTGTGAGGAATTGTTAAAAGAAAAAGTGATTCATGATAGCTCCTCAAATAAAAAACATGATTGCAATGATACTATTATAAATTCAATTAATGTCAATTGTGTTAATGATATGCAAAACTCTAAGCTTGGGGATGCTAGTATTGCTATGTCTACTACTTATTGCAATGATCATGATTGGGGTGATGCTTCTTACGATCTTGAAAATTTATTTGATCCCCATGATGAATGTAAGATTGATAATAATGTTTACAAAAGTATTGAAAGTGGGTTTGGAAGAGTGTCAACTTTAGATCCCACATATTTGGAGAATGGTCAATCTTATGAATTTTTTGATAAAAGTGGGTTTGGAGAGGTCATCACTTTAGTGAATATTGATCCCACTATTTTGGAAGAGTGTCAACTTTGTATGCATATGGATCGCGTTGAGAATATGTTTTGTGATAGCTATATTGTTGAATTTTCTTATGATCCTACATGCAATTATTATGAGAGAGGAAAATATGGTTGTAGAAATTTTCATGTTACTAAATTACCTCTCATTATGTTGAGATTGCTATTGTTTCTTTCTTCTTCCTTGCATATGCTAGATCTTGCTTGTCTTGCTAATTTGTTTTCCTATAAAATGCCTATGCATATGAAGTATGTTAGATTTAGATGTGATTTTCACATGCTTTATGATTCTCTTTTTGTCTTCAAGTCTTGTCTTTCATGTGAGCATCATTGAAATATCGTGCCTAGCTAGGGGCGTAAAATGATAGCGCTTGTTGGGAGGCAACCCAATTTTATATTTTTTGTTTTCGCTTCTGTTTAGGAATAAATATTGCATCTAGCTTCTGTTTAGATGTGGTTTTGTGTTTTAATTAGTGTTTGTGCCAAGTAGAACCTTTGGGAAGACTTGTGTGAAGTTTATATGATCTTGCTGTGAAAAACAGAATCGTTAGCGCTTGCTAGAATGGTCACCAGATTTTACCAAAGCGTGCTATTTAGTTGATTCTTTTTACAGATGATTAATAGACAAATTCCTCACATTTACCGATTTATTTCAATTTTTTTGGAGTTACAGAGGTATGCGGAAGTTACATATTACTACAGACTGTTCTGTTTTTGACAGATTCTGTTTTTCGTGTGTTGTTTGCTTATTTTGATGAATCTATGAGTGGTATTGGAGGATATATATCATAGAGAACTTGGAATACACTAGGTTTAAAACCAATATAAACAAAGAATGATTTCATTACAGTACATTTGAGTAGTTGTTTGTTTTATTATACTAACGGAGCTCACGAGATTTTTGTCTAAGTTTTGTGTTGTGAAGTTTTCAAGTTTTGAGTATTGCTTTGATGGACTATGGAACAAAGAGTGGCAAGAGCCTAAGCTTGGGGATTCCCAAGGCACCCCAAGATAAAATTCAAGGACAACCAAAAGCCTAAGCTTGGGGATGTCCCGGGAAGGCAGCCCCTCTTTCGTCTACATCTATCGGTAACTATACTCGGAGCTATATTTTTATTCACCACATGATATGTGTTTTACTTGGAGCGTTGTGTGTTATTTGAGTCTTTGCTTGTTAGTTTTCCACAATTATCCTTGCTGGACACACCTTTTTGAGAGAGATAAATATGGCCTAAGAATTGTTAGAACACTCTATGTGCTTCACTTAAATCTTTTGAGTAGAATAGTTTTTGCTCTAGTGCTTCACTTATATCTTTTAGAGCACGATGGTAATTTTAGTTTGAATAAATTGTTGATCTCTCATGCTTCACTTATATCCTTTAGAGAGTCCATTAAAGCAGTAGGGTAATGTGCTTTGGCTATAAAACTAGCCTTCACATGATAGGCATCCAAGATCAATGTAGTAAAACTTTCACACTAAGTGCATTGACTATGATGAGAAGTTGGATGCTTGATAATTGTTTTGAGATATGAGGATAGTGATATTAGAGTCATGCTAGTGGAGTTATTATGAAATCAAGAAATACTTGTGTTAAGGTTAGTGATTCCCATAGCATGTACGTGTGGTGAACCGCTATGTGACGAAGTTAGAGCATGAGGTATTTGTAGAGTGTCATCCTTTGTGTGGAAGTCGGGGGCGCGCGATGGTTAACTCCTACCAACCTCCCCCCTAGGAGAATGCGTTGATTGCTTTGTTTTGATGACTCGTAAATTTTTGCAATAAGTATATGAGTTCTTATGACTAATGTTGAGTCCATGGATTATATGCACTCTCACCCTTCCACCATTGCTAACCTCTCTCGTACCGCGCAACTTTCGCCGGTACCATACACCCACTATATATCCTTCCTCAAAACAGCCACCATATATCTTCCTCAAAATAGCCACCATACCTACCTATCATGGCATTTCCATAGCCATTCCGAGATATATTGCCATGCAACTTTCCACCGTTCCTTTCATATGAAACGCTTCATATTGTCATATTGCCATGCATGATCATGTAGTTGACATCGTATTTGTGGCAAAGCCACCATGCATAATTTTCATACATGTCACTCTTGATTCATTGCACATCCCGGTACACCGCCGGAGGCATTCATATAGGGTCATACTTTGTTCTAGTATCGAGTTGTAATATCGAGTTGTAATTCAATGTAAGTGTGATGATCGTCATTATTAGAGCATTGTCCCATGTGAGGAAAGGCCGAGCAAAAGAAAAGGCCCCTCCAGAAAAAGAAAAGAAAAGAAAAGAAAAGAAAAGGGACAATTGCTACTATCTTTTTCCACACGTGTGCTTCAAAGTAGCACCATGTTCTTCATGATAGAGAGTCTCATGTTTAGTCACTTTCATATACTAGTGGGAATTTTCATTATAGAACTTGGCTTGTATATTGCAACGATGGGCTTCCTCAAATGCCCTAGGTCTTCGTGAGCAAGAAAGTTGGATGCACGCCCACTTAGTTTCCTTTGTTGAGCTTTCATACATTTTTAGCTCTAGTGCATCCGTTGCATGGCAATCCCTGGGCCCTGCGTGGCTGCTCGTGCCGTGGAGCCTCGCGTTTGAGCCCCTGGCTAGCGCCGTGCAGTGGAGGTGGAGCCGGGACACCATGGTCCACTTTCCCCGCCATGAGTGACGGAGGACGGGAGGAGTGAGTCGGTGCGGGTACCTCCCTGGCGGCGCTGACAAGCTCGGTGATGTGGTGGAGCCACTCGTCGTAGAGGTCGTCCGCTGGACAGTAGCGTAGGAGCTCCTGCGCCATCAGTAGCGCAGGCTGCTGGTAGACCGGCCCGCGGCGAAATCAGCGAGGACGACGCCGCGGCCGGCGAGGGTGATGGCATTGTCGTGTGGCCGCTGCTCCGCACGGACAGCGGCAGCGACGAGTCCTGCTGCTCGTGGACGGCCGGGTCGATGGCGGCGTTGGCGACCGTCGAGTTGGGACGGAGCGGTGCACTGTTGCCCGTGGGCGCCGTATGAGCGACGTTGGCGGCGCGGTGGGAGGCGCGTACTCGGCGTGTGTCGACCATAGCGGTGAAGCGAGGTCGATGAAGGAGAGTGGGACGAAGTCGTCGGAGAGGCGAGATTTTGACACGCCCCCTACCTGGCGCGCCAAATGCTGGATTATGGGCTCCGCAAACCCAAGAAGTTCAAACACAGGGGCGTGAACGAAGATATGTCCCACTCACGTCTACCTAGCGCCACGCCCTCGCCCGGTGGTGAGATTCAAGCAAGCAACAAGTAAAGCACACACGAGTTTACCCAGGTTCAGGCCACCTTGCGGTGTAAAACCCTACATCCTGCTTGGGTGGATTAGCCTCAGGAGGGCTTGAGTATGAACAAGTATAGTGGTTCTTGAGCTCAGGGGGAGAGCTCAAGAAGGTCAGGAGGCAAGTGTTCTTGCTCCTTGGGTGTTCGAGATGAGGTTTCTCCAAATCTGATCTGCTTGGCTTCATAGTGGGAACCCTAGCTACCTATACAGGCGGCCAGGGTCCTCTTCCCCCGAAATGTTTAGGCGGGAAGGTATCCCACAACGGCCACTTTGAGCGGGAACACAAGGACGCTCCTATCCTGACAAAAGCGTTCTTTGCCTGCAAAGAGATCAGACGATGACGCGGTGGTGGGCTCGATGGTGACATCTTCCCTGTCGTCTTTGCGGTCTTCGGTCTTGTTTTACCGAAGGGGAAAGTTTTGTCTCACCCCTCGGGAACCTGCGCCCGCGCTGTCTCCTTTGCACCAAAAAGGCAACTGCGCCGCTGGCACAGTGCGTCACTGCTCGTGTCACTGCCTCCTCCTAAGGCAGGCTTGGCCTTGGGTTCTCCGCCTCTCCGGAGGAGCCTAGCCGAGGCCGCTCCTGAGAGGGTCTTGGTGTCATTCTCCTCGCGAGGCTTAGCCCCCTCGCGGCGGTCTTGAGCAGCTTGTCGATCAGCTGGGTCGTACCAGGCCATAGTAAGAGCGCGTCGCGGCCCGCAGGCAGGCAAGTCTGGGTACCCCGGTTCCCAGGACGCCGACATGCCCCGCCGTGCTCGCGGACGAACCTGAGATGAAGCGCGGCTGCGACCACGCCGAACCCTCCAAGGGCAGCCACCCATTCTTCATCTTCCACAACGTCCACATCCACAACACCAATAACTGCCACGAGCTCAGGGCAATCTGTGACGGGCACCTTGGCCGCTGTCCCTGACCGCAATGACCGTGCCTATGGCCGCGGTGGTGGCTGCTAGGACAACCGCAACCCCCACCAAGACTGACGTGATCAGTCTCGTGAGGTCCCCTGGCAGGGCCAACCTCACGACGGCCCCTCGCGTGACTAGCCTCGCGAGGACCGTCCTCAGGGCAATACTGGCCTCCCTCCACTTCCGCCGACTACGAGGAGGAACGACAACCACCGCCAAGACGAAGGGGCTGGGGGCTTCCAAGAGCCTCGTGCCATCGCCGACATCTTGGGTGGTGCTCAGGCTCCCGCCTCTCGTCGCATCTTCAAGAAGTTCACTCGCGAGTTTAACGCGGCCCTCCCCAAGCTCGAGGTGTCGCGTCCCCTCAGGTGGTCAAAGTACGCCATCACCTTCGAATCTATAGACCTGCTCGAGTGCGTGCCCGCCGCCACGCTCCCAATGCTCTGCTCACCAACCATCAGCAACATCCTCGTCACCAAGACTCTCATCGACAGTGGCGCAGGGCTCAGTGTCCTGTCCATTGAGATGTTTGACACGCTCTAGGTGTCATATGACCAGTTGCTTGCCACCAAGCCTTTCTCAGGGGTGACCTATGGATCCACCGTCACCATAGGGAAGATTCATCTCACAGTCACCTTTGGCAAGCGCGACAACTACCGCATCGAGCTCATCAACTTCGACGTCGCCCTTATTCGCCTCCCATACAATGCCATCCTCGGGTATCCGGCCTTGGCCAAGTTCATGGTAGCCACCCACCACGGCTACAATGTCCTCAAGATGCCGAGAAGTGGCGGCATCATCATGGTCGCCTGCGGCGAGGAGGATGCAGTGCGCTCCCTTAAGCGCGCATACCAGGCCGCAACAGTCGAGAACTCAGATGACGAGGGTGCCGCCCTGCCTCTTGAGGCCACACCCAAGAAAAAGTAGCTCCTCTCCAAGGGACATTAGGGGGCTCGGGGGTTCTAGTCTGGAGGGCCTCTGACCTGACCAGCGGCACGAGGGAGGCGCTCGGGCACCATTTGGAGGCGTGGTTTGGAGCGTGCTTCCACGAGCAAGGCGCAAGGCGCCAGGCACTCAGGAGTTCATCACCAAGGCGATCAAGGAGCTTCAGAGGGCACGGGCCATGCATGGCGAGCGCCGCCCCGCATCATCTAGTGCCCATGTCGTCCCCGACATGGGTAGCGAGTTGCACGTCTACATCAACATCCCAGGACTGAATAGGGCTGCTTCTCAAGAGCTCTTCTGGCTGTCTCCCGTCAGCCAGTGTGCCCCCTCCCCCGCACAGCTACGTCTGTATGCCATTCGGCCTACCGAACGCGGCTGCCTTGCACCAGCGCTACATGCGGGGCATCTTGGCAGCTCATGAGGCCAGGTGCCAGGCGATTCTAATGGAGGATATACCAGAACCTCGTGAGCCCCAACCTCCCGGACCTCCGGAGTGTCACGCGATTCAGGAGCCGGTTGGCCTGTGAGGAGCAACTTCTGTGGCATCCATCTTCAGCTACTCCAACACTTCTACAACAACGGTGGCATGTTACTCTTTGGTTTGTCCAGTTGAGGCTGCCCTCGCGCTGCATCATCCTCAAGCTGTTAGGGCACGCCCATGTAGCTTGTATCATTTTGCACATGTATCAGAATTGGCCTTGCCTTTGATGAATTTCCTAAAGCATTTGAACCTGCCTGCTCAGTGTTTCGTCACCTAGAGTGTCATCGCGCCCTGACTAGTGACTCAGGGCGCGCAATCCGGTTCCCTTCTTGTGGTACAGGATGCCTCCGCGGGAACCATGCGCCAGGGGCTCATCCTGTGGTTTCTTGCATGAGGAAGCTTAAGCACGGCGTCTGTGCTAGGGTCCGTCCCTGCAGTGTTGATAAACCCAAGCGACCGAGCTCTGTCTGGCAGGCCGACCCTGTTCAGGTCATCTCCTGAGGTCCTCGGTGCTCGACCTTCTAATGCAATGGCCTCCGGAGGTTCATATTGGTGCAGGTTATAGCAGTTACACAAAGCGCTACAAGACCAGGCGCAACCCGCTGTGACACCCCGAGACCGATGCGCCAGGTGTCTTCCTCTTATTCGTTGTCGTTTCCTTGTCATTTTCTTGCGTGTTGCACTTTGCAATGAAATCATGTGTATTACATTTTCATAGTTTTCAAAACTTGCATCCGTCCGTAGTTGTCGGGTCTCTATGTTGTCCGTTCTGAGCCCAGACACACTCGCACGCGCCCGTGGCACCTCCAAAATATTATTTTATAAATGGTCAGAAAATGTTCGCGGAATGGGGTGAAAGTTGGCGTGCGGTATAAGTATAGTGTAGGTAGACCGCCTGTAAAATTTCATCACATTCGGAGTCCGTGTGATAGCCCAACGGATAAGTATAGCGGCACCGTTGCCGGTTTATTCGTCGGATGTTTTCATTCTGTGAAAACCGTGCCGGGCTGCACTTCTCTTCTTTCACTAAGCCTAGCCCATCTACCAAGCCCACTAGCCACTTATCTAGTCCCTTTCCACTCCGGGACCGTCCGATCGAGATCAAACGGTCTGGAAACGGAGCAAATCCCCCAAACCCTAGCACCCTACTATATATGGATGCCCTCCTCTGCCAAAAATGGCCTTCTTCCACCTCCCTCCTTAGTTTCCGTGCACAGCCACTCCGCCGCCGCCACTTGTCGCTGCCAGATCCACCACCGCCTCGACCTCACCAACGTCGCTCCGGCCAACCAGGCGTCGCCACGTCGCCTGCCCCGCGCCCTCCGGCCAGTCCCAGCGCGTCACGTCGCCTCCCTGCCGCTAGCCAACCGCCTCCACCGCGCCAGGCCCGCCGGAGCCCATCGGGGCTCGGTGCAGCCTGCGCGCTACCACCGCCCATCGCCCCGCTCCCGTAGGCATGCCTGGCGCCTCGCGCCTTCCACAGCTCGCCATCGACCGTGGCTCCCGTCGGCGTCCGCCTCGCCGGAGGATCTGCCAGAGCTACCAACCCCATCCCATCTCTTCACCGACCACCGGCACCTTGGCTCCCCTCCGTCGCGCTCGAGACCGAAGCCGCCGCCCCGCCATAGCTTCGCCCTGAGCCGGCCTCGCTGGAGCCACTACAGCAGCTCTGCCGCTCAGCCCTAGCTCACCGTACTCCATCGCCAACGGCCGGATCCCCCGCCATGAGGGCGGATCTACGCGTCCTTGGCGTCCCAGCCCTGCGCTTTGTCGTCCCCAACTCATGTGGCTGTCCTACGCCGCCGCAAGGGCCGGCCTCCTCTGCCATGCACCGACGGGATGACTCCGTCCCGGTCTGTCCTCGACCATCGATCCAAATGGCTGGGTCGAACCGCTTCATCCCAATGTACGACCTCGTCTCGTTTCCCCGAGGTGCAGTTTTTTCACCAAGTCCCTAGGATTCAGCACCATGTGGCATTATAGTGTGGGGTGTAATTTTGTGAATGTTGGTCTGTTTGGTGTGTATGATATGTCAAAATGTTCATCTCGGAGTGCTCTACATGTTGGCTGCAATTGAATTCATGTTAGGGTGCATATTGACATGTTAATCACTATTGCAAAAGTGCATGTTGCTGTTAATTGCTAAAAAACTTTTATAACTTGCCCTTTTGTCTTTTCTGTGTGAATTAATGCATGTGTGATATGAGTATTGTGTCAACATGACTTTGCTTCATTCCTATTTCTTCTTGATGCTGATATTTATTTAATGCCATGACTTTCCATGATGTGAGAGAAACAAGCTTGCAAAGTGGCCTAGTTGTTGTTGCTGTTTTTGCACTTGTTGAAACTAGTCTGAAACTTTTATATTATGATGCCATGTTTGCTTGATGCTACACACAAATCTATGCATAGTTGGAGATGTCCAGTGAGCATGTTTAGAAGTCCATGTAATTTTCTATCAATCCATTTCCTTGTGTGCAATTATAAGTTTCCGTATCATATCTCTTTCTTGCTCTCAAGTTGCCATCATGATAAATCTGTCAGCCAGTCAACAACATGTTCAATTTGTCAAAGCTCATTGTAATCAATCTATGCATCTTATGGAGTTGTGCCAATGGAGTTATTTGGAGTATGCCATGCCTACTACATTCTCATGAACTTTACATGCTTATTAGAATTGCTATGCTTGCTGTTATGTGCCTCCAAAGTCATCATCGTGATGTTGTTGTTTGCATTCCCAGATTTTCACGAAGTCTAAGAATTTGCTATATCATGTTTGCATCTTGTTTTGATGAATGCCATGAACCTGTTGCTCCCATGTATATGACATGTTGTAATCCTTGAGCTCCTTGTTATGGACTAGCATGTCATGCTTTTGCTTGCCATGTTCTTGCATTGTAGCTTAATTATTTCTTGCCTCCAACGTGTCCACATTTTAACTATGCTCATGTATATGCCCAATTTTTCACTAAGTCTTAGTCTGTGATATTAAGTTTGCTTGTTGCCTTGATCATGTTGGGTTACTCTTGATGCCTATGAACCTGATCCATGTTGATATTGTAAGCTTGTAATATATACTTTGTGTGCATGCCATGTTTGTGCCTATCTTGTTACTGTAGCATGTTGTTGAGATGCTTGTAAGATTACTACTTGTTGTTTTGGACAGGGAAGAACGGCCGGAAGACGCCTTCTGGCTCGGAGGCCCAGCAACAGGAGGATGCGGCCCGAGCCACTATCTCCTTCGCCGTCCCTGTGTCGACTGTGCGTGCCGTCGACCCATCGCCTGCGCCGATCGTCGACCCAGCGCCCGCTCCAGTCGTCAACCCAGCACCTACTCCAGCCGTCGACCCAACGCCCGTTCCTGTCGTCGACCCCGTACCCGCTGCTTCGTCAATTCTCTTCTCTTCCTACAGCCTCCCGGAGGATCCTGTGGGGGCGTCTCAAGAGGCCGTTCGCCAGGCGGAGGTGATGATGGAGAGGACGAAGGCGGCGTACGAGGCCAGCATGGCGGCTTACGACGCCAGCTCTGCTCTCCGGGCCAACGTCCAGGTACGTTATCTTCTTTGAAGTAGTCTTTGGTTTCGGGAGAATCTACTGTTTCGTTTCGTAAAACACCACACCCACTTGGTGTTTTCTCCTTCTTCTTTTTTTGAGCTCGAGCCAGACTGATCTCGGCCGAGCGAGACCAGTGGGGGCACGCTCAGTGCACCCACTGGGTGTAGTCCCCGAGACCGTGGTCGACTGCTGGCGGTCGGCCATGGTCTTACTATAGAACTCCTTGCTGTTTGTGTGTGTTTTTTTTTGAGCTCGAGCCGGGCTGATCTCAGCCGAGTGAAATCAGTGGGGGCACGCTCAGTGCACCCAGTGGGTGTAGTCCCCGAGACTGCGGTTGAGTATTTTGACTCGACTGTAGTCTTATAATGTTGCTTTGTCGTGTTGATGCAGAAATCTTGCGAGTTTGGGGCCAAGTTTGCTGATCTTGAGAAGAAGCTAATCCAGCTTAATCTCAACTTGCAGTTGACTCGGGACCACCTGAGGAAGACGCAGGATGATGCGGCTGGTAACTGACCCTGACCTTTTGTCGATTGACTTTTTCATAGATGTGCATTGTGTTACTTCATGTTCATCTGTCCAGTGGCGGCTTTGGTAGGTCGACTGAAGGCATCCTTGGAGCAAAAGGACCTTGACCTGGCGGCGGCGCAGCAGGCAGCCCAAGAGAAGGCGGAACTGGCGGCGAAGAAGCTGGCTTCTGTGGGTGCGCTTGAGGCAGAGATTGTCAGGTTGAGAGGCTCGCTCGACGCGGCCAATCAAGAGGTGACTCAGCTGAAGAAGTCCAAGGCTGTCCTGAACGACAAGTACGAGGCTCTCTTTCAGAAGAGGGTTGATCTTGAGGCGTATCTGGGCGACATCACCAAGAAATGGTATGTCGTGCTTGAAGGTATGCCTCCTTCAGCTTGGTTAAAGTTGGATCGGTTGACCCATATCTTATCTGTTGACTCGACTTGCTGTTTTTGGTGCAGAGTTTTGTCGTAATTTCGAAGAGGGGACTGGACGGGTTGAACCTGGCTTGGACCCAACCAACTCCATCGTGAAGGACGAGGTATCCATGAACATACTGAGGCTGGAGTCCCGCCTTACTGCGGCCACGGATTATTTCGGACGACTGAAGGCAGTGATGGCCCGAATCGACGCCGCGCTCTGGAGGAAGATCCTGCAGGAGAACGACCTCGAGTCCCTGATGACTCGACTCAATGAGGTCCCCAACCGAGTGCAGGAGTGGAAGAAGTAGGCTGCCCGGGGAGGAGCCGATGTGGTGTTGTCCTTGGTCCGTGTGCATTGCAAGGTGGTGAAGGAGAGGAGGCTTGCGGCGCTTAAGGTTGCAGACACGAAGGAGCTCCAATTCCAGTCGTTTATGGAGACCTTCTTGGAAGCCGCCACTCGTATTGCCGACGGGATCGACCTGGACGAGTTCGTCGCGCCTGTGAGACCGCCCCCTCCCGAGGAATGACTTCGAATCTTTAATCCCATTTGTGGCGGAGCTCGGAGGACCGAGCCGCTTTATACTTGTAGCGTAGCTCGGAGGACCGTATCTAAGCCCCCGAGTGAGAGGGTTGCTCTTCACTCGGAGTAAATGGTTGTAACTTAGGCGAGTCACGGGGTCGCAGCTAAGCCCCCGAGTGAGAGGCTCGCTCTTCACTCGGAGTGGATGTTTATAACTTAGGCGATTCCAAGCTACGTTGTATTTGTGGCGGAGCTCGGAGGACCGAGCCGCTTTATACTTGTAGCGTAGCTCGGAGGACCGTAGCTCAGCCCCCGAGTGAGAGGATTGCTATTCACACGGAGGAAATGATTGTAACTTAGGCGAGTCACGGGGTCGCAGCTAAGCCCCCGAGTGAGAGGGTCGCTCTTCACTCGGAGTAGATGTATATAACTTAGGCGATTCCAAGCTACGTTGTATTTGTGGCGGAGCTCGAAGGACCGAGCCGCTTTATACTTGTACCGTAGCTCGAAGGACTGCAGCTAAGCCCCCGAGTGAGAGGATTGCTCTTCACTCGGAGTAAATG
>LR738711.1:381998040-382019288 GCA_902687465.1 Secale cereale
AGGCGATTCCAAGCTACGTTGTATTTGTGGCTGAGCTCGGAGGACTGAGCCGCTTTATACTTGTAGCGTAGCTCGGAGGACCACAGCTAAGCCCCCGAGTGAGAGGGTTGCTCTTCACTCGGAGTAAATGATTGTAATTTAGGCGAGTCACGGGGTCGCAGCTAAGCCCCCGAGTGAGAGGGTCGCTCTTCACTCGGAGTATATGTATATTACTTAGGCGATTCCAAGCTACGTTGTACTTGTGGCGGAGCTCGGAGGACCGAGCCGCTTTATACTTGTAGCGTAGCTCGAAGGACCGCAGCTAAGCCCACGAGTGAGAGGGTTTCTCTTCACTCGGAGTAAATGATTGTAACTTAGGCGAGTCACGGGACCGCAGCCAAGCCCCCGAGTGAGAGGGTTGCTCTTCACTCGGAGTAGATGTTTGTAACTTAGGCAGCTCTGAGGTACGTTGTATTCGTGGCGAAGCTCGAAAGACAGAGCCACTTCATACTTGTAACGTAGCTCAGAGGACCGCAGCTAAGCACCCACTGGGGGATTTTGAAGACCAATGTTTTTAGAGGACATCAATCGTTAAAGGATCATGGCTAACTTGTCTTTGAAACAAATTGGGAAATCTTTATTACAACACGACCGTCGAGTGTCTCAAGTGTAAAAGCGGCGGAGCAGGTCCGCATTCCATGAATGAGGTTCGTCTTTCTTCTGGGCTACATTGTAGAGGTGGTATGCTCCGTTGCGCAGCACCTTGGTGATGATGAACGGGCCTTCCCAGGCCGGGGCGAGCTTGTGTGGACGTTTCTGATGCACTCGAAGGACTAGGTCTCCTTCCTGGAACGCTCGGCTTCTTACGTTGCGAGCATGGAATCAGCGCAGGTCTCGTTGATAGATGGTCGACCGGATCAGGGCCATTTCTCTTTCCTCTTCCAAAAGGTCGACTGCATCCTAACGAGCCTGCTCTGCCTCGGCTTCGGAGAAGAGTTCCACTCTGGGGGCGTTGTGCAATAAGTCACTTGGCAACACAGCCTCGGCTCCATAGACCAAGAAGAAAGGGGTGCCGCCAGTCGACCGGTTTGGAGTGGTCCTCAGACCCCATAGGACAGACGGCAGTTCGGTTACCCAAGCCCCGGCGGCATGCTTAAGATCACGCATGAGCCGCGGCTTTAGGCCTTGGAGAATCAAACTGTTTGCTCTTTCTTCTTGTCCATTCAACTACAGATGTGCCACGGAGGCGTAGTCGACTCGCGTTCCTTGGGAAGCGTAGAAAGCTCTGAATTCATCGGAGTCGAAGTTGGAGCGGTTGTCTGTGATGATGCTGTGGGGGACCCCATATCTGAATATTAGTGCCCTGATGAAGCTGATGCCGGTGCTCGACTCGAGATTCTTGATGGGCTTGGCCTCAATCCATTTCGATAACTTATCGACTACCACCAGAAGGTGGGTGAATCCGCTTCTGCCTGTCCTGAAGGGGCCGACCATGTCCAGCCCCCAAACAGCGAAGGGCCAGACTAGCGGAATTGTCTTCAGGGCGGACGCCGGCTTGTGTGACATGTTCGAGTAGAACTGGCAACCTGCGCATTTGTGCACAATATCCTTGGCCATCTCATTAGCGCGAGGCCAATAGAACCCGGCTCGGTATGCTTTGGCCACGATAGTCCGAGAGGAGGCGTGGTGGCCGCAAGTTCCCGATTGGATTTCATCCAAGATCAGCCGACCTTCCTCTGGATCGAAGCAGCATTGGGTGACTCCGGTGACGCCTTCTCTGTAGAGCTGAAATTGGTTGACTGTGAATGCCTTGGATTGGCGGACGATCTAGCGCGCTTCTTCTTCGTCTTTTGGGAGTTCTTGCCTGAGCAGATATGATATATATGGCACAGTCCAGTCCGGCGTAATCACTAGGACTTCCATGATCAAGTCGACCACGGCAGGTACTTCGACCTCAGTCGGATCCGTCACGCTGACTGGCTGCGAGGGCTCTTCCGTGAAGGGGTCTTCTTTGACAGAAGGGGTGTGCAGATGCTCCAGGAACACATTCTTGGGTATAGACCTCCGAGTCGACCCGATTTTTGCGAGGTCGTCGGCTAGCTGATTCTTTGCTCTGGGCACATGATGGAGCTCTAAGCCTTTGAACTTCTTTTCAAGCTTCCGCACTACACTGCAATAACTGGTCATTGCCGGGCTTCTGACGTCCCATTCTTTCATCACTTGGTTCACCACTAGGTCGGAGTCGCCGTAGACCATCAGGCGACGAACGCCGAGTGAGATGGCCATGCGCAACCCATACAAAAGTTCTTCGTATTCGGCCTCGTTGTTTGATGAATCAAAATGGATCTGAAGGACGTAGCTGAGCTTGTCGCCCCTGGGAGAGACCAGGACCATGCCTACGCCGGATCCGTTCAGCATCTTGGACCCATCGAAGAACATAGTCCAATGGTCCGACTGGACTTGAGTAGGCAGCTCTTGTTCTATCCACTCAGCCAAAAAATCTGCTATGGCCTGAGACTTGATGGCTTTCTTCGCTTCAAACTTGATATCTAACGGAAGAAGTTCAATCGCCCATTTTGCCACTCGACCATTTGCATCTCGGTTGTTTAGTATCTCTGATAGTGGGGCGTCACTGCCGACTAAGATCGAATGGTCCGAGAAGTAATGGGCAACCTTTTTTGCGGTCAAGTAAATCTCGTACACTAGCTTTTGGTAATGTGGATGCCTTTGCTTGGAGGGAGTCAAAACTTCGGATATATAATAGACCGAGCGTTGGACCTTGTATGCCTTGCCCTCTTCTTCCCGCTCGACCGTGAGTATAGTACTGACGACTTGTCCGATGGCAGCGATATACAGCAGAAGAGGCTCTCCGCTGACTGGGGCAGCGAGCACCGGCTGGGTGGACAGCAGGGCTTTGAGTTCTTCAAACGCTGCTTCGACTTCGGGATTCCACTCGAACTTGTCGGATTTCTTCATGAGTCGGTAGAGAGGCAGTGCCTTCTCACCAAGACGAGAAATAAATCGACTCAATGCGACCAACCAACCAGTAAGCTTCTGGACGTCGTGTATACGCTCGGGGCGTTTCATTCGGAGGATGGTGCTGACCTTCTCTGGGTTGGCGTCGATTCCCCGTTCGAAAATGAGCAAACCGAGCAACTTGCCGCCAAGAACTACAAATGTACACTTTGACGGGTTGAGCTTGATATCGTAGCTTCTGAGGCTTGCGAATGTCTCAGCGAGGTCAGTCAGTAGGTCGGAACCTTTCCCTGACTTGACCACAATGTCATCCATGTATGCCTCGACATTCCGACTAATTTGCTTTATCAAGCACTTCTGGATCATGCGCATGAAGGTAGCGCCGGCATTTTTGAGGCCGAAAGGCATGGTGACATAACAAAAACACCCGAAGGGGGTGATGAAAGTTGTCTTGATCTCGTCAGGCCCGAACAGACGGATCTGATGGTACCCGGAATATGCGTCTAGAAAGGACAAATGTTCACATCCCGCGGTCGAGTCGATAGAATCGAAGTCTGACAGTAAGGGTAGGGGGTACGAATGGAGAGGCAAGACCCTAGCTATGGTGAGGTTGTACACAGGGTGTTAGCGAGTTCAAGCCCTTCTCGGAGGAAGTAATAGCCCTACTGTCAGGACCCCGATCCTAAGTCACACAGGTCTAGCCTATAACACATCATATCACTTTGCGGCCTCACGCACGGTATCCCCACGGGTGCCACCTTACCTGGCCCGGGACCGTTTGCGCATTTTGGCACACGTATATGATAGTGTCGCTAGCATCCATATGATAGAGAACCCGGGCCGACATGACTAGTTATAAACCAAAAGTGGCACTAAATTACAGAGACAGGCATACATGACCCAGCAACGAACGTGTCGGTCATCAACGTATGAACCCAAGTCGTAGCAAGCTACAAGGACTAAAAGGAACAACGTGTGACATTTCCCCTAAGGGACAGACACAGGAACGAAGAAGGACACATGCCGGCCAGCCTAAGTGTTCCGGAGCAGTAGCAGGCTACCAAGGCTCAGTGGAAGCACTAGGAGACATTTCCCTGTAAGGTAGGCTACCAAAGGTAAACAACTAGGTGCCGGATCCCACACATAGCAATACACATTACACGTACGCATAACATGCAAGTATGTGCTGTACAACAAGGCATCACAACATAACTCAACAACTCATATAGATAAAGGCCCAGAAGAGCCATCATAGTATTTATTACAATCAGAGGTCACATAACCCAACATACAGAGCATACAGGCAACGAAAGCATAACATGTCTGAGTACAGACAACTACAAATGAAAAAGGCTGAGAAGCCTGACTATCTACAAGACCCTCCCAAGGGTACAAGATCGTAGCTGAGGTAACAAGCTAAACGTCGAAGTCCACGCGGAACCACTAGCGAGACTGAAGTCTCTCTGCAATAAAATAATTAAGCAAATGTGACTACAAAGGTACTCAGCAAGACTTACATCAGAACTAGATACATATGCATCAGTATCAACAAAGGGGTGGTGGTGTTTGACTGCAGCAAGCCAGCTTTGACTCGGTGGCTATCCTGAACTACGACTGCAAGTAACTCTTTTGGGGTGGCACACACGAGTCCACATATTCACCAATCAATACACCACTATGGATCCGCTCCCGTCTCCCTACGAGAAGGCCATCCATAGCACTCACGCTTATCTTGCGCGTTTTAGAGTATCCACTTTCACTTGTCTATGAACTGTTGAGGTAACCCAGAAGTCCATTTCCGCGGACACGGCTACTCGAATAGATTATATATAACCCTGCAGGGGTGTACTTCTTCACACACGCTCTCACCACTTACCGCCGTTTACACGACATGTACTCGGCAACCTTCAAGCGGAGGCCCAGCGAGGGTGTCGGCCACGACCTGACTAACCACACAAGTCTCTAGTCCAGGTTTATCGCCAATTTGGGTTCCATCCGTGGGGAGATCCGGCCGGGGTGTCGCTCACGGCCCCAAACAATGTGTACAGGGTTCCCGCATCACCAAACGGGCGATCGGTACACCGTGCCACGTACCTGCCGCGTCACAGCCCACCCCGAGGGTCAGCGCTGCGCACGACCTCCAGTAAACTATGAATATCAGAAACTAGTTGCAACTCCTGTACAGAGGACAAGGGCAGTTAATAAGTCGAGAGGGTCCATTGGTTTCGGGCCCAATGCATGGTAGTAACTGGTCATGGATCAACCAACACAGAACTCAATTCCTGAGGACGGCTGCAATGAGACAACCCACCATGTACTCCTACATGGCCTCTCATCGCTACCTTTACCAAATCGTGTTCACACACTTAGCTCACACACATTAGGACATGTTCATCACCATTCCAATTCATCCCCGATGAATCAGACCTGACACAACTCTAAGCAATAGCAGGCGTAACCAGAAAGCATGAATGAGTAGGCACGACATGGCTCAAACAACTCCTACTCATACTAGTGGGTTTCAACTATTTACTGTGGCAATGACAGGTCATGCAGTGGAAAGGGGTTCAACTACCGCAGCAGGTAACAGTTGAAGCGTTGTTGCCCTAATGCAGTAAAAGAGAGCAAGAGCAAGAGAGTGGGATTGTATCAAAATGTTCAATGGGGTTTGCTTGCCTGGCACTTCTAAAGATATCAATGAGTCTTCATCGGTGTCATCGATCACATCGTCGGAACAGCGTCTACTGAGAGGGGACAAACATCGGCAAACAAGAGAGAACACAATCAATGCAATGCGACAATATGACGCATGCTCATGACATGGCAATATGCTGTTGATTGAGCTAATGCAACTAGCAACCATGTTAAATGAAGTTGGTTTGAATCAAAGGTTCAAATTCAAACTCCATATGTGATTATTTAAATGCCATTTAATTGATTTGACCTGATCAGCAGGTTTAACTTGTTCAAACATGCATGAAAATGCCATAACCAGATTCCTTGGATTTTTCTGATCATTTTTCATATATAAATTATTTTCATCTGAGCTACGGTTGATTTTATATGTTTTTTAGAAGTTTAAGGCATTTTCTGGAATTTCTAAACCTTTCTGATTTATCTTAATTCCAGAAGGGCTTTATTGCGTCAGCACTGCGTCAGGCTGAGGTCAGCAGGTCAACTGACCGGCGAGAGTCAAACCTGACGTGTGGGGTCCACACGTCAGTGACACATGGACTAACTCCGGTCAAAACCAGCGCTGACTGGGGTTTGACCAGGGCTAGGGCCCACTGTCAGTGGCTATTAGGGATGTTTAGCGGCAGGGTTTAGCACTAATGACAGCGCCACGTCAGCAGTCGCCGGAGTTTGGCCAGCGGTGACCAAACCGACGGCGGCGCACGTCGGAAAAATTCTAGGGGGCTCGGTTTTTGGAGCGGTTTGTTGCTACGGCCTGCTGGAGCTCTTGCGCATCTAATGGTGGCATCAGCTCTCGCCGGAGTGGAACAAAACTACGGCGGAGACAACTTTTGCGGTGGCCGGAGTTAGGTCAAGCTTAGGTTCGGCACTAGGGGGCTCGGGAGGGAAAAATAGAGGTGGCTACGGGTTCCTGGAGAAACACTGAGTGCGGTGACGCGCTCAGTTTTGAGCGTGCGTGGATGTGGCCATGGCGGCGGCATCGCCGGCGGATCCGAGCTCTCGGGCTCGTCGGCGACGGTGGTTAGAGGGCTACTCGAATGGAGCGACTAGGGGGAAAAGAGAGAGGAGCTCACGACGGTTGCGGAGGTGGCCTCGGTGAGCTCGGGGAGGCGACAGACGTTGCAAATCGACGACGAGGTCGACGGCGGCCGGAGATTGAAGACGAGCGCGATGACGATGAAGCAGGGCCTCCCGGCGTCCCGTAGCTTGGTGGAGAGGACGAGAAGGACGCAGCGGAGCTCGTTGGCGCGTTGGAGAGGCGAGGGGGTCATGGTGGCTATGGCTACGGCAACGGCGGCGACGGTGGCGTTCGGCCATGTCTGGAAGGGAGTGAGGGAGAGGCGAGGGGAAGACTGGAGAGGCCGGCTCGATCCAGACGTCAGTGGCGAGACGATTCGCGGCGTCGTGCTGTCCTCGGGCGACCAGGCAGGCAGGTGGCGTGGCAGCACGGCCGAGCGCGCGCGCCGGCCACATGCGTGGCCGACTGGCGCCAGGAGGACGACGGTGGTGGTGGGCTGGGCCTGTGGCCGGGCCGGTTGGGTGGGCTGCTGGCTGGGCCGGCTACAGGTAAGCCTTTGCTCTGTTTTATTTCTGTGTTGTTTTCTTTTGTTTATTCATTTTGCCACTGATTCAAATTTAAAAGTAAATCAAAGCAGGGCAAAACCTTCTGAAAACTTGTATGTTGCCATTCTGGATTTTTCCAAAGGCACATAAATAATTTCAGGGCCTTTTGAAATATATTCTATATAAATGAATATTATCCAAAAGTCAAATACTTATTGATTTAAATCCAAAGGCCCAAAATATATATCCCTGGGACTCCAAAAATATTGGTTTGAATATTAATTCTTTCCAATATTTTTATAGCTTAACAGGAACATTTTCTTGGGTTTATTTGAAGCAATTTTAAATGTTGATCATTTTTAGAAAAGATCTTTGAGGCTTTCCACTTTCCACTCTTCAAATCTAAATGGAAATTAAACATGATGCATGGGTGCCACTCACTAATGCAACTAGTTACAAAGCAGAATTCTAGGGCTGTGACAGCTCACCCCCACTAAACAAGAATCTCGTCCCGAGATTCAAGACGTGAGGTAAGAAAACAAAGGGAACACAAAGCCATCACAATCTTCTCGTTTCAACTGTCCTCCTCGAAGCTGTTGATTCATGGCATCATGTTGATATTTTCATCCTTGCTTTGAGATCTTCATCCGACACGGTGACGACAAGAGAAATTCTACAAAATTGGTCTTCTGAAAGGGTCGAGCAACTTAAGATCAACTCATGGAGCGAGACGTTGAAGCATATCTTGAGCTGAGACAAGGAACACACATCCAGGGGAATGGAGTGAAACAAAAGCTGAAGATTCACTTGGCCGGCAATAATTCCACACCTAAGAAGATGGTGATCGAGGTCACCAGACGGGGCACCTTAGAGAAGGTGACTCGTAGAATTATTCCCTTAAGTGGCAAAAAGAATTACTTTTGACACATAGATCATTGAAACTCTTTTATACCAGCTTAAGGCAGTCACAAACGATCGTTTGACGGAGTCCGAAAGAATGACATTCTCGGGCCAGAATGGATGATGTGGACTACCTTGTTGAAGACAACACCAGGGATGATTTTGCTTATCATGGGAAATGGATGGGACCCATGGCAAGTGGCACATTGGCGGTGCCAGCTGGGAACAAATTGCAAATGCTGGGAATGATTCTGGTAACTGGGGTGAATCCCAACAGTAGAGAGTAAATTGCTCTTTGAGAGGTTACAACATAACCAAGAACACTGGGAGCAATCCCGGTTAGTGTCGAGGATAACACCTAGTGCTTGTGCGTGCTCTCAAGAACTTGAGCATTCCCATATTCATCAAGGTTTTACCAATATTTGTGTCAAGGATCCTGGCAACACAACATACTACCATGATGAATAATGATGGATAGTGCAGATGCAATTCACCCTAGCGGAGTCAAGGGGCAAAATCTGGATGATCGACCGAGAAACATTTAGCACTCCGCTTCTAATGTTCTCCTTGGTGTTCTAGGTACCACGGTCAATGCTTAAAAGCATCAACATGGCCATCAAGTAAAGGTCGGACTTCGGGAGCACAAAAAGTCCATAAGGAACAACTAGGGAGTAATTCTTACGAAGTCCTTATGGAGAGGTGGCCAATTTCTTCAATCAAGATACTACAACAATAGGTCTTCCGGCTAGGTGTGTTGGCCACGACATTCACTTTACCGGTAATCGAGAGACCTATATTATAGTTCTTGGAAAATGCTCCAACCATCATAGCTGCCAGAGATTCAGTTCTGGTTGGTGTCAGGATATTCCAGACGTCATGTCTGGAAACGAAAGTTTGCAACACAAATCGACGAGATGGCGTTGCGAAATTCTCGGGGAGTGAACTACGATAGCAAGCTCCAAAACATGAGCTAGTTCTGCTACGTACCTATGAACACGTTGTCCCAGACAAACGTGACCACATAGTAGTCTTATAATAAAATACTATCGAGTTCAGATTGGGAATCATCATTGGAGATAACGAAGTCTTGTGCATGTCCGTCCGGGCCCTTCGGGAATAGCATTTGAACTTCTTTTCTTTGAACAAATCAATCAGTGGCTTCGTGTGCTAGGGATATATACAGAATGAAGATGATCAGTCTATCAGACCATAGAATACTTCGCACGTATGCATGACTGACTTGGGATGACTCCAAAGGAGGTAAAAACATGCTTTCTCGAATTCACGGCGGCAACTTGCATCAAATGCACATGAATTAGAGGAAGTCACTTCTTTCTTCCGTACATATGCTTCACGAACGGGTCATGAAGATTATGCTTATAAAAGTTTCCAATACTAGCTGGATGTTCAACATAGATCATGGAGAAGATAACAATGTTGCTGATGGGCTCAACAACAATTCATCCAGGTTTCCATATAGATGGAATTCCATGACAATGTGAACAAAGTGATAGCATTGGTCAGACCCAAAAGATATAATGGTGTATGCTCAACGGAACGACCATGAGTAAGACAACATTACGAATATCGTTGGTTCTGATTTGACTTGACGATAACCCATACTCAAATCAAAGTTTGGACAAGACAATAGATCCACAAATGATCACGGGGATCAATTGGAGAAGATATCATCTATCTTCAATACACACACAAGATATCCCTTTGGAGTGAGCTATGTGGGTTAAGCTTTTATCTTCCAACTCTCCAAGTTGTTGTTTAGCTTAACCAACTAGTTCAGGGTATCCAACACAGATTCTTGGGGAAGTGGTGGTTTATAAGAAACCAACTTGATCACGAGCTCAACATACCAGTCAGGGAACAACCCGGTAATACTTCCGATAAGATATTCGGAAAATCGTGAACCACCGACATGTTATTAAGCTCGAGAACAATCTTGCTTTTCAGGGCAAGACGATATGATCAAAAGGACGAGGGATTTATGCAATCCTAACTCATTGATCAACGAGTGCACCAGAAAAATGGACTAGGTAGCACGGTCAATCTTAGAATGGTGATTAGTAACCAACACACTAAGAATGAAATTGTAGTCCTTTAACCGCCAAGCAACGAGATTGCTAGGGGTATTGATTTCACACATCACAATTCACTTGTCGGTATTCCGGCTACGATAACACGGAGACCGAGGAATGAATGATAATGGCGAGAAGTATCACCTTATCAAAAGTTCATAGGAGGTGGTGCAATTCTCATGACATTCTTGACATAAAGATGGTAATACTCCAGGATAGAACAGTTTAGAAGCGGGATTAGCGTTCTTCATCTGCGAAGTACAACTTCTTTGACCCAATCCCAGATATGGATAAGGTACTAGAGTTTGTTTCTCCTAGTCATTCCAGAATATAATGACTTGACGGACCACAAGAGTAGAAGGCATCAATGAACACGAATGCACAACCACTCCTGGCTATCAACTGATAGACGGGGTCATAATACAACCAAAAGGGGCAACTCAGAGGAACATATAACTTCTGAGTTGTGGATGCATAGATTAACATGTCGAACGAGTTCAACATATTTCTTCCGGATAACCCATCCAGAAAGTAGAATTGGCAGAGTCACAGTATGAATGGAGTACTACTCAAGAGCACTCGGGTTGTGATCTTTTGGTTCAGAAGAACTTCTGCCATGATGGTTCATGGTATTTGGAAGAAGGATATACCACGGACCTCGAGGACTATCACAAGGTTACTAATATCCTAAAGGGACGAGCAAATACTACCAACATGAAGTAGGTAGAAAGAATCTTGGGTTCAAGAACCCAGGAGTAGAATGCCTACTAACTAAATGGCATCACGGGATGCTTTCGAGGACAATGGCCAGAATCATCACACTGGAATATAAAACATTGCTGGATTACTGGGTGATCTTCTAAGATACTTAGGGTCATAATAATAACTCCAACATATGTGTCGAGGTAACAGAGTACCACAACTCACCGTCTAGTGTGGTTAATCTGGCCTAAAAGGACATTAAGAACAGGTAGGAATGATTTGCAAATGCATCATATTGTTTAGAGACCTGGGATGACTCGGACAGCATAACGGCTGCAAATGCTCGAAAATTCTTTTGAGATCCAAGCAAAAAGGGTAGCATATCCACTAAACATCATAATGTCAAGGTTCTGAGACCTACAGTTGAACAAACAGAAGTAGTAGAAACTGAACTGAGGGTTGAATCCACAATAACGTGATCCTGATAAATAGAATGAGAATCCTAGTTCTTAATCCCCGTAGAAAGAAGAAGGTGACTCAGATTAGAAGGTCATAGGGCAAAGGAGTAAAAAGAGCCTTACGTTCCCTTCCACAAACAATTCCCTTACATAACTAAAGAGTTTCTAGACACGACTTCGACCAGTTTGGCTTGCTAATCCTACAGGAAGTCAGACTCTGATACCAAAGCTATTAGGACCACAATCCTAAGTCACACAGGTCTAGCCTGTAACACATCATATCACTTTGCGGCCTCACGCACGGTATCCCCACGGGTGCCACCTTACCTGGCCCGGGACCGTTTGCGCATTTTGGCACACGTATATGATAGTGTCGCTAGCATCCATATGACAGAGAACCCGGGCCGACATGACTAGTTATAAACCAAAAGTGGCACTAAATTACAGAGACATGCATACATGACCCAGCAACGAATGTGTCGGTCATCAACGTATGAACCCAAGTCGTAGCAAGCTACAAGGACTAAAAGGAACAACGCGTGACATTTCCCCTAAGGGACAGACACAGGAACGAAGAAGGACACATGCCGGCCAGCCTAAGTGTTCCGGAGCAGTAGCAGGCTACCAAGGCTCAGTGGAAGCACTAGGAGACATTTCCCTGTAAGGTAGGCTACCAAAGGTAAACAACTAGGTGCCGGATCCCACACATAGCAATACACATTACACGTACGCATAACATGCAAGTATGTGCTGTACAACAAGGCATCACAACATAACTCAACAACTCATATAGATAAAGGCCCAGAAGAGCCATCATAGCATTTATTACAATCAGAGGTCACATGACCCAACATACAGAGCATACAGGCAACGAAAGCATAACATGTCTGAGTACAGACAACTACAAATGAAAAAGGCTGAGAAGCCTGACTATCTACAAGACCCTCCCAAGGGTACAAGATCGTAGCTGAGGTAACAAGCTAAACGTCGAAGTCCACGCGGAACCACTAGCGAGACTGAAGTCTCTCTGCAAAAACATAATTAAGCAAACGTGAGTACAAAGGTACTCAGCAAGACTTACATCAGAACTAGCTACATATGCATCAGTATCAACAAAGGGGTGGTGGTGTTTGACTGCAGCAAGCCAGCTTTGACTCGGTGGCTATCCTGAACTACGACTGCAAGTAACTCTTTTGGGGTGGCGCACACGAGTCCACATATTCACCAATCAATACACCACTATGGATCCGCTCCCGTCTCCCTACGAGAACGCCATCCATAGCACTCACGCTTATCTTGCGCGTTTTAGAGTATCCACTTTCACTTGATTATGAACTATAGAGGTAACCCAGAAGACCATTTCCGCGGACACGGCTATTCGAATAGATTATATATAACCCTGCAGGGGTGTACTTCTTCACACACGCTCTCACCACTTACCACCGTTTACACGATATGTACTCGGCAACCATCAAGCGAAGGCCCAGCGAGGGTGTCGGCCACGAACTGACTAACCACACAAGTCTCTAGTCCAGGTTTATCGCCTATTTGGGTTCCATCCGTGGGGAGATCCGGCCGGGGTGTCGCTCACGGCCCCAAACGATGTGTACAGGGTTCCCGCATCACCAAACGGGCGATCGGTACACCGTGCCACGTACCTGCCGCGTCACAGCCCACCCCGAGGGTCAGCGCTGCGCACGACCTCCAGTAAACTATAAACACCAGAAACTAGTTGCAACTCCTCGACAGAGGACAAGGGCAGTTAATAAGTCGAGAGGGTCCATTGGTTTCGCGCCCAATGCATGGTAGTAACTGGTCATGGATCAACCAACACAGAACTCAGTTCCTGAGGACGGCTGCAATGAGACAACCCACCATGTACTCCTACATGGCCTCTCATCGCTACCTTTACCAAATCGTGTTAACACTTAGCTCACACACATTAGGACATGTTCATCACCATTCCAATTCATCCCCGATGAATCAGACCTGACACAACTCTAAGCAATAGCAGGCGTAACCAGAAAGCATGAATGAGTAGGCACAACATGGCTCAAACAACTCCTACTCATACTAGTGGGTTTCAACTATTTACTGTGGCAATGACAGGTCATGCAGTGGAAAGGGGTTCAACTACCGCAGCAGGTAACAGTTGAAGCGTTGTTGTCCTAATGCAGTAAAAGAGAGCAAGAGCGAGAGAGTGGGATTGTATCGGAATGTTCAATGGGGTTTGCTTGTCTGGCACTTCTGAAGATATCAATGAGTCTTCATCGGTGTCATCGATCACATCGTCGGAACAGCGTCTACTGAGAGGGGACAAACATCGGCAAACAAGAGAGAACACAATCAATGCAATGCGACAATATGATGCATGCTCATGACATGGCAATATGCTGTTGATTGAGCTAATGCAACTAGCAACCATGTTAAATGAAGTTGGTTTGAATCAAAGGTTCAAATTCAAACTCCATATGTGATTATTTAAATGCCATTTAATTGATTTGACCTGATCAGCAGGTTTAACTTGTTCAAACATGCATGAAAATGCCATAACCAGATTCCTTGGATTTTTCTGATCATTTTTCATATATAAATTATTTTCATCGGAGCTACGGTTGATTTTATATGATTTTTAGAAGTTTAAGGCATTTTTTGGAATTTCTAAACCTTTCTGATTTATCTTAATTCCAAAAGGGCTTTATTGCGTCAGCACTGCGTCAGGCTGAGGTCAGCAGGTCAACTGACCGGCGAGAGTCAAACCTGACGTGTGGGGTCCACACGTCAGTGATACATGGACTAACTCCGGTCAAAACCAGCGCTGACTGGGGTTTGACCAGGGCTAGGGCCCACTGTCAGTGGCTATTAGGGATGTTTAGCGGCAGGGTTTAGCACTAATGATAGCGCCACGTCAGCAGTCGCCGGAGTTTGGCCGGCGGCGACCAAACCGACGGCGGCGCGCGTCGGAAAAACGCTAGGGTCTCGGTTTTTGGAGCGGTTTGTTACTACGGCCTGCTGGAGCTCTTGCGCATCTAGTGGTTGCATCAGCTCTCGCTGGAGTGGAACATAACTACGGCGGAGACAACTTTTGCGGTGGCCGGAGTTCGGTCAAGCTTGGGTTCGGCACTAGGGGGCTCGGGAGGGAAAAATAGAGGTGGCTACGGGATCCTGGAGAAACACTAAGTGCGGTGACGCGCTCAGTTTTGAGTGTGCGTGGATGTGGCCACGGCGGCGGCATCGCCGGCGGATCCGAGCTCTCGGGCTCGTCGGCAACGGTGGTTAGAGGGCTACTCGAATGGAGCGACTAGGGGGAAAAGAGAGAGAAGCTCACGACGATTGCGGAGGTGGCCTCGATGAGCTCGGGGAGGCGACAGACGTTGCGAATCGACGGCGAGGTTGACGGCGGCCGGAGGTTGAAGACGAGCGCGATGACGACGAAGCATGGCCTCCCGGCGTCCCGTAGCTTGGTGGAGAGGACGAGAAGGACGCAGCGGAGCTCGTTGGCGCGTCGGAGAGGCGAGGGGGTCATGGTGGCTACGGCTACGGCAACGGCGGCGACGGTGCCGTTCGGCCATGTGTGGAAGGGAGTGAGCGAGAGGTGAGGGGAAGGACTGGAGAGGCCGGCTCGATCCAGACGTCAGCGGCGAGACGATTCGCGGCGTCGTGCTGTCCTCGGGCGACCAGGCAGGCAGGTGGCGTGGCAGCACGGCCGAGCTCGCGCGCCGGCCACACGCCTGGCCGACTGGCGCCAGCAGGACGACGGCGGTGGTGGGCTGGGCCTGTGGCCGGGCTGGTTGGGTGGGCTGCTGGCTGGGCCGGCTACAGGTAAGCCTCTGCTCTGTTTTATTTCTGTGTTGTTTTCTTTTGTTTATTCATTTTGCCATTGATTCAAATTTAAAAGTAAATCAAAGCAGGGCAAAACCTTCTGAAAACTTGTATGTTGCCATTCTGGATTTTTCCAAAGGCACATAAATAATTTCAGGGCCTTTTGAAATATATTCTATATAAATGAATATTATCCAAAAGTTAAATACTTATTGATTTAAATCCAAAGGCCCAAAATATATATCCCTGGGACTCCAAAAATATTGGTTTGAATTTTTATTCTTTCCAATATTTTTATAGCTTAACAGGAACATTTTCTTGGGTTTATTTGAAGCAATTTTAAATGTTGATCATTTTTAGGAAAGATCTCTGAGGCTTTCCACTTTCCCCACTTCAAATCTAAATGGAAATTAAACATGATGCATGGGTGCCACTCACTGATGCAACTAGTTACAAGGCAGAATTCTAGGGCTGTGACACCTACGTCTCGGTGCCCGGAGGCTTGGTCGACTGATATGTGTATAGGTGTGTTTCAGAGGTGCGAACCCTTGTTCTGGAGGAGGGGGGTGGCTTATATAGCGTGCCAGGACCCCAGCCATGCTCCACGTTACCAAGGGCATAATGTACATCAAGGCAGGCGTTACTGGTAACGCCTGCAGTAAAGGATAATTAAGGTGTTTACTACAGCGAGTAAATACAAGTCCGTTGCTGTCTCAAGCGATGTTTGACCTTCGAAGGTCGAGTGCCTAGATCGGTCGAGTGGAGTTGAGTCGTCTTGCGTATGAGAGTCAGTCGAGTGGAGTGTCTCCTTGGACTATCTCAGTCAACTGTCTCTACTGTCATAGGTCTTGTCTTTTGATCTTCTGGGGTAGTGACCTGGGGTGGGGTACCTTGATCAGGCCTGTGACCCTACCCTAGGTCTGTAACCTCGTCAGTAGCTCCCGAATGGATTGAGGCTTGATCAAGGGGATGCTGAGGGAAGCTCTGGTTTTGGTTCGACGTCCTTGGGGTATATTGTTTCGGAGCTCGTGACTTGGGCAGGCTCCCTCAGTTGTGTCTTGGTCGCCTTGATCGATTCTGACGCCGTTGAGTGAGATAGCTGCTTCCAGCGTCGACTGGATTTCTTGCGTCGATTGGACTTCTTGTGTCAACCGGACTTTGCGCTAGGCGTCGGGCGCCGTGAGCGCGTGCCGTTTTCAAAGGGATCGGTTGCCCTTCGATCGCCGGATTCAGCGGGGCTTTCTAAATTTGGGGAAGCGCGCGGGGCGGGACGTGCCGCATCAATCGGAGAGGTGCGCTTTGAACGCCTCGATTCCCGCGCATCCTTTTTCGCCACGTATCTCACCAGCGTCTGTTAGGGGATTCGATAGGATTGCTCGGGGCCACCGGTCAGCCACTCGACCGGGCCGTTATAAAGGCGCGTCGAGCCCATAGCGGGGGGCACTGTGCGCCCAATCTTCTACCGTCCGCCTCAGCTTCTCTGCTGCGCCCTTGTTTCTTCTTGCCTTTCTCCGCAGCGACCGCCGGCGTGCGAGCCATGGGCAAAGACAAGACCGCGGCCATGGAGCGCTCCAAGAAGTCGGCGTCGGGGAAGGGGAGGCGAGCTGGCCGGAGTGGTTCATCGTCAAGGTCCGGACTCCCCGCTGGATGGATCCAGGGAGATTGGATCCGGTCCACCGTCGTGGTGGAGGATCTGGAGGAGCTGGAGGAGGAGGGGTTGATTGCCCGCGGCTCCTAGTGGGCGCCGGGGGGAGAGCTCGAGCCCCGGCCGCGGGAGGGCGAGTGTGTACTCCACGCCACCCACGTCGACCGAGGTTTTTCTACGCCCCCGCATCCTTTCTTCCGCGCGTTCTTGATCTTCTTTGGTTCCCAGTTGCATTACTTTACGCCCAACTCCATCGCCTTCCTCTCTGCCTTCGTTTCTATGTGCGAGAACTTCCTCGGTTGCCGACCGCACTGGGGCTTGTTCAAACACATCTTCACCTGTCGCTCGCAAATCGTCAAGAGGGTGAACCCGAGTGATGGCAAGACGCACGTCCTCCAAGCGTGCGGCGGGCTTGGGATCCAGCTTAGGAATAGGAGCGCATTTCCCCCCCCATGAACCTTCCGGAGTCGATTCGGGGCTGGCAGTCGACCTGGTTTTATTACAAGGACAGTCCTACTCCGGGTCAGTCGACTGGGCTTCCTCCATTTACTCTAGGTCGAGCCAGCCCACCTCCTTCGATGATAGTGAGTAAGGCTGAGAGGGCCGAAGTAGACATGTTGATGGAGAGGGTCATCCAGTTAGTCCGCGAGGGGGTCACGGGGATGGACCTGTTTCAGGCATACCTCGCGTGGAGGATCCAGCCGCTCCAAGCCCGAGACCACCCGATGTGGCTGTATTCCGGCACCGACGACTCGACGCGAGTCCACCCGGAGGCGGCTGACCCGAAGTACGTGGTGCAGTGCTTGAAGAGCATCACTGGGAATAAGGACAACCCCAGGGGGTCTGGGAGGATCATCCCGTTCGATGCTGACCACCTGCCTAAAAAGGTTAGTATTCTGCTTCCGAGTGACGTATCTGTCGACTGGCTTGTGATTTGTATCGATGGGTCCGACTGATATTTGGTCAAACTTCTTTTATTTGCAGATCTATACAGAGATGTACTCGCTGCCCAACGGGGACTTGGTCCAAGAGGGCGATGCTGCCGAGTGGAAGTCGGAGGAGGAGACCGAGAAGATCGAGGACTACAACAACGGGGAGGAGGTCGAGTCGCCTCCCCGTGATGAGCGTCGATCCAAGGAGAGGCACGACCCAGGGGCCGCACGTCTTCAGGCGGGTCCTTCAGTCTCTCGGACGCCTAAGTGCACTCGGACGGCCACTCCTGACCCCGTCGAGAAGACGCCCAAGCAGCCCAAGGTCACTACCACTAAGCCCGGGAAGGCCTTGCCCAGGATCAAGGTGGATGTACCTATCGCCTCCACGTAAGTGCCGCTTGGTCTTGTTTCCTTATGCTTCTTGGAGGTCGACTGTAACTTCCGTTGACTCATCTCCTGAGTGAACCTTCCAGAGCCGCCGCTTCCACGACATTGATGGACATCGACCGGGGTCGAGATGATGAGGAGACCGCAGACGCCGCGACATCCCGCACAGGTGTGGGCTCTATGAAACCTGTCTTATTCTTATTTTCTTCGGCGGGCTATGGTCGACTGAACTTAGCTTGCTGCTTGACTCGAAGTGCCGTGCCTTGTCATCGAGCTTCCGGATGATGATGAAGACGAGGAGCGGTTGGGAGGGGACCGTCAGCGCACAGGGAAGAAGGGCCGGAAGACGCCTTCTGGCTCGGAGGCCCAGCGACAGGAGGATGCGGCCCGAGCCACTGTCTCCTTCGTCGTCCCTGTGTCGACTGTGCGTGCCGTCGACCCATTGCCTACGCCGATCGTCGACCCAGCGCTCGCTCCAGTCGTCGACCCAGCACCAACTCCAGCCGTCGACCCAGCGCCCGTTCCTGTCGTCGACCCTGTACCCGCTGCTTCGTCAGTTCTCTTCTCTTCCTACCGCCTCCCGGAGGATCCTGTGGGGGCGGTCAAGAGGTCGTTCGCCAGGAGGAGGTGATGATGGAGAGGACGAAGGCGGCGTACGAGGCCAGCATGGCGGCTTACGACGCCAGCTTTGCTCTCCGGGCCAACGTCCAGGTACGTTATCTTCTTTGAAGTAGTCTTTGGTTTCGGGAGAATCTGCCGTTTTGTTTCGTAAAACACCACACCCACTGGGTGTTTTCTCCTTATTTTTTTTAGCTCGATCCAGACTGATCTCGGCCGAGTGAGACCAGTGGGGGCACGCTCAGTGCACCCACTGGGTGTAGTCCCCGAGACCGTGGTCGACTGCTGGCGGTCGGCCATGGTCTCACTATAGAACTCCATGCTGTTTGTGTGTGTGTTTTTTTTTTAGCTCGAGCCGGGCTGATCTCGGCCGAGTGAAATCAGTGGGGGCACGCTCAGTGCCCCCAGTGGGTGTAGTCACCGAGACTGCGGTTGAGTATTTTGACTCGACTGTAGTCTTATAATCTTGCTTTGTCGTGTTGATGCAGAAATCTTGCGAGTTTGGGGCCAAGTTTGCTGATCTTGAGAAGAAGCAAATCCAGTTTAACCTCGACTTGCAGTTGGCTCGGGACCACCTGAAGAAGACGTGGGATGATGCGTCTGGTAACTGACCCTCACCTTTTGTCGACGGACTTTTTGATAGATGTGCCTTGTGTTCCTTCATGTTCATCTGTCCAGTGGCGGCTTTGGTAGGTCGACTGAAGGTGGCCTTGGAGCAAAAGGACCTTGACCTGGCGGCGGCGCAGCAGGCAGCCCAAGAGAAGGCGGAACTGGCGGCGAAGAAGGTGGCTTCTGTGGGTGCGCTTGAGGCGGAGATCGTCAGGTTGAGAGGCTCGCTCGACGCGGCCAATCAAGAGGTGACTCAGCTGAAGAAGTCCAAGGCTGTCCTGAACGACAAGTACGAGGCTCTCTTTCAGAAGAGGGTTGATCTTGAGGCGTATCTAGGCGACATCACCAAGAAATGGTATCTCGTGCTAGAAGGTATGCCTCCTTCAGCTTGGTTAAAGTTGGATCGGTCGACCCATATCTTATCTATTGACTCGACTTGCTGTTTTTGGTGCAGAGTTTTGTCCTAATTTCGAAGAGGAGACTGGCTTGGACCCAACCAACTCCATCGTGAAGGACGAGGTATCCATGAACATACTGAGGCTGGAGTCCCGCCTTATTGCGGCCATGGATTATTTGGGATGACTGAAGGCAGTGATGGCCGGAATCGACGCCGCGCTCTGGAGGGGGATCGTGCAGGAGAACGACCTCGAGTCCCTGATGACTCGACTCAATGAGGTCCCCAACCGAGTGCAGGAGTGGAAGAAGTCGGCTGCCCGAGGAGGAGCCAATGTGGCGTTGTCCTTGGTCCGTGTGCATTGCACAAGGAGGTGAGGGATAGGAGGCTTGCGGCGCTTAAGGTTACAAACACGAAGGAGCTCCAATTCCAGTCGTTTATGGAGACCTTCTTGGAAGCCGCAACTCGTATTGCCGACAGGACCGACCTGGACGAGTTCGTCGCACCTGCGAGTCCGCCCCCTCCCGAGGAATGACTTCGAAACTTTAATCCCATTGGCCGTGGAATGCCGCGTGGACTTGTAATCGTTAAACTCTGGTGGGCCTGTGGCCCGAGCACTCTTGCCCGAATCTTGCGGGGCTTTCATCTGATTTTGTTCCTTCAGATTGCCGCTCTTCTTTGATCGCTTGAATCTTTGAGTTGACGTCTGCAGCCAAGTCCCCGAGTGAGAAGGTTGCTCTTCACTCGGAGTGGATGTTTGTAACTTAGGCGATTTCAAGCTACGTTGTATTTGTGGCCGAGCTCGGAGGACCGAGCCGCTTTATACTTGTAGCGTAGCTCGGAGGACCACAGCTAAGCCCCCGAGTGAGAGGGTTGCTCTTCACTCGGAGTAAATGGTTGTAACTTAGGCGAGTCACGGGGTCGCAGCTAAGCCCCGAGTGAGAGGGTCGCTCTTCACTCGGAGTGGATGTTTATAACTTAGGCGATTCCAAGCTACGTTGTATTTGTGATGGAGCTCGAGGACCGAGCCGCTTTATACTTGTAGCGTAGCTCGGAGGACCGCAGCTAAGCCCCCGAGTGAGAGGATTGCTCTTCACTCGGAGTAAATGATTATAACTTAGGCGAGTCACGGGGTCACAGCTAAGCCCCCGAGTGAGAGGCTCGCTCTTCATTCGGAGTAGATGTATATAACTTAGGCGATTCCAAGCTACGTTGTATTTGTGGCGGAGCTCGGAGGACCGAGCCACTTTATACTTGTAGCGTAGCTCGGAGGACCGCAGCTAAGCCCCCGAGTGAGAGGGTTGCTCTTCAGTCGGAGTAAATGATTGTAACTTAGGCGAATCACGGGGTCGCAGCTAAGCCACCGAGTGAGAGGGTCGCTCTTCACTCGGAGTAGATGTATATAACTTAGGCGATTCCAAGCTACGTTGTATTTGTGGCGGAGCTCGAAGGACCGAGCCGCTTTATACTTGTAGCGTA
>LR738711.1:382019598-382043073 GCA_902687465.1 Secale cereale
GTTGTATTTGTGGCGGAGCTCGGAGGAACGAGCCGCTTTATACTTGTAGCGTAGCTCGGAGGACCGCAGCTAAGCCCCCGAGTGAGAGGGTTGCTCTTCACTCGGAGTAAATGATTGTAACTTAGGCGAGTCACGGGGTCGCAACTAAGCCCCCGAGTGAGAGGGTCGCTCTTCACTCAGAGTAGATGTATATAACTTAGGCGATTCCAAGCTACGTTGTATTTGTGGCGGAGCTCGGAGGACCGCAGCTAAGCCCCCGAGTGAGAGGGTTGCTCTTCACTCGGAGTAAATGATTGTAACTTAGGCGAGTCAGGGGACCGCAACCAAGCCCCCGAGTGAGAGGGTTGCTCTTCACTCGGAGTAGATGTTTGTAACTTAGGCGGCTCTGAGGTACGTTGTATTTGTGGCGTAGCTCGGAAGATAGAGCCACTTCATACTTGTAACATAGCTCTGAGGACCGCAGCTAAGCACCCACTGTGGTATTTTGAAGACCAATGTTTTTAGAGGAGATCAATCGTTAAAGGATCATTGCTAACTTGTCTTTGAAACAAATTTGGAAATCTTTATTAACACTCGACCGTCGAGTGTCTCAAGTGTAAAAGCGGCGGAGCAGGTCCGCATTCCATGAGTGAGGTTCGTCTTTCTTCTGGGCTACATTGTAGAGGTGGTATGCTCCTTTGTGCAGCACCTTGGTGATGATGAACGGGCCTTCCCAGGCCGGGGCGAGCTTGTGTGGACGTTTCTGATGCACTCGAAGGACTAGGTCTCCTTCCTGGAACGCTCGGCTTCTTACATTGCGAGCATGGAATCGGCGCAGGTCCTGTTGATAGATGGTCGACCGGATCAGGGCCATTTCTCTTTCCTCTTCAAAAAGGTCGACTGCATCCTGACGAGCCTGCTCTGCCTTGGCTTCGGAGAAGAGTTCCACTCTGGGGGTGTTGTGCAATAAGTCACTTGGCAAGACAGCCTCGGCTTCATAGACCAAGAAGAAAGGGGTGCGACCAGTCGACCGGTTTGGAGTGGTCCTCAGACCCCATAGAATAGACGGCAGTTCAGTTACCCAAGCCCCGGCGGCATGCTTAATATCTCGCATGAGCCGTGGCTTTAGGCCTTGGAGAATCAAACCATTTGGTCTTTCTGCTTGTCCATTCGACTGCGGATGTGCCACGGAGGCGTAGTCGACTCGCGTTCCTTGGGAAGCGCAGAAAGCTCTGAATTCATCTGAGTCGAAGTTGGAGCGGTTGTCTGTGATGATGCTGTGGGGGACCCCATATCTGAATATTAGTTCCCTGATGAAGCTGATGGCGGTGCTCGACTCGAGATTCTTGATGGGCTTGGCCTCAATCCATTTCGTGAACTTCTCGACTGCCACCAGAAGGTGGGTGAATCCGCTTCTGCCTGTCCTGTAGGGGCCGACCATGTTCAGCCCCCAAACAGCGAAGGGCCAGACTAGCGGAATGGTCTTCAGGGCGGACGCCGGCTTGTGTGACATGTTGGAGTAGAACTGGCAACCTGCGCATTTTTCCACAATATCCTTGGCCATCTCGTTGGCGCAAGGCCAGTAGAACCCCGCTCGGTATGCTTTGGCCACGATAGTCCGAGAGGAGGCGTGGTGGCCGCAAGTTCCCGAGTGGATTTCATCCAAGATCAGTCGACCTTCCTCTGGATCGACGCAGCGCTGGGCGACTCCGGTGACGCTTTCTCTGTAGAGCTAACCTTGGATGACTGTGAACGCCTTGGATCGGCGGACGATCTGGCGCGCTTCTTCTTCGTCTTTTGGGAGTTCTTGCCTGAGCAAATATGATATATATGGCACAGTCCAGTCCGGCGTAATCACTAGGACTTCCATGATCAAGTCGACCACGGTAGGTACTTCGACCTCGGTCGGATCCGTCGCGCTGACTGGCTGCGGGGGCTCTTCCGTGAAGGGGTCTTCTTTGACAGAGGGGGTGTGCAGATGCTCCAGGAACACATTCTTGGGCATAGACCTCCGAGTCGACCCGATTTTTACGAGGTCGTCGGCTAGCTGATTCTTTGCTCTGGGCACATGATGGAGCTCTAAGCCTTCAAACTTCTTTTCAAGCTTCCGCACTGCACTGCAATAACTGGTCATTGCTGGGCTCCTGACGTCCCATTCTTTCATCACTTGGTTCACCACTAGGTCGGAGTAGCCGTATACCATCAGGCGACGGACGCCGAGTGAGATGGCCATACGCAACCCATACAAAAGTGCTTCGTATTCGGCCTCTTTGTTTGATGAATCGAAATGGATCTGAAGGACGTAGCTGAGCTTGTCGTCCCTGGGAGAGACCAGGACCACGCCTGTGCCGGATCCGTTCAGCATCTTGGACCCATCGAAGAACATAGTCCAATGGTCCGACTGGACTTGAGTTGGCAGCTCTTGTTCTATCCACTCAGCCAAAAATCCGCTATGGCCTGAGACTTGATGGATTTCTTCGCTTCAAACTTGATATCTAACGGAAGAAGTTCAATCGCCCATGTTGCCACTCGACCGGTTGTATCTCGGTTGTTTAGTATCTCTGATAGTGGGGCGTCACTGACGACTAAGATCGAATGGTCCGAGAAGTAATGGGCAACCTTTTTTGCGGTCAAGTAAATCCCGTACACGAGCTTTTGGTAATGTGGATACCTTTTCTTGGAGGGAGTCAAAACTTCAGATATATAATAGACCGGGCGTTGGACCTTGTATGCCTTGCCCTCTTCTTCCCGCTCGACCGTGAGTACAGTACTGACGACTTGTCCGGTGGCATCGATATACAACAGAAGAGGCTCTCCGCTGACTGGGGCAGCGAGCACCGGCTAGGTGGACAGCAGGGCTTTGAGTTCTTCAAACGCTGCTTCGGCTTCGAGATTCCACTCGAACTTGTCGGATTTCTTCATGAGTCGGTAGAGAGGCAGTGCCTTCTCACCAAGACGAGAAATGAATCGACTCAATGCGGCCAAGCAACCAGTAAGCTTCTGGAAGTCGTGTATACGCTCGGGGCGTTTCATTCGGAGGATGGTGCTGACCTTCTCTAGGTTGGCGACGATTCCCCGTTCGGAAACGAGAAAACCGAGCAACTTGCCGCCAGGAACTCCAAATGTACACTTTGACGGGTTGAGCTTGATATCGTAGCTTCTGAGGCTTGCGAATGTCTCAGCAAGGTCAGTCAGTAGGTCGGAACCTTTCCGTGACTTGACCACAATGTCATCCATGTATGCATCGACATTCCGACTGATTTGCTTTCTCAAGCACTTCTGGATCATGCGCATGAAGGTAGCGCCGACATTTTTGAGGCCGAACGGCATGGTGACGTAACAAAAACACCCGAAGGGGGTGATGAAAGTTGTCTTGATCTCGTCGGGCCCGAACAGACGGATCTGATGGTACCCGGAATATGCGTCCAGAAAGGACAAATGTTCACATCCCGCAGTTGAGTCGACTATCTGATCGATGTGGGGAAGAGGAAAATGATCTTTCGGGCAGGCCCGATTGATGTGCTTGAAATCGATGCACATGCGGAGAGACTTGTCCTTCTTGGGGACCATGACGACGTTGGCGAGCCACTCGGAGTGGTATATCTTGCGGATAAACTCCGCTGCTAGGAGTCGAGCCACTTCTTTGCCAATCGCCTTTCGCTTCTCCGCAGCGGATCGACGGAGATGTTCCTTCACAGGTTTCACTTTAGGGTCGACTCGCAAATGGTGCTCAGCCAACCCCCTGGGCATACCCGGCATATCCGATGGTTTCCATGCAAAGATATCCCAATTCTCACGGAGGAACTGGATGAGCGCTTCTTCCTATTTCCTGTCGAGTGTGGTGGAGATGTGGGTCGGCGCTTCGTTGGGGTCGGTGGGGTGGACGTGCACGGGTTTCGTGTCTCTGGCCGACTGGAAAGCTGACTCGGAAGCCGGCTTCTTCGCCCTTAGCAGGTCACTCGGATCCACTCTCTTTTGGTACTCCTCCATCTCTACTGCTGGCATTTGCTCGTCGGCGATCTTCGAGACTTTCTGGAAGCATTCTTCCGCTTTCTGCCGGTTCCCAGTGACGGTTATGACGCCGTTGGGTCCCGGCATCTTCAGCTTGAGGTAGACGTAACATGGTCGAGCCATGAACCTGGCGTAGGCGGGCCTACCCAGGATGGCGTGATAGGCGCTGTTGAAGTCCACCACTTCGAACGTCAGCTTCTCCTTTCGGTAGTTCTTGGACTCACCAAAGACTACGTCGAGTGAGATCTGGCCAAGTGAGTCGGCTTTCTTCCTGGGGATTACCCCGTGGAACCTCATGTTACCTTCCCTCAGCTTGGACATCGGAATGCCCATATCCCGGAGGGTTGCTACATACAAGATATTCAAGCCACTGCCCCCATCCATCAGAACTCTGGTCAGGCGCGTGCCTTCAATAACTGGGTCGACCACCAGTGCCTGCTGCCCAGGGGTGGCAATGTGCGCTGGGTGATCGGACTGGTCGAATGTGATGGGGGTCTTCGACCATTTCAAGAACGTGGGGGTCGCCGGGGCAACCATGTTTACTTCTCTGTTGATGATTTTCAGTCGACTTTTTCTCTCGACGTCCGCGAAAATCACCAAAGTGGAGTTAATACGGGGGTATCCTCCGTCCCCTTTCCTTGTCTTCGGACTCTTCTGATTCCTTCCCTTTCTCAGTCGACTGATCTTTCTGGAAACTCTGGATCAAGAGCCGACAATGTCGAGTGGTGTGCTTGGGATACACCAAGTTTCCCTCTTCATCTTTTTTTGTGTGTATGGGGCACGGCTGGTCGAGCATATCATCTCCAGCCTGACCCTTTCCTTTCTTGGGGGCCCAGGAGCCTTTTGGCTTCCCTTTGCCCTTTCCTTGATTAACCACCGTGGCCTCTCCCTGCGCGGCTGGGTCGGCCTTGCGCTTGTTCTTCCGATTGGAATTCTGCTCATCCTGCCCGACTGGTTTCTTGCCGCTGCGGAGCCAATCGGCCTCCTCACCGTTGGCATACCGACTAGCAATCTCCATCATCCGCCACAGGGACATGTCGCATGTTCCGCCAAACTTCAAATTTAACTCTCGGTTACGCACGCCCTCCTTGAAAGCGCACACCGCCTGGTGCTCAGACACGTTTTCCACCGTGTGATGCAAAGTGGTCCATCGCTGAATGTAGTCCCTCAAAGTTTCGCTCGGCTTCTGCGTGCAGTGTTGAAGTTCTGCTAGTCCAGCAGGCCGCTTGCAGGTGCCTTCGAAGGTCCGAACGAAAACCTGAGCGAGCTCTTCCCAACTGTATATACTCCTGGGGGCCAACTGGTTGAGCCACGCCCGAGCGGAGCCTCCCAGCATCAAGGGGAGGTGCTTCATGGCCACGTCGTCGTTGCCGCCTCCGATCTGCACGGCCACTCGGTAGTCTTCCAGCCAAGTGTCCGGCTTCGACTCACCGGTGAACTTGCTTACTCCTGCCGCCAGCCTGAAGTTCGGGGGGATCTCCGCGGCTCTGATAGCACTACATAAACATTCAGGCCCAGAGGCCGGCGCTCGGCTGCCGCTTGGTTGGTCTCCGCCTCGCTCGTCTCTGGATGCCCGGTTACAGTCGACTCGACCTTGCACAAGGATGGACCTCGCATCGAAACATGGCCGCCGGGGATCAGGGTGAATCCTCCACTCTTCATCTCGCAGGCGCCTGCCTACGTGCCGCTGGAGCGAGTGTGACCCACTTCTCGAAGGAGGGGTAGGCGCTCGACGGTGGTCATAGCGTCCGTGTCGACGGTCGAGTGGATCGTCGTTCCGACCCAGGTGCCGGTCTTGCCGCGGGCCACGTTCCTCACGCCTCGGGGGCGATCTTCGACTGTGGGCCGACCATACGGTGTCTGCAGCCATCGATCTGCTGTGAATTCTGTTGCGTGACTAAGAAACAACCGCGTTTTGTTCTTCAGCCGTTCGGAGCAAAGCTCGGATCTGCTGAAGACCTCTCCCAGCTTCCGACTGGGAGGGTTGAATCGACTCCGCGATACGAGCCGCGGCCTCGAGGTTTTGGATTGGTGTGCGAAACACCTGAGTCTCGCGCTGACGCGATTGCCGCGGCCGTCGACTGGACTCGGGGACCAGTCGGCGGGCTTGCTCGTCGAGTGAGCGTTGGATGTTTTCTAAGCGCGCGCGCTCGGCCAAGGTGGCCAAGCGTGTGGCTTCGAGGGCCAGAGCCTCTAGGGAATCTCCCACGATGGGAGCGAAGAGTGCATCTCCGTTGCGGCGACAAAGCTCAGCCCTTTGCTCGGAGGTGAGGGGCTGAGGGATGTAACAGTTGTTGTCGTGCGCTCGATCGCCGCCGCTGCCACCGTTCTTGCCGCGAGGAAAACTCCGCGGGCTGCGGCGCGAATCAACCATGAGGATTTCCGCCGCGGGATCGCTGCTCCCGCACTCGAAAACGGAATCTTCGAGCCCGGTCGACTGGTCGGCCGGCCCATAAAGGTAACCGTCGGGCTCAATGGCCGCGACTTGAGGGGTGGCCGTTTGGCGGGCCACCGCGTGTTTCACCCATCGCTGGAGCCGCAAATGACCGGATCGTTTGCGGCGGCGTCCGGCGGAGATGGGGGATGATGAGTACCGAGTCGATGGCTGCAGCAGGAGTACGCCGCCGGCGCCAGCGCGAAAGTGTGCGGTTCCCCGGGCGGGCAGAGCCTCGACGTCGAGAGGGGCTTCTTGGAGCCATGCGGAGTCGTCGGCGATGAAGACCAGCGCGCCGAGCCGGATCTCATGGCCCAACGCCAAACCGCCGCCTGACACCATGATGAAAGTGGTCGGAGGAGGAATTGCAACTTCACCAGATGTCGCTAAGACGCCTTTCCCCACGGTGGGCGCCAACTGTCGTGGTTCTAAGTCTGACAGTAAGGGTAGGGGGTACGAATGGAGAGGCAATGCCCTAGCTATGGTGAGGTTGTACACAGGGTGTTAGCGAGTTCAGGCCCTTCTCGGAGGAAGTAATAGCCCTACGTCTCGGTGCCCGGAGGCTTGGTCGACTGATATGTGTATTGGTGTGTTCCAGAGGTGCGAACCCTTGTTCTGGAGGAGGAGGTGGCTTATATAGCGTGCCAGGACCCCAGCCATGCTCCACGTTACCAAGGGCATAATGTACATCAAGGCAGGCGTTACTGGTAACGCCTGCAGTAAAGGATAATTAAGGTGTTTACTACAGCGAGTAAATACAGGACCGTTGCTGTCTCAAGCGATATTTGACCTTTGGAGGTCGAGTGCCTGGATCGGTCGAGTGGAGTTGAGTCGTCTTGCGTATGAGAGTCAGTCGAGTGGAGTGTCTCCTTGTACCGTCTGAGTCGACTGTCTCTACTGTCATAGGTCTTGTCTTTTGATCTTGTGGGGTAGTGACCTTGGGTGGGGTACCTTGATCAGGCCTGTGACCCTACCTTAAGTCTGTAACCTCGTCACCATGTTGTTTGCTTCTTCTCGTTAGTTCATGTTTCATTGCGACCGTGAGGATTCGTTCGGCTACACTTGGTTCGTCTACACCCGTTCATCGTCTTCATGGACTTGATCTTCTTCCTAGCGGGATTTCAGGCAAGATGACCGTCACCTTGGATCTCACTACTATCATTGCAATGCTAGTTGTCTCATTGCTATCGCTATATGTCGCGCTACCCACTACTTTTTTATCAAGCCTCCCATTATGCCATGAAACAACCTCTAACCTTTTTCCACCATCCTAGCAAACTGTTTTTTGGCTATGTTACCGCTTGCTGAGCCCCTCTTATAGCATTGTTAGTTGCAGGTGAAGATGAAGTTTTCTCCATGTCGGAACTTGGATGTTGAATATCACAATATCCCTTATGTTAAATTAATGCACATATATATGTGGTAATTGGTGGAAGGCTAGGCCTTCTGCTTGGTGTTTTGTTCCACTCATGTCACCTTAAGAACCGATAAACCGGTGTTATGTTCCTTGATTTTGCGTTCCTAACGCGGTTGGGGTTATGACACCCCCTTGACAGTTTGCTTTGAATAAAACTCTTATAGCATTGTTAGCAAGGCCCAACTTTGGTTTTAATTTGCCATAATAATAAAACTATTAATTAATTAATTTGTATAGGGGGTCGCGTCCCCGAGGATTCTTAATTCCACATAATAGGGGGGCTAGTGTTGATGGTGTTGGTCCCAAACGGGTAGACTGCGAGGCCGCCTTGGGGAAACCTGAGGTATCTCGTTACCTGTAGCATGTCCCATCTAGAGGTGGCCTGAGACGAGATACGCGCGGCTACTATCAGGGTGTTGTTACGCTGGGAGGTCTTGCTGGACTTGTTTACCATTGTCGAAACGTCTTGTGCACCGGGATTCTGAGTCTGATATGGTTGTCCCTAAGATGGAGGTCACTACAAAGATTCTGGTCTATTGCAACAAAATTTATTGCTGCAGCTATCTTTCGTTGCAATAAAATGCTATATTACCACAAAATTCCAATTCATGGTAATAGGATCTACATATTGCCACAATTTCGTTTCGTCGCACTAAGTACTCATTTTCTTGCAATAGAAGTCATGTATTGCCACAAGCTGCATCAGCGTTGTAATATGGTAGTGATATTGCAACATTTTGCGTCGCGCTGCGTGAATTGGTCATTTTGTGGCAATAAAGACTGGGTATTGCAACAATGTATATCTTTGTGGTAATATTTAAACATATATTGCAACAATTCTGACATGTGGCGTCAGTCATAGATGCTATTGCAAAAATATGGCTTGGTATTGCAACAAAACATGTATTGGTTGTAATAGGGTGACTTTTTGCCTCACCTTCGTTGTGTTGCAATAAATATAGCATATTGCGGCAAATTGTGCATCCATGGTAATACGTACAACATATTGCAACAATTCTCTAGTGTTGCGAAAAAGGAGCAAGATATTGCAACGATATTCCCTACAATGCTACTGTTTTTTTCCTTATTTACTATACTATTTCTCGCGATCTGACTAAATGGGTGTACTAGTTTATAGGTGTATTAACACATTTGGTATCACAACTTGCACCTAAGTTGCGTTTTAGTCACATATCTTTCAAAGTGAACATTGATGGTACCACAACTTGGAGGAACACTCGCTTACGTGCGTGCGAAGCGTCGCACACTCGCGTCTCGCCTCTGTGCCATCCCGAACCCCACCCTCCACCCTCGCATTGACTTCCTCGCGCACGGCAGCAGTGGCGACGACAACGAGGAGAAACTGAACTTGGGGGTGTGCGGGGGGTGCGGTGCTCACCGGAGAAGGGGGGATTTAGAGGGAATTGCCAGCCCGACAGCGGACCGACGAAGGAGGAGCTCGGCACAGGGCGGGCCCAAGTCACCCAACGCAGCTCCAACTCACGACGAGAATGATGCGGCCACGAATGGGCTTTTTTTGTCGCAAAAAAAAAACGAATGGGCTTTTTGGTGCGGATCATCCTTTTGTTTCTTTTGAATTGGGCCTGAATGGTTTGCACGTGCGTCTAGTTGGGGCTTAGCCCATCTCCCCTTATTTTTCCCTTGTAAAAATGAAAATGTAGGCTCTTCCGCTGGTATTCGTACTAGGGACGACCTAGTTGTTCGCTCTGTGCACTAACCACACTACCAGCGCTAACTCAGGTGCACAAATATTTCTTATTCACTTTTTTCTTCGGATATCCTTTCTTCTTCTTTTTATTTTTTAATTGGAGCGATTTTTTTTCGGTTTTGTATTCTTTTGCTCATTTGAATGTTTTTTTTTTCCAAAATCGATGAACGTTTTTCAAAATTGATGATTTTTTCAAGTTCGATGATTTTTTTTCACTTTCGATGAGCTTTTTCCAATTTCTAAGAAATTTTTACAAATTTGATGAATTTGTTTTTCAAAAAGTACGAACATATTTCAAATTCAATGAACCTTTTTAAAAATTTGATGACCTTTTTTCGAAATTAATGAGTTTTTTCATTTCCACGTACTTTTTAATTTTCTATGAATGTGTTTTCCAAATTCAGGCCGTCTCACTATTATTATTTTTCTTTTTATAATTTGTACATTCTTACGAAAATAATTTATATTGGGTTTATATAATACTCCCTCTGTAAACTAATATAAAAACGTTTAGATCATTAAAATAATGATATAAACATTCTTACATTAGTTTACGGAGGGAATATATCTTAACAAAAGGAAGATCAAATAGCACTTTTCCCTCATTGTAGTCAACAAAATGGTCTCGTCCTTGTGTTTATGACCTAATGGCTTGAGCGCTCGAGTGCAGAGTTCGAATCATGCTACTCCCAGAATTAGTGAAATGAATAAAAGCTTATTTTAATTTTTTGCTCCTTGTTCGAGAGCAGGTTGCTGAGATTGTTGGGCCGGCCCAGGAGCACGGCGCGGGTGAGCCCGAGTTGTTGTGCGGTGCAGTTTGAGGTTCATTGGGTCTAGTCCATGGGGCCAATCAGTAGTTTAAGTCCATGGCTACATGCCTACACGGCCTAGTCCCTGACGCCCCACCGTAAAAAAAAAAGTCCCCGACGACCTGTTCTTGCGCTGCCGCCGCCGACACCCTGCACTGACCACCGCTCTCCTTCCTCGAGTCTTCTCAATGTTCTTGCTATGTCATCATTATTTTTATGAACTAGAAGGACAAATCTTGAAAACAGACAATATATAAGATAGCCACCAACATAGCTATGTAAGTCTTGGTGATCTAAACAGCAAATCCAAATAAATTGATTCAGGATTTAGTGATGTAATACATGAACAGACCAATTTCACATCTAACATCAGTCAATTTAGAGAAGGGCCGACGAGATTTTTTTTTTCATACGAAGCAACGTGGTAAGACTAATCTGTAACCGTGAGATTCAAATAGAATTTAGGGCAGCCAACCAGTCTGACCATGGCCTCGTATCAGCCTACTGATACAAAGTGTTTCCCATCGATAAAGGGGTATTTTTTTAGGACATTTTTTTAACACGGTACGGACGCAAACGCTCGTACATACGTGTATATACTCATCCAGTATGAACGCATACATGCGCACCCCATCACTATGAGCACCTTCGAGAGACTGAGCCGGAATAACATCTTCAGATCTACGAAGTCATCATAGGTGACTCGTCGTTGACGCGAACGTCTCCTTCCACCGAAAGCGCATCGCCGAAAATCCTAAAATATATCCAGTAATTATGCGAGTACCAGGACTTGAGCCTTGGTCGGCTGGGGATACCACTGTCCCTCTAATCATCCAATCACAATCTTTTTTAGGATCCGAGGAATGCATAAAGTACTTCCTTTTGCGAGATGTACGTATAAAGTACTTGTTGATATGGACACAAATGATGATGATTTTTGAAATTGCAGTGCAAACCTGGTAGTAGGCTAGTAGCTACAACTGGGTCGTCCGACGACAACGCGCTAGCACCGGCCGCGACCATACTTCTGCGTGACGGCCACCCCTGCCAGGCTGCAGCTCCCGTCGCCCTGAACCGGCCGGCAAGCCCCGGCTGGCGATCCGCACCTCTACCCTTGCACGCCGCTCGTGGCAAGCCATGGCTCCTGTCACCCTCTTCCTCCATCATCGGTGCTGACTGTATCTGGCGGCGCGATCCGTCTTCCTAGCGGCTACGTTGGGAGGCGGGTGACGCGGATGTGGCCTACGGTGGTGGGGTGGGCTGGGTATTGGCGGCGTCGGCCATCTGGCCCGGATCCATGGTCCCAAGCACCAGGCGGTGCAGGCTGCGGACGACAACAACGGCTGCGTGGGTCTACTCGGCGAGGCACCGCGCGGTTCCAGACAGCTATTGGGCCCGGATGGCACGACTGCTTTTGTTAATTTACATAGTTGAATCTCTATGGTTTCGTTAAAACAAAAGCAACATGATTATATTGGACCTACCCTGGCGCGGAGGAACCCTCCATGGACTGTCCGGTAAGATGAAAGATGTTGAGATCACCTTGCCTGAACATCGAAATGTGACATCAAGACTGACATAGATTGCCCGTCTCATCAACCTATCCCATATGTACTTATGTTTCAAGGAAAGAGTATGACCTAGTAGTTTTAAAGTGAGGGTCGCATGAGGTTTCTGTGACCTGTTGTTCAAAATTGGCGAAGGTTACTGCTTTCACCAACAATTTACCAAAGCACAAATATTTGACATATCCCAAGTTTGAATTATTTTTTCTGTTGGAAATATGCCCTAGAGGCAATAATAAATTGGTTATTATTATATTTCCTTGTTCATGATAATTGTTTATTATCCATGCTAGAATTGTATTGATAGGAAACTCAGATACATGTGTGGATACATAGACAAACACCATGTCCCTAGTAAGCCTCTAGATGACTAGCTCGTTGATCAATAGATGGTTACGGTTTCCTGACCATGGACATTGGATGTCGTTGATAACGGGATCACATCATTAGGAGAATGATGTGATGGACAAGACCCAATCCTAAGCCTAGCACAGATCGTGTAGTTCGTATGCTAAAGCTTTTCTATATGTCAAGTATCTTTTCCTTAGACCATGAGATTGTGCAACTCCCGGATACCGTAGGAATGCTTTGGGTGTACCAAACGTCACAACGTAACTGGGTGGCTATAAAGGTGCACTACAGGTATCTCCGAAAGTGTCTTTTGGGTTGGCACGAATCGAGACTGGGATTTGTCACTCCGTATGACGGAGAGGTATCTCTGGGCCCACTCGGTAGGACATCATCATAATGTGCACAATATGTGATCAAGGAGTTGATCACGGGATGATGTGTTACGGAACGAGTAAAGAGACTTGCCGGTAACGAGATTGAGCAAGGTATCGGTATACCGACGATCGAATCTCGGGCAAGTGCTATACCGATATACAAAGGGAATCGTATACGGGATTGATTGAATCCTTGACATCATGGTTCATCCGATGAGATCATCGTGGAACATGTGGGAGCCAACATGGGTATCCAGATCCCGCTGTTGGTTATTGACCGGAGAGTCGTCTCGTTCATGTCTACGTGTCTCCCGAACCCGTAGGGTCTACACACTTAAGGTTCGGTGACGCTAGGGTTGTAGAGATATAAGTATGCGGAAACCCGAAAGTTGTTCGGAGTCCCGGATGAGATCCCGGACGTCACGAGGAGTTCCGGAATGGTCCGGAGGTAAAGATTTATATATAGGAAGTCCTATTTTGGCCACCGGAAAATGTTCGGAATTTTTCGGTATTGTACCGGGAAGGTTCTAGAAGGTTCCGAAGTGGGGCCCACCTGCATGGGGGGACCCACATGAACGTGGGTAGTGGGGGCAAGGCCCCACACCCCTGGTCAAGGCGCACCAAGATCCCCCCTTAGAAGGAATAAGATCATATCCCAAAGGGATAAGATCAAGATCCCTAAAAAGGGGGGATAACAATCGGTGGGGAAAGGAAATGATGGGATTTCTTTCCCCCACCTTTGGCAACGCCCCAATGGACTTGGAGGGCAAGAAACCAGCCCCCTCCACCCCTATATATAGTGGGGAGGCGCATGGGAGCAGCACCCCAAGCCCTGGCGCGTCCCTCTCCCTCCCGTGACACATCTCCCTCCTCCCGCAGCGCTTGGCGAAGCCCTGCTGGAATCCCGCTAGTTCCACCACCACGCCGTCGTGCTGCTGAATCTCCATCAACCTCTCCTCCCCCCTTGCTGGATCAAGAAGGAGGAGACGTCCCCGCTCCGTACGTGTGTTGAACACGGAGGTGCCGTCCGTTCGGCGCTAGGATCATCGGTGATTTGGATCACGACGAGTACGACTCCATCATCCCCGTTCTCTTGAATGCTTCCGCTCGCAATCTACAAGGGTATGTAGATGCACTCACTCTCCTTTATGCTCGTTGCTAGATTACTCCATAGATAGATCTTGGTGACGCGTAGGAAATTTTTTGATTTTCTGCTACGATCCCCAACAGTGGTATCAGAGCTAGGTCTATGCGTAGTATCTTGCACGAGTAGAACACAAAGTAGTTGTGGGCGTAGATCATGTCAATTCTCTTGCCGTTACTAGTCTTATCTTGATTCGGCGGCATCGTGGGATGAAGCGGCCCGGACCGACCTTACACGTACTCTTACGTGAGACAGGTTCCACCGACTGACATGCACTAGTTGCATAAGGTGGCTAGCGGGTGACTGTCTCTCCCACTTTAGTCAGATCGGATTCGATGAAAAGGGTCCTTATGAAGGGTAAATAGAAATTGGCATATCACGTTGTGGTTTTGGCGTAGGTAAGAAACGTTCTTGCTAGAAACCTATAGCAGCCACGTAAAAACTTGCAACAACAATTAGAGGACGTCTAACTTGTTCTTGCAGCATGTGCCGTGTGATGTGATATGGCCAAAAGGATGTGATGAATGATATATGTGTGATGTATGAGATTGATCATGTTCTTGTAATAGGAATCATGACTTGCATGTCGATGAGAATGACAACCGGCAGGAGCCATAGGAGTTGTCTTATTTATTGTATGACCTGCGTGTCACTGAATAACGCCATGTAATTACTTTACTTTATTGCTAAACGTTAGCCATAGTAGTAGAAGTAATGTTTGGCGAGACGACTTCATGAAGACACGATGATGGAGATCATGATGATGGAGATCATGGTGTCATGCCGGTGACAATGATGATCATGGAGCCCCGAAGATGAAGATCAAAAGGAGCAAAATGATATTGGCCATATCATGTCACTATTTGATTGCATGTGATGTTTATCATGTTTTTCATCTTATTTGCTTAGAACGACGGTAGTGAATAAGATGATCTTTCACTAAAATTTCAAGAATTGTGTTTCCCCTAACTGTGCACCGTTGCTAAGGTTCGTTGTTCCGAAGCACCACGTGATGATCGGGTGTGATAGGTTCTAACGTTCGCATACAACGGGTGTAAGCCAGATTTACACACGCAATACACTTAGGGTTGACTTGACGAGCCTAGCATGTACAGACATGGCCTCGGAACACGGAAGACCGAAAGGTCGAACATGAGTCGTATAGAAGATACGATCAACATGAAGATGTTCACCGTTGATGACTAGTCCGTCTCATGTGATGATCGGACACGGCCTAGTCGATTCGGATCATGTATCACTTAGATGACTAGAGAGATGTCTATCTGAGTGGGAGTTCATTAGATGAACTTCATTGTCATGAACAATAGTCTAAGTTGTCTTCGCAAATTATGTTGTAGACCAATAACTGCGTTGTAGCTCCCTGTTTAATACGATCCTAGAGAAAGACTAAGTTGAAAGATATTGTAAGCAATGATGCGGACTGGATCCGTAGTCCGAGGAGTGTCCTCACAGCTGCACAGAAAGCTTACGTCTTTGATGCACCGCTCGATGTGCAAACCCCTACAACGTTGTCTGTGGATGTTGTGAACACCTGAGAGACACGTCTTGATGACTACTTGATAGTTTAGTGCACCATACTTTACGGCTTAGAATCGGGATTCCAATGATGTTTTGAACACCATAGAACATATGAGATGTTCTAAGAGCTGAAATTGGGATTTCAGGCTCATGCCCGTGTTGAGAGGTATGAGACCTCTGACAAGTTCTTTTGCCAAAAAGATGGAGGAGAATGGCTCAACTAGTGAGCATGTGCTCAGAATGTCTGGGTGCTAAAATCACTTGAACCAAGTGGGAGTTAATCTTCCAGGTGAGATAGTGGTTGACATAATTCTCTGGACACTATCACCAAGCTACTAGAACTTCGTGATGAACTATGACATGCAAAGGATGGAGATGATCCCGGAGCTATTAGCGGTTCTTAAGACCGCGAAAGTAGAAATCAAGAAGGAGCATCAAGTGTTGATGGTTTAACAAGATCACTGGTTTCAAAAAGGGGCAAGGGCTAGAAGGGAAACTTCATGAATGGCAAACCAGTTGTCGCTCTAATGAAGGAACCCAATGGTTGAACCCAAACCTCGAGACTAAGTGCTTCTATTGTAAGGGGAACGGTCACATAGTAGCGGAACTACCCCAAATACATGGTAGATAAGAATAGCTGGAAACTTCAACAAAGTATATTTGATATACGTATTATTGATGTGTACCTCACTAGTACTCCTTGTAGCACCTGTGTATTGGATACCGGTTCAGTTGCTATTATTAGTGACTTGAAGCAAAAGCTACGGACTGAACGGAGACTAGCTAAGGGCGAGGTGACGATGTGTTGGAAGTGTTTCCAAGGATGATAAGATCACCATCGCACGCTCCCTCTATTTTCGGGATTAGTGTTGAACCTAGATAAATGTTATCAGGTGTCTACGTTGAGCATGAATATGATTAGATCATGTTCATTGCAATACGGTTATTCATTTAAGTTAGAGAATAATGGTTATTCTGTTTACATGAATAATACCTTTATGGTCATGCACCCAATGGTTTATTGAATCTCAATTATAGCAATACACATGATGATAATATTAATGCCAAAAGATGTAGAGTTAATAATGATAGTACCACTTTCTTGTGGCACTGCCGCTTAGGTCATTTTGGCATAAAATGCATGAAGAAACTCCATGCTGATGGACGTTTGGAGTCACTTGATTTTGAATCGCTTGACACATGTGAGCCATGCCTCATGGGCAGGATGACTAAGACCCCGTTTTCAGGTACAATGAAACGGGCAAGTGACTTGTTGGAAATCATACATGCTGATGTGTGTGATCCAATGAGAATTAAGGCGTGTGGTGGATATCATTATTTTCTCATCTTCACTGACGATTTGAGTAGATATGGGTATATTTACTTAATGAAGCAAAAGTCTGAAACGTTTGAAAAGTTCAAGCAATTTCAGAGTGAAGTTAAGAATCATCATAACAAGAAGATCATGTTCCTACGATCTGATCAAGGGAAGATTTTCTGAGTTGTGAGTTTGGCAATTACTTAAGACATTGTGGAATTGTTTTGCTGTTGAAGCCACCTGGAACACCACAGCGTAATGGTGTGTCTGGACGTCATAATCGAACCTTATGAGATATGGTACGATCTATGATGTCTCTTACCGATCTACCGCTATTATTTTGAGGTTATGCATTAGAGACAGCTGCATTCACTTTAGATAGGGCACCATCTAAGTCCGTTGAGACGACGTCGTATGGTTTGGCAAGAAACCGTAGTTGTCGTTTCTCAATGTTTGGGGCTGCGAGGCTTATGGCTTCAGCCGGGAAAAGCTCGAACCCAAAGCGGACAAATACATCTTCATGGGATACCCACTGGTAACGGTTGGGTATACCTTCTATCTCAGATCCAAGGACAAAAATGTTTGTCACTAAGAACGGGTCCTTTCTCGAGAAAGAGTTTCTCTCGAAAGAATTGAGTGGGAGGAAGATAGAACTTGATAAGGTTTTCGAACCCTCACTTCAACCGGAGAGTAGTGCAACACAGAAAGATGTTTCTGTGGAACCTACGACTGTTGAAGAGGAAACTAATGATAGTGATCATGAAGTTTCGGATCAAGTTGCTATCAAACCTCGTAGGTCGACAAGGATAAGTACTACTCCTGAGTGGTACGATGATCCTGTCTTAAATGTCATGTTGTTGGACAACAATGAACCTACGAACTATGGAGAAGCGATGGTGGGTCCATATTCCGACAAATGGTTAGAAACCGATAAATCCGAGATAGGATCCATGTATCAAAACAAAGTATGGACTTTGGTGGACTTGCCCTATGATCGGCAAGCCATTGAGACAAATGGATCTTTAAGACTAAGACGGACGTGGACGGTAATGTCACCGTCTATGAAGCTCGACTTGTGGCGAAGAGTTTTCCACAAGTTCAAGGAGTTGACTACGATGAGATTTTCTCACCCGTAGCGGTGCTTAAGTCCGTCGGAATCATGTTAGCATTAGCTGCATTTATGAAATCTGGCAGATGGATGACAAAACAAGTTTCCTTACCAGTTTTCTTAAAGAAAGGTTGTATGTGATACAATCAGAAAGGTTTTGTCGATCCTAAGGATGCTAAAAGGTATGCTAGCTCCAGCTATCCTTCCATGGACTAGAGCAAGCATCTCGGAGTCGGAATATACACTTTGATGGAGTGATCAAAGTTTTTGGGTATACAAAGTTTGTTAGAAACTTGTATTTGCAATAAAGTGAGTGGGAGCACTACAACATTTCTGATAAGTTTATGTGAATGACATATGGTTGATCCGAAATGATGTTGAATTTCTGGAAAGCGTAAAGGGTTGTTTGAAAGGAGTTTTTCAAAGGAAGACCTGGATAAAGCTGCTTACATATTGGGCATCAAGATCTATAGAGATAGATCAAGACGTCTGATGATACTTTCAAAAGGAACACACACCTTTGACATGATTTTGAAGGAGTTCAAAATAGGTCAGTTAAAGAAGGAATTCTTACCTGAGTTATAAGGTGTGAAGTTGAGTAAGACTCAAAACTTGACCACGGCAGAAGGAAGAGGAAGGACGAAGGTCGTCCCCTATGCTTTTGTCATAGGCTCTATACGGTATGCCATGATGAGTACCGCACCTGATGTGTGCCTTGCCACATGTCTGGCAAGAGGGTACAAAGGTGATCCAGGAGTGGATCACCAGATAGTGGTCAAAAATTATCCTTGGAGGAATAAGGAAATGTTTCTCGGTTATGGAGGTGATAAAGAGTTCGACGTAAAGAGTTACATCGATGCAAGCTTAACACCTATCCGGATAACTTTGAGTAGAGATACCGGATACGTATAATGGAGCAACAGTTTGGAATAGCTCCAAGTGGAACGTGGTAGCAGCATCTACGATATGACATAAAGTTTTGCAAAGTACATAGCGATCTGAATGTTGCAGACCCATTGACTACAACCTCTCTCACAAGCATAACATGATCAAACCCAGAACTCATTGAGTGTTAATCACATATTGATGTGAACTAGATTACTAACTCTAGTGAACTCTTTGGATGTTAGTCACATGGCGATGTGACCTATGAGTGTTAATCACATGGCGATGTGAACTAGATTATTGAAACTCAGATACATGTGTGGATACATAGACAAACACCATGTCCCTAGTAAGCCTCTAGATGACTAGCTCGTTGATCAATAGATGGTTACGGTTTCCTGACCATGGACATTGGATGTCGTTGATAACGGGATCACATCATTAGGAGAATGATGTGATGGACAAGACCCAATCCTAAGCCTAGCACAGATCGTGTAGTTCGTATGCTAAAGCTTTTCTATATGTCAAGTATCTTTTCCTTAGACCATGAGATTGTGCAACTCCCGGATACCGTAGGAATGCTTTGGGTGTACCAAACGTCACAACGTAACTGGGTGGCTATAAAGGTGCACTACAGGTATCTCCGAAAGTGTCTTTTGGGTTGGCACGAATCGAGACTGGGATTTGTCACTCCGTATGACGGAGAGGTATCTCTGGGCCCACTCGGTAGGACATCATCATAATGTGCACAATATGTGATCAAGGAGTTGATTACGGGATGATGTGTTACGGAACGAGTAAAGAGACTTGCCGGTAACGAGATTGAGCAAGGTATCGGTATACCGACGATCGAATCTCGGGCAAGTGCTATACCGATAGACAAAGGGAATCGTATACGGAATTGATTGAATCCTTGACATCGTGGTTCATCCGATGAGATCATCGTGGAACATGTGGGAGCCAACATGGGTATCCAGATCCCGCTGTTGGTTATTGACCGGAGAGTCGTCTCGGTCATGTCTGCGTGTCTCCCGAACCCGTAGGGTCTACACACTTAAGGTTCGGTGACGCTAGGGTTGTAGAGATATAAGTATGCGGAAACCCGAAAGTTGTTCGGAGTCCCGGATGAGATCCCGGACGTCACGAGGAGTTCCGGAATGGTCCGGAGGTAAAGATTTATATATAGGAAGTCCTATTTTGGCCACCGGAAAATGTTCGGGATTTTTCGGTATTGTACCGGGAAGGTTCTAGAAGGTTCCGAAGTGGGGCCCACCTGCATGGGGGGACCCACATGAACGTGGGTAGTGGGGGCAAGGCCCCACACCCCTGGTCAAGGCGCACCAAGATCCCCCCTTAGAAGGAATAAGATCATATCCCAAAGGGATAAGATCAAGATCCCTAAAAAGGGGGGATAACAATCGGTGGGGAAAGGAAATGATGGGATTTCTTTCCCCCACCTTTGCCAACGCCCCAATGGACTTGGAGGGCAAGAAACCAGCCCCCTCCACCCCTATATATAGTGGGGAGGCGCATGGGAGCAGCACCCCAAGCCCTGGCGCCTCCCTCTCCCTCCCGTGACACATCTCCCTCCTCCCGCAGCGCTTGGCGAAGCCCTGCTGGAATCCCGCTACTTCCACCACCACGCCGTCGTGCTGCTGAATCTCCATTAACCTCTCCTCCCCCCTTGCTGGATCAAGAAGGAGGAGACGTCCCCGCTCCGTACGTGTGTTGAACATGGAGGTGCCGTCCGTTCGGCGCTAGGATCATCGGTGATTTGGATCACGACGAGTACGACTCCATCATCCCCGTTCTCTTGAACGCTTCCGCTCGCAATCTACAAGGGTATGTAGATGCACTCACTCTCCTTTATGCTCGTTGCTAGATTACTCCATAGATAGATCTTGGTGACGCGTAGGAAATTTTTTGATTTTCTGCTACGATCCCCAACATTTTCATGGCAACTAGGGAGTAAACAAAGATACACAATTGTAGATCCATGATGAAACAACACGTTCCTAACACAAAAAAAGCTCACAACTAAATTGGTTTGGTTGTTTAATTTACATAGTTGAATCTCTCTGGTTTTCGTTTAAACAAAAACGACACAATTATGTTGGACCAACTCTGACGTGGAGGAACCCTTCACGGATTGTCCGGTAAAATGAATGATGTTGAGATCACCCCATCTCAAGATCGGAATGTGAGATCGAGACTGACATAACTCGTCCGTCTCATCAACCTATTCCATCTATACTTATGTTTCAAGATAAGAGTATAACCTAATAGTTTTAAAGTGAGGGTTGCATGAGGGTTCTGTCAGCTATAGTTCAAAATTGGCCAAGTTTTTGCTGCTTTGACCAACAATTGACGAGGCACAAATATTTGACATATTCCAACCTACTTGTAGATTCATAATGAAACAACACCTTTCTGATTAGCTTCCTCAAATGTCGACGAATATACAAATATCGACGACGAGAACGTTAGAGGGGAGGGCGCCGGATCGCTCCCCATGATTCTCAGATTTGTGGTTGTTTCACCACGATATAGCTTTTTACAAACAAAAATTTAGTATTCCCTCCGTCTCAAAATAGATTTATTAGAGTTGTCAAAATATGGATGTAGATAGACTAGAACATTCCCTCCAAAAATATTTACCTTTTAGAACAAAAAGAATTACTTTCCCACCACCTAATTTAGGTGTACTGTTGTTTCCGCCAAAAAAAAATTAACCTCCCGCTAAAAGGTCCTGAATTAGTGTCTTTGTTCCCACAAAAAAATAGCATATATTTAACCTCCCCCCTAAATACCTTCCTAATAACCCACGATTATTATTTCTAAACCAAACCACGGCGTATTCACGGGCGATTGGATCTGAGCTCTCATCCTTGGTTCCTCTATGCTACCGGCGTCATTGACGGCTTCAACATAGCGAACCACCCTTGAGTACGCTGCCCAGCGTCAGGTTATTCCTTCTTCCGATCTCCTCACATCCTACCTCCAGTCGTCCTGGATCTTGCCCTCCTCCCTCTCCTCTGCGCCCGCCGACGTAGGCCGTGTCTCCGTGTCCTCGGGCATGCAGCCAGCGGCAGCGATGCGGTCTGGCGCCGGCGCCGACGGAGTTCCTGTCTTGTCCTCCTGCATCGCGACCTCAGTGCCATCAATCTCGTGTTTGGACCAAGCACGACACCACGTCGGTGTTTTTCGCCACATGGCCGACCCAGAGGTGGAGACGTTGCGACCAGGTTCATCACCAAGCCGCATCCCTGAACCTCCATAGCAAGCGCTGTAGATTTTTTTTGGTATTCCCTACTCCTCATATCCTGCTCCAATTGGCTGATGGGATTAGTCTCATAGAGTGTGTTTGGTTGCAATTAGTGAGCCCTGTATATATGTCTCGTACAGGGCCGGTCCTGGTATTTCGGGGGCCCGGAGCGAAACTAAAAGTAAGGGCCCTTAATATAAACATTATAATAGTAATAAATTTACGCATATAAAATGTTACCAATCAACACTTATAGGCATCCAAAAGGAGTATTCATATCAAATGTTTTATATATATTACCTTCAAATTTTCTTCATATTCCTCAATGTAAAGTCACTTATGAGGGGGTCGATGTCAATCTCATCCAATAATTTCTTCTCGATGCATAATATTACCAATCCATTCAATCTCTCTTGAGTCACTGCTGACCTTAAATAGTTCTTCAACAATTTCAACTTCGAAAAGCTTCGTCCAATCGATGCGACAGTCACATGCACGGTAAATAAGATGCAATAAGCAATGGCCACACTGGGATAACAATCAGCCTCCCTCACATGCTTGAAAATGTCCATAGCAAACATTACGCCATATGACTAAGTGAATTTGATAATCTTCAGTTCAGAAATAAGATCATAGTATAACTTAATGTAGGAAACAATCTATTGCTTTAATGTCAGGATTGCCCTAATCTTCAGTTCATGAACACTAGGAGACTGTAAATGTGCATCTAATGATTTAATTATGTTCAGAGAGCCACTTACATCGTCAACACTCGTGATGGTGTCACATTTTTTCTTGCTTCTCAGATTCAGAATTCACATTAGTTGGTTGTACTTCCTCCACGAAAAATATTGCAAACTCATCATCATGGCGCATTGACGCATCAGTATGATTCTTAAAAAAATGTCAATAGCTCCTGCCTCTGTGATCCAATGATGACAACCACCCGTTGTTTCCTTTTTTCCTTTTCTCTACAAGATGCATTTTTTTGGAGTTGATATAATACATTAATGAAAATAGAAAAAACACATCAGATTACAGATGAACAATGGAAGAAGAAAATAAATTACGTACTTAATCTGCAGAAAATAAATACATCAGATTACTACGTACTTAATCTGGAGGAAATACATCATATACATCGGATTGGTCGGATCGACGCCTCGATTGGATTCTCAGCGATGGCGCGAGGTGGATGTTATGGCACTCTAGCACGAGGCGGGAGGGCGAGAGGCGAACGGCCCAGCACTGGAGGCTGGAGATTTGAGACCGGGACACCCAGCCGCTGAGAGATGCCCTACTGCGCCCAGCGCTGCAGCCTGCGACGACGATTGAGCGATTGGGCATTACGGCTCACGGGAATGTCGCATGATCAGAGGAAAAACTGCGTGCGTTGCGTCCTTCCTCCGTTCCTCGGGCCTTTACATGGGATGTGGTCAGCCGGGCTACTCGTTTTATTCCTAAATGGGCCAACCTACGTACGTATGTAATCTCTGGGTGGGGGCCCCTAGATTATGGGGGCCCGGGGCGGCCGCCCCTCCTGCCCC
>LR738711.1:382043134-382085870 GCA_902687465.1 Secale cereale
GGCCGGCCCTGGTCTCGTATCCTGCTTCAATTGGCTGAACCTACAGAGTGTATTTAACTACAGTATGATGTTCAGATTAACATCAGGCTCTTGTTTTTACATTCAGTTCCCTGAAATCTTAGATTGTCAATATTGTTGGGCGTCTCCAGCTCTCCCTCTTAAAGATTTGGTTGTTTGCTCTCACACTGGAGTTGGTAGATGTAATGTAGAATCAGGTGTGTATTCAAGGCAACAAATGCCATTTTTTCACTGAACTAGCAACACATGCTAGCTCTCTGCTCTTTTGATGTTCAGTTACACAAACAAACACTACACTGCATCAGTACAATATCTTCAGCTTCTACAATATGTTCAGGAATTAATCTTCGTCCAATATCTTTAGCTTCTCAATTGTGTACTGAAGCAAAATTGCTCATGGCCCTCACAAGAAATTTAACCAAAGAATGCTTGGATAAATCACTCCCGTTAAGAGAATAGTGATCTTGGAACATAATGTAGTAGACCAATTATCTCAAATTTAGCATGCACGTCTGTTGTTACTAGGTGTTACAATAAGAAATCAAGACTGCAACCAAAGGCACCTGATCAAAAGATCGGAAGGCTGTACCTTACCGAAGATCATTCCTCTTTTCTGTCGACAAGTTGGTCCCTAAAAAAAGTTGCAATTGGAAAACAACTAATAAGTACTAAGTTCTCGTGTTTGGCAAATTAAGTTTGCTTCGGCATGTAGCATGTAGCGACATCAGTGCAACTAGAAGATGATGGGGCTGAATGCACTCTTGAGTTTAGATAGTATGTTCTGAACTGAATTTAATGGTTTCTGAAATGCCCCCTAGCAGGTTCAATACTCAGGAGTTTATCATATTGTAAAGTATCAGTATCTCAAACTCTCAAGAGTTTATCAAACTGTCTCTGTCCTCAGTATCTCCTTTCCACAATAACTGTCAATTGCGAGGATCGACGTCTCAATGCAATGTTTACTATGTACACCTTTTTTTTTACTATGTACACCTAATTTAATGATTTGGAAGAGGGCTAACTGGTTGTACCATGAAGTTTAATAGGGATATGTATGATCATTTCCAATTAGCTCTACTTCAGATTTCACTTTACCATGCTCTGTAAGCATGGGAGCCGGGCAGTTTTCAAACAGATAGAGAAAATAGTTCACACTTCTTATTTTTTTATTAAACTGATTTGATTTTATGCATGCTTAATGTATTGGGTTTCTTCTTAATTTGACTCAAAAAATATATTTCTTCTTTACCTACACAAGGGTGCAATGATGAATTCTACGTAGGATCCTCCTAGTACACAACATCCTTACTTCATAATCACCTATCTGAATGGTGCACAACATCAATGCTTTGTTAATGCTAAGTCCCACGATTGTTTTTGTGTGCAGGAAAGAAAGGCTCCGTTATCTTAACTAGGATGGAAAGTATAACAGCATACACGAACCAATGTGGAGAACCTAGGTCTGGTAAATTGTTTAGCATTTGCTATAATGCATAAAATCCTGGTGTGGGTTTAATTGCTAAACCTTCAAGACTTCTAAATCTTTTATAGGAACTCAAGAACAATCTGACACTCCAGTGTCTGCTAATGACATGTGTTCTCTTGATGAATGGCCATCCCATGCTCGCCGCAACCGTGCACAACTACAGCAAGGTACTTGCTTTCGTTTATATTTGTGTAATCATTTCTTACAATCTAATGCCGAGTAATACAATATTTCTTTGTATGATTTGGGCTGTAGAAGCTGGTGGACAGAAGCGGAAAGGGTGAGGTGTTCTAAAAGGTTTTAAAGCATCTAAGAAGCTTTTTGCCAATGGATCTGCAAATCTAAATATTACATTCTCTGAAAAAATTGGGTGGTACAGTAGGAATGAACTATCGTTCATTCTATGATGACGTGGTAGTCATCATAATGAAAAGAAAGTTACCACTCATTGGAGTGATGACGTGGTCGGACATTCACCCTACCATCCATCGACACATTGTTGCAGAGATCTAGTCCTAATAAGACTCCAGGTCCAAGGCCAAATATTATTTCTTCAAAGCTGCAACAAGGAATTTTCAAATGTCTAAATCAATGGTAAGTCACAACCTTGCTTTCTCTTCATGTTCGCCTGCATTTTATACGTCATTGGCCTTCATAATTAGCTCGTTGCTTCTTCTCTTTTACCATGTGTTGTTGCTACATCGAGTCACGACTTAAAAAAACGAATATGTGCTAGCTAGGGACATGAACTTAATTGAAACTATACGTCGAGTCACAACTTAAATTAATAACGGAAGCTTTTAGTAGATGTACTTGTGCTTATGCTTTAGATATTTACACACATACAATTGTTTTGATCCCATAGTTACATGCTTGCTGCCACATTATTAGCCCAGTTAGTCTGGCGACAGTTCTTTTTAACAATGAGGCTGGAATAATTCTCTGGCGTATGATATGTTGGACTTACTAACTAGAACTTTATATTTTGATTTCTTGATTGCAGGATCCAAAGAACTAGCTCGATTGGACTCTAGATCATGGACAATTTGAAATTCGCACTTAATTATGATGGCTAAATTATATTTGAAATTCATTTGATGGATATTTGCTATGAGAATTATGAATTTTATTAATATAAATATTATACGTATTGTTTTGAATATTGTAATTGAATGCCTGTATTTTTTTTTACAGTTGCAATAGGCTATTACCACAACCCAATTTTGGTTGCCACCTACTTATGACAACCAAAACGAGTATGTAGCAATTTCCTATTACGATGACTGTAATATTTATTGCTATAAGTTAGTGCCACAAGTGTCGTGGGTCGTGGCAACATGCATAATGCCACGAAAATAAGGATTGTTGCCATAGTCTATTGCCACAATTGACTATTGCCACGGAAAATTAATGACCATGAAACGGGCGTCCTTGGTGTAGGTTGTTGCCACAAATGTCTATCGCCATGAGATACCAATCGCCACGATTGGTTACATGTTGCATTAAAGCTATCTCCACTAATCAAATTGTGGCATCAGGTGAGTGTTGCCACGGGAAAATATGTGGCAACTTCCCACATGGATGTTGCAATAGCACATTTTATTGCCACAGTTGCTTTTTTGTGGCAATAACCTATTACCATGTGTCGAGTCGCAACGGCTGCCAACGAATGTTATTTCGTGGCAATAGGTACTTACCGCCACAAATCGGCATGTATTGCAACAAACGGTTTTGTTGCAATAGACCTGGATTCTTGTAGTGGGTTTTACCTCTGCTGATCGTGAGTGCTTGTGATGGGCTAAGTTGGGACGCCCCTGTAGGGTAATGATCTTTCGAAAGTCGTGCCCGTGGTTATGTGGAACATTGGAATTTGTTAATGTCTGACAGAGGATCCGAAACAAAAAACACCAACTGTGTGAGTAACCGTGATTGTCTCTTTTCGAGTAAGTTCGGGAAGAGAACACGGTGGGGTTATGTTTGACTCGTAGGTAGTTCAGGATTACTTAGTGATCATTACTAGTTCGCAATCATTTGCGTAGTTTCTCATCTTTCTCTGGAATCGTAAGTTAGCCACGAGACAAATGCTTAGCCGCTCCTGCAACCTCACCACTTATCCTTTCCATACGCATTAAGCATTTCTAGTCTTGATACCCATGGTTATGGGATTGCTGAGTCCTCGTGGCTCACAGGTACTTCAACAACAATTGCAGGTATAGGTTTCCGATGACTTGACGTGAGAGCGATGTTTGCTTGTTTTGAAGTTCTTCCTTCTTCTTCTTCGTCAATCTTGGGATAGGTTCCGGGTCGACAGCCTGGGATAGAAGGATGGATGTCGTTGTGTTTTTCATGTATTTTCCTCCATAGTCCGATGTCTTGTGTATGATGTCGATGTATTCATGTGGCAATTGTATGACTTGTATGTATCAATATCTATTAATGTAATGGTACGATGTAATGATATCCATCTTTTTACGCGCCTGAAATGCAGTTGTGCCCCAATCACAAGTTCATCATGTGATCGGGATAGAATCGCATCTTCGGGGTGACACCCACCATGAGTTAGGGCCTTGTGAGTCCCACGCTGGCGCACGGGTGCCCATATACACCTCCTCATGTTGGGTTGTACATGCCTGGAGCAATCCCCCAGAGGGATCTCCCACCCACGCATCCAGTGGAAGCCCCATGCTTCGCGCTGGCGGACGACACGGTAGAGGAGCGGCTATGCCCTGGCTAAGTGGAAGCCCTATGCTCCGCGCTGGGGATAAACAACTAAGGGTGCCTCCGGGCTGCACCAACCACAGGATGGCTGCTCGGCCAACCGGTCAACCTCTCCATGTGATGAGAACATGGAGGCTCACCACGGGGGCTATGCTCAGGCTCGACCTGGCGCACGCCACCTCACCAGGTCCATGTACCTGGTCGTTGCACACCCCTCTGTCGGGGAAACTGATCCACGAACACCTATGGGACCGGCGGGCCGGGTCCCTTTCGGTTTGGCGGGGGCGGAGATCGTGTAACGACCCGTAGTTTGAGAGAGCGGGGAATTTTTTTTCGAATGTTATTTGCATTCATGCATATAAGTTGGGGTTATTATCAACTTGCATCTCAAAAATCAAAACAAACTTGCATTCAAATCACTAAGTTAAATTTGCATATTAAATAATTTGGACATGACCTTTGCTCTTATTTAGAGTTTTGGGTTCAAATTAAATTCAAATAAGATAAAATGACTTAAGTGCATAAGTTCCAATCAATTATGAATTGGAATTGCATTTAAAATAAACCTGGAACAATAAAGAAAATTAAAACTTTATTGATAATTGGATAAATATCACAGAGTTATATTACATGTGAAACACATAAATATTTAATAAAAAAATACATTCTTAAATTACAAAAGAATTCAGGAAAGACAACCTAAACTAAATTATTATTCCTATACTATCTTATCTAAGATCTTGATTTTAATCTTGATCTTCTTTTCCTTCTTTTCTTCACAACCTGCAAACATAAACACTAGAGAGAGTGTTGGGTTAGCATTAGTACGTAGCATACCCTTTCACCAATGACAATAGATATGAGCTACTGTTCAACCTCATAATAAAAGCCATGAGTAGATATTATACCAAACCCAGCCGGCCAGGACCAAGTACCCAAGCAATTAGCCACCCAGCAGCTTATAAGATAAGCATGAAGGAGAGCTTGACACCAGTAAGCAGCTGCTGTCAACACCACCAGCACCAAAGACTCATGCAAGGACAGCACAAGCAGCACACACAACAAGCACACAGCTGAGTCACCCATCCAGGGCACTATAAAGAGAGCAACCCAGCCGTAGTGAGAGTTTGATAGCCACTAGTACAACCGTACCAAACAAGAGTTGGACCAAACCCAAAGCTGAGAACTAGAGTGAAGCAGCGAGGAGGTGCAGGCTAACCACAAGAAGAAGGATAATCAGAGCCGCAAGACCAAGCTACTCAACACCAAAGGAAGAAATTGGTGGGATAGAATCCTCAGGCTTGCACAGAGATGCTGTGCCAGCATCATAGGATTTATAAGAATTCATAGAGCCAAAAAAAAAAAGTTTAGAACCCAGAGAGGCCTCAGACCAGCATCATAGGCAATAAGATCAGGCAACATCTGTTCTTATCAGTTTAATAGAAGGGAGAGGGATATCAAATATAGACAATAAAGCAAGATATAGCCAAGACAAGTAGTATCTGTTCTTAATTAGAGTCAAGATAGCATAAAAGAAATAGTTAGTATAGCACCCAACTGAACATCTGCTTCTGCAGTACACTACACTCCACTTACACATGCTATATTTCTGCAAATAGGACACCACACCCACAAGAACATGGGCTAGTATCTTTAGCAATTGCTACTGTAAGTATGTATAGTAGCAGTAACTTGTAACAACACGTATAAGAAGTTAGTATCCAAAGGTCAGCCAGACCAATGGAATAGACAAAATTAAACAACACAACTCCAGGAACTAGAGTAGCATTTTTCAATTAACTAAATCCAAACACTCTATAATCTGTGAGTAAATCAACTTGTAGTGGGAACTACAACGAGTTAAATAAAATAGTCAAAGATTATATGATTAATGTACTGAACCAAGAAGCTTCATCAATAAAGAAATCTTCAGTTAACAGGAACAGCAGATCCACATAGGAGCAAACAACCGATTAAGTACTGCCACTGACCAACTTAGCAAATCTAGAGCAGCTCATACAACGAGAGCATCACATGAGCACATAAATAAAGCAAATACACAAGGGCATCTACTGACATACACTAGAACAACATGAATTACCACCAGAGAGCTCCAGTAGGAGTCGATGCTTGATTACAACATCTAGCAGCATCTAGTAGAACCCCACATCTAACCCAAATCACAGCCAAGGCCATGCTGGAGAAAAACCAATGAAGATGGAATAGGGAGGAGCTCACCCAAGGAAGTTTGTAGCCGTAGCAGTGGCTCAGCCACACCAGGGCTGTGGTGTGACCATCACCACATCCAGGAGAGGATCTAGAAGCCGCCGGAGCACCACCACGGTGACCAGGGCGAGCGCCGGGCATGACGGTGTCACCTTGAGGGCAACACCACACGGAGCCACCACTCCAGGGGCACCACCGCGCCACGGTGAGCCGCTGGAGGCGCCGGATGCACCTCGACGACCACCGGAGGGCCGTCGGCGACAAGATACGCCACCACCACAGAGACCTAAAACATAAAGGCCAAGGGAACCACATGAGGAGGAAGCAATCGAAGGAATCGGTCGGATAGATGGATAGCGCGGCTCGAGAGAAAGCCGTAGAGGGCGAGCACGTCGGCGGAGACCGCCGGAGACGGCCGGAATCGGCCGGCGACCGAGGCGGCGGCAGTGGGGATCGAGCAAGAGAAGTATGTGACGAAAAGTAAATCGACGCGGTGGAGCTGGTAGAGCTCGCCGAGGAGCAGCAGCGGATGTGCTAGGACACGCCGGAGACCGCGGGAGATGGCCGGAACAGCCGAGCGACCACGGCGGCGGTAAAGGAGATCAGGCAGAGGGAGCTCGGGATAGAGAGAGGGAGGAACGAGCGAGCACAGGTGAGTTGCGTGCGTGCGTGTACGCTTAAGTCTAGTCTAGCTAGCTTGCGTACGTGTTGGGCGAACCCAACCATGGTGTGCGACTGTGCGTACATTAGTATTGAACCAGGCCTCCAAAACAGTACACGTGGGTGTTAATTCAAGCTCTTGGATTAATACACGTACAATCCCCTGTGCACTCCTACCTACACATATATGTGCTAATTAGTACTAGTACATCATGTGTGTGTACTAACCAAAACCGATACGTGTGTTAACATTATAATTCAGCTTAAATTGTAAAATAAATAAATATAGACAAAGTGCAAATTCACGTCTAAAAATATCTAATACAATCTTAAAATCAAGTATTTCAACTATGTTAATTAAAAATAATATTCCGTTGATTAAGAAATAATAATAAAAGGAAAAAGAATAAATAATGCACATAAAATCATAGAATTGAATACCAAGTAGGACTCAAGTAAATTGAATTATAAAATTTTCAATTTCTTTGTATTATTATCAAATGCCCCAAGTTTCAATAGTAATAATAATTAATTAATTAATTAATTAATTAATTAAACACTTAAAATATAAAGTATGGAAATAAGAGTTGACCATAATAATCTAATAAAAGAAGGTGCTAATAAATCCTTAGAGGGTTAAATGGGGAGAAAAACCATATCATCCTATGCATAATAGCATCTTGCAGTTTTCTTGCAACATTAGTCCTTATCGGACTATATGTCATTTTCAGAACCCGAGCAACTCCGAGTCTCGAAGCCTCGAGTAACACTACCTATCAATCATCACGCAAGTTCATACCTTGCATGTCTTTTGTTTATGCTTTCGTAAAAGCATCTTTACAAAATTCTCTACTTGCATAATCTATTCATTGCATTGAATAAGATTATATTCATTACTATCAATTCATTGGTGGGTGGTGGAACTCATGATGGTAACACGGTGGTAGAGTTCCATTGCACCGGGCTTAACAACCAAAGTCAGTAGACATTCCAGCGCCGTACCGATAGCGTTGACCACGGAGCCTGGAATGGGACGGGCGAGTAAATAACTTCTCCTTATACTGATGTGCCCTCGCACAGGTTCGCCGCGGGGCGTAAATCCGTATAACCGGCCCAGGGAGTCGATATATCCTGTCGGCTATGGTGCCGTAAATACCCTATCGGCAGAGGGCCGTCAATCCTTTATCGCCAGGGCGGCGTAAATGCTCATCGGTCATGGGGCCGTATAAACCCTACCTGTAGCAGATTTTTGGCAAAAGAGGGAATACCTCTCGAGCCAGGGGCAGGGGCATTGGTAAACATGGAAGAGTGAAAGACTCGGATCTTAGACCCGGCCACGCATCATGGATGTGCAAGGTTACGGACCAGGCAAAAGGGCTAAGTTAATCGTTCGTGGGTAAAGTAGCGCACCTCTGCAGAGTGTAATGAATTGTGGCTTGTCACTCCCTGATCTGGGAAAGATCTGCGAACGCGGCGGGAAAGGAGTCTATTGGAGATTCTAACAACCCGTGAAGTCTGATGACTAAATGTTATAAGTAAAACTTGGTGCTACAAATATTTTCCAAAACCGTTGCTGAGACCTATTTGGAATCAGTAGTAGCTATAGTGCATCTCCACCCACAATAACTATGAACTTGTTGAGTACCTCATGTACTCATCCCTTGTACTATTTCCCTCCAGACTGTGAGTATTTGGAGGAGCTGCCGGAGGATCCCTATGTTGTTGGGGAGTACTTCTACCAAGAGCCAGACCTTTCCGGAGGAGTTGAAGGAGTCGACTACATCATCGCCTATGGGGCCGACAACGAAGGAGAAGGATCAGAGCAGCAGCAACAACAAGAGTAGTGTAGAATAGTAGTAGCAGCCAGCTTGATCATGTGTGACATGATCTAAACCAAATAAGTGATCGCAGGATCAATAGTGGTACCCCGCATTTTGGTACCAGTAGTTTGAATCGTTTCAACGTTGGATCTTTGTTTGAATAAAGGTTGTAATATAATGATGGTTTGGAACCGCTATGTTTCTGTTGTACACTCTGAGGGATATAAGGTTCATAAGACGGTGTCTTATGGGCGTTATATCAACGACAGGCATACTACACCATGCAGTGGTATGCTGGGTCACCGCAGGTGGTACCAGAGCAATGGCTTGACCGTTAGGTTGGAACCTAGTTAGGAGACCTATGGCCATTAATATGACTTGACCTTGTATACATACATGCTACCTTTGCACTCACATCCATATAACATGATTGCATATCATTATAGAATGCATAATCATTATATACTTCTCAACTACATAATATGTCTCACTACCTTTTACCTGATTCAGGATGGCATTTTACATACCACCCAGTTGTCACATCCCTAGTTAGCACTTGCATTAGGACCTAACTAGAGTGTGCATCATGTCTACTTTCAAAGAAACTTGAAACCGGATTAACAGAAACCCCAGCACCCCTCTCCTAACAACTAGGGTTTGCTAAAATATTTTTCAATGTACCCAAAATGCCCTTCAAAAATATTCATCATTTCTGCCTTGGTCTTAAACCTCTGCCAAAAATGGTGCACAACTTTCTAGGACACTCAAGGGCTCTGGATTAAATCATATGGTATTTGAATTTGGGCATTTAAATGTTATAAAATATTTTTAAATGCTCAAATAATCATAAACTATAATGTTTCCTACTGTTCATATTATATACAGTAGGTATGACAAGTGTTATGAGTTATAAAAATGCTCTGGCATTTTATTTAATTAAACAAAGTTGCAAAAGAAATGAAACAGAAAAGAAAATAGGAAAAAGGGAGAGAGAAAAGCTTACCTGGCGCCCCACCCGGCCCACCTGCCGGCCCAGCCCAGCTGCCGCTCCAGCGAGCTGCTTGGCTCGGCCAGGCAGGCAGGCAGGTGCTCGACGGCGACCGCGCCGCGCGCCACGCAGCTGGCCGCCGCCCTGCTTCATCCCCTCGCCGTCCTGGAGGGATGGTTCGGTCGTCCACGACCTCGCAGACACCTCCACCTCCCCCCAGTTCCTCTCCCTCACTCTCCCCGCGCCATGGCCGACGCCGTTGTGCTCGCACCGTCGTAGAAGCCGCGTCCACCATCGTCCCTGAGCGCCTCCATTGGACTCCCCCTGAATCGGTCAAGCAAGTTAGGAGTTTTCGTTGCTGGGTCATGGATGCCTGTCTCTGTAATTTAGTGCCACTTTTGGTTTATAACTAGCCATGTCGGCCCGGGTTCTCTGTCATATGGATGCTAGCGACACTGTCATATACGTGTGCCAAAATGCGCAAACGGTCCCGGGCCAGGTAAGGTGGCACCCGTGGGGTTACCGTGCGTGAGGCCGCAAAGTGATATGACGTGTTACAGCTAGATCGGTGTGACTTAGGATCGGGGTCCTGACACCCGTGTCATGGAGACACACGAGATATCATTTGATGCACTAGCAGGACCACTGCACGACGAGCTGAGAGATATGCTATGGATACTAGGTGAAATGGAGAGTCCAAGGATGTTAGGAACTAGCCATTACGATGGAAACGTCCAGGCTAAAAACGTAGTAGAACTTATCCTACCAAAAACCCTAGGACTAAGAGTTTCTCGCTTTTCAAGTGAGGCTCGTCATGCCCATGTAGCTTGGAGGATGGTCATGATGAACGCGATCATCTTGATCCATCAGGAACGAGCTAGATCACTGAGTGGTACATCATTCAGGGCACTTCCGCTGAATGATTATGGTGACCTCAATGGAGTAGATCATCCTCGTCTTATGCAGGCAAGACCAAATGAAGCTTTGGAGTATATGCAAAGGAGTGATAATTTGATTCACGCCTTCTTAGGATTATTCCGGAGTATGGAGGGAGAAGTCGATAACCTTGTAGCTTGGTGCACTGATCATGCCACACTAAAGCACCTACATGAGATGAGACAATCCCAAGCACCTGCACCACAACCAGCAACACCAACCACACCTGTTTACCCTTACGTAGCTGAGACACCACCCCAGCCATACTATGATACACCCACAGAGTCACCAGTACCAAGTGCTCACACCCCAGAAGAGCTAAACTATTTTGGATTTGGTAGCCAGAACTACCCTATACACTTTGAGGAAGGTGCATGTTCAGGAGCATGGGCTGGAGTAGAGGAAGAGGTTGAACCATATGCTGGAACTATGAGTGATCCTATTCCGGTATATGATGATGGAAGTTATCCTCAGCACGGCAGTATGCCAACTGAGTGGTATGATAATCCATTGGAAGTGGAGCAGGAAGATAAGGTTGACGGAGAGAAGCTGGAAGAGGATATTGAGACTGAAGATCGCTTTGACTTCAGTACACTGATGAGGAGCACTGAGGATGATAGTGACTACAACCCAGGAACATCTGCTCTACGCGACACCGCCACCTCAGTACCGACCCGTCGTACGAGCCGTTTCCATGGGTGGATCCCAGGGAGGTTTCGGGAGAAGAAGTAGGGAAGACGAAGCTATCAAGGGGGGAAGCAACGATCTTGTACTACCTTGTAATATATATCAAACTAGTAGTGTACGTACTAATAAATTCCCAACTTGTTCCGAGTCTGCGACTCTATGGAATAGTTGGAAGGGTTTGTAATAAACTTATGAGTGTGTAATTATGTGTTATAAAGTCTTTGAATTTGGGCTTTCTTGGTTTTATTGTGTGACTAGATCTGTACATTAAAGTTGAGCTTGATGTACAAATGCATGTTGTATCATGAAGTTTCATCTTAAATGTCACAGATCTAGGGGGAAATGGAACCACGTGAGGAAGCGGCGCAGAGAGTAAGAGAGGAACACGAGAATAAGGAAAAAGCCGATCAAGATGCCGCCAATGCAGCTGCTAGAAATGTTGTACCACCACCACCTCCAAGACTCGTATCGGAGGAGGGATTTCTACGCTACATCAACATGGTGGAAGAGAGGAATCGAGCATAGACAGAGGCCCAGAACAAGTTTTTCCAAGAGGTGCTTGGTAGGAACCAGGATAGAGGCTGAGAGGGACCAATGCGGGGGGTAAGCTTGTCAGATTTCCAGCAAGCTCGACCCCTAACCTTCTCCATCGCCATAGAACCAATGGAGGCAGAAGACTGGTTGTTAGATACGGAAAGGAAGCTGAACACTGTTGGATGCAGTGAGGATGAGAAGCTTCGATATGCAACACACCTTCTGACTGGACCTGCCGCAGCTTGGTGGGAGAATGTCCAACTGGTACAACCCACTGGAAGAGTAATTCAATGGGAGGAGTTTAAGCAGAAGTTTCGTGAGGCACATGTCCCAACCAGTGTCATTGAGATGAAGAAGAGAGAGTTTGAGACTCTGATCCAAGGAAATTACTCAGTTCTGAAGTATGTAGGAGAGTTTAACCGTTTGGCAAGATATGCACCAGATGAGGTGAACACTGAGGATAAGCGACGCAAGAGATTCTTAAGAGGACTTCAGCCAGCCATGAAGATCCAACTGAGTTTGTTGATTATCAAGGAATTCCAGGATCTTGTGAACCGAGCAATCACCCTAGAAGGACTCAGGGGAGAACTTGTCGAGGACAAGAGGAAGAGGGCAAGACTTGAACCTCACAAATTTGCAATTCAACGTCCACCGCAGAATCTAGTTTTCAAGCCGAAGTTTAGGCCAACTCCAGGACCACCACAGTATCGAGCCCCAGGACCCAACTGTTTCAGAGCAAATGTGCGAATTGTGGTATGTTCAATCATGCTACTAAGGATTGTACGAGGCCAAAGATCATATGCTTTGGTTGTGGACAAGCAGGACATACCAGACCCATGTGTCCTAATGCAAATCGAGGAACAGTTGGAGGAAGTAGGACACCAATGCCAAATCCACCGAAGAATAAGAATCCTGGACCTAGTAGTAGCCGAGGAAAGACTCAAGGGAAGCCTTATGGACAACTAAACTGCGCCAACATGGAGCAAGCCAGTGCTGCCAACAACGTCGTAATGGGTACGCTCAGCATACTACCTTTACATGGCAAAGTCTTATTTGATACGGGAGCAACTACATCTTTCATTTCGGCAAGTTTTGCAGAGAGATTAGGAAACCAATACCATACACTGCAACATCCCGTTAACATTAGGTCTGCTGGAGGAAAATTGGTAGTTACTCGCATTGCTATGGAGCAGATAATTACCATCTATGACTGTGTATATTACGCAGATCTCCTTATCTTACCTTTAAGCAGATTAGATGTTATCCTAGGAATGGACTGGTTAACAAACCATGGAGCTATGATCAACTGTGAGGAGAAAAGTGTGTCCATTAGAGATCCCTATGGAGGTCGTATCAAGTATTTTGGAGATCAGTATGTGGAAACTGGGAAAGGTTATCAGTCCAATGCATTGAAGGAAGTGAAACTTGAAGATATACCCGTGGTAAAAGAATTTCCGGACGAGTTACCAGGTTTGCCACCAGACAGAGAAGTGGAGTTCACAATTGACCTAAAACCAGGAACAGCTCCAATTGCACAAAGACCCTACAAGATAGGACCCCAAGAGATGGCGGAATTAAAGGAACTGATAGATGATCTATTAGCCAAAGGATTCATCAGAGAAAGTGTATCACCGTGGGGAGCACCCATTATCTTTTTGGACAAGAGGGAAGGAGGCAAAAGGATGTGTGTAGATTTCATAAATCTCAACAATATGACGATCAAGAACAAGTATCCATTACCCAGGATTCAGGATTTGTTTGATCAAGTAGGGGGAGCCGGAGTATTTTCCAAGTTGGATCTGAGATCATGATACCATCAGATCAAGATGAAGCCGGAGGATATACCCAAGACTGGTTTTGTTTCTCGATATGGGCATCACGAATACCTCGTGGTACCGTTCGGGTTAACGAATGCACTAGCTATCTTCATGAATTTGATGAACAAGATCTTCATGCCATATTTGGATAAGTTTTTGATAGTTTTCATTGACGACATCCTGATATATTCTAGGAACAAGGAAGAACATGCAGAGCATCTAAGGATTGTTTTGCAAACTTTAAGGGAACATCAACTCTATGCCCGATACAGTAAGTGTGAATTTTGGCTTGATGAAGTGAAGTACCTTGGGCATGTCATTACCAAGGATGGAGTTGCAGTAGATCCTAGCAAAGTCCAAGCAGTAACTGACTGGAAATCACCCCAGAATGTGGGAGAAATTAGAAGTTTCTTAGGAATGGCAGGGTACTATCGGAAGTTTGTCGAGAATTTCTCGAAAATTGCCGCTCCCATGACCCAGTTGACTAGGAAAGGAGTGAAATTCATATGGTCAGAGGATTGTGAAAAGAGTTTCCAAGAGTTAAAGCATCGACTTACGTCTGCACCCATCTTGATGGTGCCAGATAGTGAGAAGGATTATACAGTTTACTGTGATGCTTCCAAGCAAGGACTTGGATGTGTGTTGATGCAAGATCAGAAAGTAATTGCATACGGATCAAGACAGTTGAAACCTCATGAAATCAACTATCCGACACATGATTTAGAGTTAGCAGCAGTTGTTTTTGCACTCAAATCATGGAGGCATTATCTCTATGGAGCAAGGTGTATGTTATACACGGATCATAAGAGCCTGAAGTATTTCTTTACTCAGAAGGAACTCAACATGAGACAACGAAGATGGGTAGAATGGATCAAGGATTATGACTTGACTATCAAACATACCCCAGGAAAAGCCAATGTAGTAGCAGATGCATTGAGTCGAAAGGCAGCAGATCAACACGCCAATACCATAATGTTGTCTGTGAGAATGCCACAGGCAATGGAGCAACTCGGTTTCGAGTTCATAACCCCTGAAAGGAGAGAAAGTCTGTTGGCTATGGAAATACAACCAGAATTACCTTACATCATCAGGACAAGGCAGAAGGAAGATGTATTCATCATAGAGGAAATCCAATGGATCACTGATGGGAAACCATCAGTATTCACACTGAAGGAAGATGGATCATTATGGTTCGAGGGAAGAATTTGTGTGCCCAATGTCCCAGAGATCAAGAATACGATACTGAAGGAAGCTCACCAGACCCCTTATACAATACATCCCGGGAGTACCAAGATGTATATGGATTTGAAAAGTACATTCTGGTGGAATAACATGAAGAGAGAGATAGCCAAGTATGTAGCTGAATGTCATACGTGTCAGCAAGTCAAGGCTGAGCACCAGCACCCAGCAGGATTGCTACAGCCGTTACCGATACCAGAATGGAAGTGGGATGAGATAGGAATGGATTTTGTTACTGGATTACCAATGACCAAGAAACGCAAGGATGCAATTTGGGTTATCGTAGACCGACTAACCAAAAGTGCTCACTTCTTGGCCATCAAACAGACTAATACCGGAGAGAAGTTAATCCAGCGGTATGTTGATGAAGTTGTCAGTAAGCATGGAGTTCCGAAGAAGATATAGTCGGATCGAGGATCAATCTTTACCTCCACCTTTTGGAAGAAGTTGCAAGCAGCTTTAGGATCGGAATTGGAGTATAGCACTGCTTATCACCCACAGACTGGAGGGCAAACCGAAAGGACTAATCAGATTCTCGAAGACATGCTAAGAGCTTGTGCTCTAGACTTCGGAGGATCGTGGGATGAACATTTGCCATTAGCAGAGTTTTCATACAACAACAGTTACCAAAGCAGCATCAAGATGGCACCATTCGAGGCATTATACGGAAGGAAATGTAGATCACCGATATGTTGGTTTGAAACAGGAGAAAACAAAGAGTTTGAGCCATATTACATCTGTGAGAGATAGGACATTATCAATATCATCCGTGATCGTATGAAAGTAGCTCAAAGTCGACAAAAGAGTTATGCTGATTTGAAACGAAGGAAATGGGAACCACAGATGGAGGACTTAGTCTATCTTAGAGTTAGCCCGATGAAAGGAGTAAGAAGGTTCGGGATCAAGGGAAAGTTGAGTCCCCGGTATATTGGACCATTCCGCATCTTAAGCCGTAAAGGCGCAGCAGCATATGAGTTGGAATTACCACAAGAGTTGTCACAAGTACACAATGTATTCCACGTATCACAACTCCGAAAGTGTTTAAGACCACCAGAAGAACCATTGCCCCATCAAGAGATTGAACTGCAACCAGACTTAACCTATGTGGAACAACCAACAAAGATCCTTGGCGAGAACAGGAAGAGGTTGAGAAATAGAGACATTAAGTATTGCAAAGTCAATGGAAGAATCACCCAGCTCGAGAAGCGACGTGGGAGATGGAAGATGATCTTCGGAGAGATTACCCTTATCTCTTCAGGTATGATCTTATCAATTCCGAGGACGGAATTACTTTAAAGAGGGGAGCCTGTAACGACCCGTAGTTTGAGAGAGCGGGGAATTTTTTTCGAATGTTATTTGCATTCATGCATATAAGTTGGGGTTATTATCAACTTGCATCTCAAAAAACAAAACAAACTTGCATTCAAATAACTAAGTTAAATTTGCATATTAAATAATTTGGACATGACCTTTGCTCTTATTTAGAGTTTTGGGTTCAAATTAAATTCAAATAAGATAAAAGGACTTAAGTGCATAAGTTCCAATCAATTATGAATTGGAATTGCATTTAAAATAAACCTGGAACAATAAAGAAAATTAAAACTTTATTGATAATTGGATAAATATCACAGAGTTATATTACATGTGAAACACATAAATATTTAATAAAAGAATACATTCTTAAATTACAAAAGAATTCAGGAAAGACAACCTAAACTAAATTATTATTCCTATACTATCTTATCTAAGATCTTGATTTGAATCTTGATCTTCTTTTCCTTCTTTTCTTCACAACCTGCAAACATAAACACTAGAGAGAGTGTTGGGTTAGCATTAGTACGTAGCATACCCTTTGACCAATGACAATAGATATGAGCCACTGTTAAACCTCATAATAAAAGCAATGAGTAGATATTATACCAAACCCAGCCGGCCAGGACCAAGTACCCAAGCAATTAGCCACCCAGCAGCTTACAAGATAAGCATGAAGGAGAGCTTGACACCAGCAAGCAGCTACTGTCAACACCACCAGCACCAAAGACTCACGCAAGGACAGCACAAGCAGCACACACAACAAGCACACAGCTGAGTCACCCATCCAGGGCACTATAAAGAGAGCAACCCAGCCGTAGTGAGAGTTTGATAGCCACTGGTACAACCGTACCAAACAGGAGTTGGACCAAACCCAAAGCTGAGAACTAGAGTGAAGCAGCGAGGAGGTGCAGGCTAACCACAAGAAGAAGGATAATCAGAGCCTCAAGACCAAGCTACTCAAGACCAAAGGTAGAAATTGGTGGGATAGAATCCTCAGGCTTGCACAGAGATGCTGTGCCAGCATCATAGGATTTATAAGAATTCATAGAGCCACAAAAAAATAAGTTTAGAACCCAGAGAGGCCTCAAACCAGCATCATTGGCAATAAGATCAGGCAACATCTGTTCTTATCAGTTTAATAGAAGGGAGAGGGATATCAAATATAGACAATAAAGCAAAATATAGCCAAGACAAGTAGTATCTGATCTTAATTAGAGTCAAGATAGCATAGAAGAAATAGTTAATATAGCACCCAACTGAACATCTGCTTCTGCAGAACACTGCACTCTACTTACACATGCTATATTTCTGCAAATAGGATACCACACCCACAAGAACATGGGCTAGTATCTTTAGCAATTGCTACTGTAAGTATGTATAGCAGCAGTAACTTGTAACAACACGTATAAGAAGTTAGTACCCAAAGGTCAGCCCGACCAATGGAATAGACAAAATTAAACAACACAACTCCAGGAACTAGAGTAGCATTTTTCAATTAACTAAATCCAAACACTCTATAATCTGTGAGTAAATCAACTTGTAGTGGGAACTACAACGAGTTAAATAAAATAGTCCAAGATTATATGATTACTGTACTGAACCAAGAAGCTTCATCAATAAAGAAATCTTCAGTTAACAGGAACAACAGATCCACATAGGAGCAAACAACCGATTAAGTACTGCCACTGACCAACTTAGCAAATCTAGAGCAGCTCATACCACGAGAGCATCACATGAGCACATAAATAAAGCAAATACACAAGGGCATCTACTGACATACACTAGAACAACATGAATTACCACCAGAGAGCTCCAGTAGGAGTTGATGCTTGATTACAACATCTAGCAGCATCTAGTAGAACCCCACATATAACCCAACTCACAGCCAAGGCCATGCTGGAGCAAAACCAATGAAGATGGAATAGGGAGGAGCTCACCCAAGGAAGTTTGTAAACGTAGCAGAGGCTCAGCCACACCAGGGCTGTGGTGTGACCATCACCGCATTCAGGAGAGGATCTGGAAGCCGCCGGAGCACCACCACGGTGACCAGGGCGAGCGCCGGGCACGACGGCGTCACCTTGAGGGCAACACCACACGGAGCCACCACTCCAGGGGCACCACCACGCCACGGTGAGCCGCTGGAGGCGCCGGATGCACCTCGACGACCACCGGAGGGCCGTCGGCGACAAGATCCGCCACCACCACAGAGACCTAAAACATAAAGGCCAAGGGAACCAGATGAGGAGGAAGAAATCGAAGGAACTGGTCGGATAGATGGATAGCGCGGCTCGAGAGAAAGCCGTAGAGGGCCAGCACGTCGGCGGAGACCGCCGGAGACGGCCGGAATCGGCCGCCGATCGAGGCGGTGGTAGTGGGGATCGAGCAATAGAAGTATGTGAGGAAAAGTAAATCGACGCGGTGGAGTTGGTAGAGCTCGCCGAGGAGCAGCAGCGGATGTGCTAGGACACGCCGGAGACCGCGGGAGATGGCCGGAACAGCCGGGCGACCAAGGCGGCGGTAAAGGAGATCAGGCAGAGGGAGCTCGGGATAGAGAGAGGGAGGAACGAGCGAGCGCAGGTGAGTTGCGTGCGTGCGTGTACGCTTCGGTCTAGTCTAGCTAGCTTGCGTACGTGTTGGGCGAACCCAACCATGGTGTGCGACTGTGCGTACATTAGTATTGAACCAGGCCTCCAAAACAGTACACGTGGGTGTTAATTCAAGCTCTTGGATTAATACACGTACAATCCCATGTGCACTCCTACCTACACATATATGTGCTAATTAGTACTAGTACATCATGTGTGTGTACTAACCAAAACCGATACGTGTGTTAACATTATAATTCAGCTTAAATTGTAAAATAAATAAATATAGACAAAGTGCAAATTCACGTCTAAAAATATCTAATACAATCTTAAAATCAAGTATTTCAACTATGTTAATTAAAAATAATATTCTGTTGATTAAGAAATAATAATAAAAGGAAAAAGAATAAATAATGCACATAAAATCATAGAATTGAATATCAAGTAGGACTCAAGTAAATTGAATTATAAAATTTCCAATTTCTTTGTATTATTATCAAATGCCCCAAGTTTCAATAGTAATAATAATAATTAATTAAGTAATTAATTAAACACTTAAAATATAAAGTATGGAAATAAGAGTTGACCATAATAATCTAAAAAGAAGGTGCTAATAAATCCTTAGAGGGTTAAATGGGGAGAAAAACCATATCATCCTATGCATAATATCATCTTGCAGTTTTCTTGCAACATTAGTCCTTATCGGACTATATGTCTTTTTCAGAACCCGAGGCAACTGCGAGTCCCGAAGCCTCGAGTTACACTACCTATCAATCATCAGGCAAGTTCATACCTTGCATGTCTTTTGTTTATGCTTTCGTAAAAGCATCTTTACAAAATTCTCTACTTGCATAATCTATTCATTGCATTGAATAAGATTATATTCATTAGCATCAATTCATTGGTGGGCGGTGGAACTCAGGATGGTAACACGGTGGTAGAGTTCCATTGCACCGGGCTTAACAACCAAATTAAGTCAGCAGACATTCCAGCGCCGTAGCGATAGCGTTGACCACGGAGCCTGGAATGGGACGGGCGAGTAAATAACTTCTCCTTATACTGATGTGCCCTCGCACAGGTTCGCCGTGGGGCGTAAATCCGTATAACCGGCCCAGGGAGTCGATATATCCTGTCGGCTATGGGTGCCGTAAATACCCTATCGGCAGAGGGCCGTCAATCCTTTATCGCCAGGGCGGCGTAAATGCTCATCGGTCACGGGGCCATATAAACCCTACCTGTAGCAGATTTTGGGCAAAAGAGGGAATACCTCTCGAGCCAGGGGCAGGGGCATTGGTAAACATGGAAGAGTGAAAGACTCGGATCTTAGACCCGGCCACGCATCATGGATGTGCAAGGTTACAGACCAGACAAAAGGGCTAAGTTAATCGTTCGCGGGTAAAGTAGCGCACCTCTGCAGAGTGTAATGAATTGTGGCTTGTCACTCCCTGATCTGGGAAAGATCTGTGAACGCGGCGGGAAAGGAGTCTATTGGAGATTCTAACAACCCGTGAAGTCTGATGACTAAATGTTATAAGTAAAACTTGGTGCTCCAAATATTTTCCAAAACCGTTGCTGAGACCTATTTGGAATCAGTAGTAGCTATAGTGCATCTCCACCCACAATAACTATGAACTTGTTGAGTACCTCCTGTACTCATCCCTTGTACTATTTCCCTCCAGACTGTGAGTATTTGGAGGAGCTGCCGGAGGATCCCTATGTTGCTGGGGAGTACTTCTACCAAGAGCCAGACCTTTCCGGAGGAGTTGAAGGAGTCGACTACATCATTGCCTATGGGGCCGACAACGAAGGAGAAGGATCAGAGCAGCAGCAACAACAAGAGTAGTGTAGAATAGTAGTAGCAGCCAGCTTGATCATGTGTGACATGATCTAAACCAAATAAGTGATCGCAGGATCAATAGTGGTACCCCGCATTTTGGTACCAGTAGTTTGAATCGTTTCAACGTTGGATCTTTGTTTGAATAAAGGTTGTAATATAGTGATGGTTTGGAACCGCTATGTTTATGTTGTACACTCTGAGGGATATAAGGTTCATAAGACGGTGTCTTATGGGCGTTATATCAACGACAGGCATACTACACCATGCAGTGGTATGCTGGGTCACCGCAGATCGCGCGAAGAGCAGATCGAGGCGAAGCACACGAGCAGTTTACCCAGGTTCGGGCCGCACGGATGCGTAAAACCCTACTCCTGCTTTAGTTTGTATTGAGTTCTTGCTCGGGAGCGCTGAGTGCTACAGTACACTCAAGCAGCTAACGAGACCGAGCGTGAGTGTTCTGAGTGTCCAAACCCCCTCTATGTTGCGCATGGGCCTCCTTTTATATGCTCAAGGGGTCACCGACAGGTGGCAACGCAGATGAGGGTAAAAATGGAAAAGGTGCTGCGGTTGGTACAACTACCTGTACAGTGTTTCATACCTAACCCTGACGGCAGGGGACAAGGGCATTAAATGCCCATCGGCGTCGCCCAAACAGTGCAAAAAGGGGCCGTCAGGGGCGCCACCATTCGCCACGATGGCAATCTTGTCAGCGCCGCTTGCCACCGCGTACCCCTGGCTGCACAGCCTCCCGCCACGTACGCCTAGGAGGGTCCCAGAGCGACACATTGGTGGATGCGCTGGAGCGTTGGTTCAGGGTGGTAGCTTGCCGCGGCAAGCGCCTTGCCGCGGTCGTTGTCTTGTCGCGTCCGGGAGCTTGCCGCTCACCGGGCCTTGCCGGGACACGTGGCGCGTCGCGGGAAGTTCCTTGAGATGCCTTGGTTGGCCTTCCCGGCAAGCTCCTCTCGCTGGGGTCTTGTGCCTTGAGTGGCCTTCCCGGCAAGCTCCTCTTGCCAGGGCCTTGTCTCCTTGGCTTGAATACTTTGTTCTTGAATGGCTCCAAAGGAACCATGGAGGACCTTGGCGGTCACCCGGCAAGCCTTGCCGCGGGGCGCTGCGACTGCCCGTGCACAAGTTCGGGATACTAGGGTACCCCTGCTCTAGTACACCGACAGGAGCCCCCGGGCCTGGGTCATACACGGTGCCGAGCGCTGTTGGGCCGGGCCCAAATCAGTGCACGGGCACGTGCGGCCTGGGTTATGCCGTATCTTTCTCCGTAGCCACCGCGCCCTCCCCGAACGGCACGCGTTGATTGCGGCATCGTGGGAGAGATCGTGGGCGGTTTCTTTATTCGAAAATGCGGAACGTCCGCCCCCTCCCTCCTTATAAGCAGGGGAAACAGGGGCAGTTCGTCCATCCGCCAGTGCTATTCCAACCTCGAAAACCTCCGCCGCTCCCCTTCTTCCCAAAGCTGAAAGAGAAAAGCGCTCCGCCCCCCCCCCCATCGCCACCAGCACCACCAACGCCGTCGACCTCCCTCACCACTTCCGACATGGCTCCGAAAGCCGCGAAGAGGAAGGGCGTGAAGTCGGCCGAGGCGCAGCGGCTCGCGGCGCTGCGAAAGGAGCGGGCTGTCTTCCCCCCAAGCTTGCTGCGAGGGAGCTGAGGGAGAACTACTACCTCTTCTGGTTGGGGGAGACGCGGGCGCACCCGCGCACGAAGGTACTTCCAGCCGCCGCTAGTAAAATGGCACCGAATGGATACGCGTTCTTCGCCTTGTTCTTCTACTGCGGGCTCTGCCCGCCTTTCTCTGAATTCTTCTGCGACATTATGAACACCTACGGGTTCCACCTCCTTGACTTCACCCCCAATGCCGTTCTGACCATGGCAGTTTTCGCACATCTCTACGAAAACTTTGTCGGAGTCCATCCCAATGTAGCCCTTTTCCGCCACTTCTTTATGCCCAAGTTGAGAGAGGAGAGCATTTATCCGGCGGAGTCTCCTGGATCTCGAGAGCCCACAAGAAGGAAGCTTATCTGGAGGGAGAGCTCTGCAGGAAATGGGAGGAATGGAGAGCTAACTGGTGCTGGATTGTCGAGGAGAACCCGCAACCATTTACCGCCCGGTGCCAAGCCCTAGTAGTACGCGGCAACGACTGGAGCAACTTGGCCCCGGAAGATGGTAGGCTAAAGATTGTCATCGCCCGGATCCAACGCCTCAGGCTTGCCGGGCTCACTGTAGGCGCAGTTGGCGCAGATTTCCTTCGCCGCAGCATCGCCCCCCTGCAGGAGAGGAAGAGACCCGCCTGGGAGTTCGAGAATGCGGCGGACATCATGAGGCTGCGCCCGGGCCTCAACTTCAACTTCACTGTCCTGGAGCTCAACGCGGTGCTCCAGGTGCTGTTCAAGTATGACCCCGATCATCCCGAAGTGTTCAGGTTGCCGAGGGGTGTCGTTCCGCTGTGTAACAACTCCGCGCTCAGCCGCATCCACGCAATGATGCCGCTGTGCGAATCTCATGGGATCGACCCAACTTGGCAAGAGCCTGCAGATGATGTCGTGCAGGAGTTCTTTGATAGCTTGGAAGAAGTGCCGATCCGCTCCGACGAGAAGAAGGGCCTCACCCGCGACACCACCGATACAGAGCTGGCGCGCATCGCCACTAGGCTGGAAGAGGCGGCGGCAGCCGCAGCCGCGAGCGAGTTTGGATTCACCATGGACGAGGCAGAGGCAGCAAAGGCGGCAAGCCTTGCCGAGCGAGATGAGTTTGTCGGCGAGGGAGGGCTTGCCGGGAATGACGCCAAGTCGAGCGAGCCCGCCGAGCAGGGCGTTGAGTCGAGCGAGCCCGCCGAGGATACGAGCGGCTCGCTGGAGATCGACTCCTCTTCCTCCTCATCTTCGGACAGCTCGCCGCAAGCAGAGCCTCCAGCTCCACCAAGAAGGCGTCTCCGCAAGGCCGGGGACGTAGAGGAGCGGCAGACGAGTCAACAGCCGCTGCGCCGCGCGACACGCTCCACCGCGGCAAGCACGGTCGCCACGGGAGCACCTCGCGCTTCTGCGGCAACTGGAACGGGGTCTTCCCGGACCACCGCTTCTGCTCCTGCCGCTCCCCACGCCACGGCGACAGCCGGAGCGCGGTCGTCTCAGACCACCGCCACTGCTCCTGCCAAGCGGCCAAGGGAGCCTACTCCTCCGCCTCCTCGCGACGGGCGTGAGCCGGAATTCGACTTCTCTGCGCTCAGCTCCGACGAGGAAGAAGAAGAGTAAGATTCTTGTTGTACTTGTATTACTTCAATTTTTGCTGTTTTGTCTTGTATCTCATTTGCCTTACTCTGAACTTGTTCCTTTTTAGAACTCTGGCCCAGAGGGCGGCAAAGAGAGCCAAGGTCCCGGTGATTGTCATCGAGGACGAGCCCACCGTGACAGCAGGGGGTGCGCCCGAGACAAACTTGCCAGACCCGGCAACTAATCTTCAGAGCAGCCCCCAGCGCGGCCCCCAGCGTAAGTGTATGGTTCACTTTCCGCTGTTAGGCGCGCGTGGGTGTTCTATCTTTGACGATATCTTGATTGTTGATTTGTTTAGGAGCAGAGCAGCGACACCAGGAGCGCCCGGAGACCGCCCCCAATGTGCCATCTGCTTCAACTACGCCGCCAAGGGGAGTTCTCCGGCAAGGGAGAGTCCTCCGGCGAGGTGGAGCTCTCCGGCAAGGGGGAGTTCTCCGGAAAGGCAGAGTCCTCCGGCGAGGGACAGCGCTAGCGGCCCTCCGCCGGCGGGGACCACGACTGCGCCGCCAAGGGAAAGCTCTCCGGCAAGGGAGCCTGCCGAGGAGCCGGCTCGCGCAGGTAATCCTCTCGCTTCAAACTTCCCTTGGGCTTTTCTTCTTTTGATTCTTCTTTTTGGATATTTGCTTGACTGTTTTTCTCCCCTTTCCGGCCGTCAGACCCATCCGCTGCGGATCCGATGGAGACGGAGGTCGCTGTCGAGGAGAATACACGCGGCAACACCGGCGACGCCGCTGCCACCGAAGAGGCGGCCGGTGCTGACGATCCCGCCGGCGATGAGGCCGCCAAGGCTGCCGCCGCAGCGGCTGGCGAGGGGTCCGGCGATCGCACTGACGGCCTTGAGGCCGCAGGGGCGCCAGGCGCTACACCGACCGCCGATCCCTCCGCCGCTGCCGCAGCGCCAGGCTCCGAAGAGCCCTAGCCAGGCGTCTACATGAAGGTCGGCGATGGCGTCTTCATCAGCCTCCCCTGGGCGTCCATGTCCAGGGCGCCGGTCGAAGGGGAGAGCTTTGACGGAGAAGTGCTTGCCTCCACTGGGCTGACGCTTGTCGACGCGCCAAGCAGCAGCAGCCGCGAGCCTGAGGAGGAGCGGCTGCTGCGGAAGCTGTTGTCGCTCTATCGCGCTCGGCAAGCCAAGCTGGAGTCCCGCGAGGCGCTTGCCGCGAAGGCGGGAGCAGACATCGAGAAGCGTGCGTAGGAGCTCCGGGGTCTTCACCAGGCAACTCTCCGGTCCTTGGCAGAGGAGCGGGAGCAACTTGCCGAGGAGCGGACGGCCTTCTTCCTCGAGAAGGCCGAAGTCGAAGAGCAGCAGCGGCTTGCCGCTGAGAAGCTGTCCCCGCAAGAGGATGAGCTGGCGCAGCGGAAGATTAACCTCGATAGCCACGAGGAGGATCTTGCCGCGCGCGAGCAATCACTTGGCGGAGACCTCAAGCAAGCAGAGAACGCTGCCGCAGCTGCTGAGGTCGCCAAGAAGGAGCTGGAGACGAAGGTGGCGCAGCTGGAGGACGATCTCAAGGCGAGCGGCGAGGAGCTTGTCGCGCTCAATCATGAGCGGGAGAAGGACGCCCACAGCCACTCAGAGCTGCAGGTTCGCCTCGCCGAGAAGGGCAAGGAGCTTGCCGCTGCCAAGGACTCCAACGCCGATCTTGAGTTGAAGCTGACCACTTTGACCAAGACGCTGGACGGCGCCAGGGAGCGGGAGGCGGCCTTGAAGAAGGAGATCAAGGACGAGAAGGCGCTGCTGGCGAGTGCTGCTGCCGTCCAGAACACATTCAGGGAGACCGTCGAGAACTGGACGGAGGGTCTCGTGAAAGCTGCAGCGGATATTGACAAGGAGCTGGCGCAGCTGGGGATGGAGGATCTCGGGTATCCCTCCGATGAGAGCCTCCAGCCCAGCGCCAAGCTCACCCTATTCTTCAAAGGCGTGGCGACGGCCCTCCAGCGACTCCGAGAGATGATCCCAAAGCATCTGTCCGACGAGTCGCGCAAGCTCTACGCGGGAGCTCTCCAAAAGCTGTTGGTGAAGGTGGCCTTCCGCAACCCGGGCCTCAACCTCACCAACGTCCTCAAGTCCCTGCCGCAGGATGCTGATCGGGAGGCGCTCAAGGCCCTTGTCGCACCCATTGTGGACAAGGTGAGCGGGATCAAGAGGGTTGAAGGCGATCGCGTAGATTAGGCCGCCCGTTTTCTTCTTTCCTTGTCGCTTCTTATCATGTTATGAGAACAATCTGTTAGAGCTGCGACAAGCTACTTTGTACTATAACTCTATTTTGGGTAGTGATTGCAATGTTATTTCCTTTACTTGACTCCTTCCCTTGTACGTTTTTTCCCTACGCTTTTAGGAAACTTGCCGGTGCAGGCACCTTAGCCGCGAGCGCTGAGTGCGGGACGTCAGCAGCCTGCTGGCGGTGCCATTACCGACAAGAAACCTTGTCGCAACTAGTCGCAGCTCACTTAAGTTGTTGAGCGAACTCGAAACAAAGTTGTTGAGCGGACTCGAAACAAAGTTGTTGAGCGGACTCAAAACAAAGTTGTTGAGCAGGCTCGAAACAAAGTTAAGGGCGCAACTAGCTACGAGTTGGTTCCTCCGCGCACAGGTTTTCCATACAAAGCACGGTCGTTCAAGGAAGATAACTTAAAAATTTAAAAATCTGATTGCTCAAACTTTGGCAACTTAGCTTTTCTGTTGTTTGCTTCCCGGCAAAGCGAAACTTTCTTGAACGACGCCTGGTCCATATCATTATCTTCTCCTTCCCCCCTCGGCAAACTTGTGGGCGAGGGAACCTTCTTTTCCTTGAGAAAAAGAAAGAAGAGAAACCAAAGATATGGAGCCTTACGACTCGTTATTGCTTACCGGGGATAGGCGCTGCACAAAATGTCAGTTAACACATGCAAAAAATAGAAAGCATGAAATCGACAAGATGTGCGGAGCACCTGAGCTTTACTTATGCACGGGGTCTGCGCCCAGCTTTGTACAAAGGATTACATGCAACAACGGCAAGACTTGTACAAAAGGTGGTTACCGGAACGGGTTCCGGCAAACGCGCCTTACGGGTAAAACTTACGAAGATGCTCAATGTTCCAGGAGTTGCTCACCGGAAAGCCATCTTCGGTCTCAAGGCGGACATCGCCAGGTCTAGTGACTCGTTTCACCCGGTAAGGGCCTTCCCACTTTGGCGTCAACTTGTTGGAATTCTTGGCGGACTGAACGCGCTGAAGAACAAGGTAGCCTTCCTCGAGACTTCTGGCGTTAACTTTGCGGCTATGGTAGCGGCGCAAAGCTTGCTGGTAGCGAGCAGCTCGTACAGCAGCCTGAAGACGGTCTTCCTCAAGGAGCAACGCGTCATCTTGTCGCAGCTGCTCTTGCTCGAGCTCATCCTAAGCGAGCACTCGAGGTGACCCGTATACGAGTTCCGTGGGGAGAACTGCCTCTGCTCCAGAGACTAGAGCGAAAGGTGTCTGTCCAGTGGCTCGATTTGGCGTCGTCCTGATCGACCAAAGAACCACTGGCAGCTCCTCGATCCAGTTTCTTCTGCACCTGTGCAGCCTGTCGAAAGTTCTGGTCTTGAGGCCACACAGCACTTCAGCATTTGCCCTCTCCGCTTGACCGTTGCTTCTCGGGTGAGCAACCGAAGCGAAGCAGACCTTGGCGCCAAGATCTTGGACGTACTGCATGAAGGTGCGGCTCGTGAATTGTGTACCGTTGTCGGTGATGATCCTGTTAGGAATTCCGAAGCGGCAAACAATTGACCTGAAGAACTTGACTGCTGACTGTGCGGTCACCTTCCTCACTACCTCCACTTCCGGCCACTTTGTGAACTTGTCGATTGCAACGTACAAGTACTCAAAGCCCCCGACTGCGCGGGGAAAGGGGCCGAGGATGTCGAGCCCCCAGACCGAAAATGGCCAGGATAAAGGGATCGTCTGGAGAGCTTGAGATGGCTGGCGTATCTGCTTGGAATGGAACTGGCATGCTTCACACTTGGTTACTTGTGCAGTTGCATCCTGGAGGGCTGTCGGCCAAAAGAAACCTTGCCGAAATGTATTGCCGGCAAGTGCTCTTGCGCCAATGTGGTGACCACATATGCCTCCATGTATCTCTGCCAACAGCTTTTGTCCGTCTTCCCGGGTAATACACTTCAATTTCACACCGTTGAGTCTTCTTCTGTACAGTTTGCTGTCAACAAACTGGTACATATCTGACTGCCGGGCTACTCTTTCCGCTTCTTCTTGCTCTTCGGGAAGATCTCCTGTCTGAAGGAAACGGACAATCTGCTGTGCCCATGCTGGAGCTTGTGGCTCGACAACAAGGACTAAAGGCACATCTGCTGCTGCGGGAACATCCGCTGCTACGGCGAGAACCTGCGGCTCAACCGGAGCTTGATGTTCCCCGGTAAACTTGCCGGAGCAAAACTTGTCGGGAGCGTCTGCTTCAACGGAACGAACCCTGGGGCTTGCCGGAGCAGATTGCTCCTCAGCATTCTTGGAGTTGATCTTGGGGACCTTCTTGGCGGCGGCTTCGGGAAGCTCTGCCGGAAAATAGTCACCAGAAATCAACTTCCTCTTCTTGCTCTGTCCAGTTGATGGCGTTACGGATGGTTGAGTCAGCTTGAGCACAAAGATCCCTGGTTCCACGGGTAACTTAAGTGCGGCGCACTTTGACAGGCCATCGGCGATGTCGTTCTGAGCTCTTGGAACGTGCTCCATCTGTAGGCCGTCAAAGTGCTCTTCAAGCTTTCTTACTTCATCAACGTAGGCTTCCATCAACGGACTCTGATAATTCTTATTCACTTGGCGGACGACAAGCTGCGAGTCACCCCTGACAATGAGCTTCTTGATCGCAAGGTCTGCCGCGATCCTGAGACCGGCAAGCAAACCCTCATACTCTGCGGTATTGTTTGTTGCTTGCTCCTTGGGAAAGTGCATCTGGACTACGTACTTGAGGTGCTCTCCGGTGGGTGTGACAAGCAGCACGCCAGCACCGGCGCCTTGCAGCGAGAAGGCACCATCAAAGTACATCAGCCACTCTTTGCTTGCTTCCTTGACGGGGATGCTCGTTTCTGGAATCTCTTCGTCTGGTGTTGGCGTCCACTCTACTATGAATTCTGCCAATGCTCTGCTTTGGATAGTTGAAGTGCCCTCAAACTTGAGACCGAAGCTTGACACTTCCAGTGCCCACTCAACAATCCTGCTTGTTGCTTCTAGATTCTGCAGTATCCTCTTCAGCGGAAAGCGAGTGACAACTGTTATCTCATGTGCTTGAAAGTAATGGCGCAGCTTTCTCGAGGCCATGAGAAGGCCGAAAAGCAATTTCTGCACACCAGAGTACCTTGACCTAGCCCCCTGCAGAAGGGAGCTGACAAAGTAAACTGGGCGCTGCACCATTCTCTTCCGTATCTCCTCTTGCGCCTGCGCAGATCCATCCTTGTCGGGACCAGAGCTTGTCGGGGAACCCCCCTGCTTGTCGCTGGACGTGCCTGCCGTGGTTGCTGGCTCATCATCTGCCTCCCTCTCCGCTACTAACGCAGCACTAACCACTTGATTGTTTGCCGCTAGATACAGCAGCAACTTCTCCTGTGGCTTAGGTGCGACAAGTATTGGAGTGGAGGACAGGTATCTCTTCAAGTCTTGCAGCGCAGCCTCCGCTTCCGGAGTCCATTTCATTGGACCTGCCTTTTTCAAAATTTTGAAAAACGGCAGGGCTCGCTCAGCAGACTTAGATATAAACCTGCTGAGAGCAGCCACGCAACCGGCAAGTCTTCGTACATCCTTGACGCGCTTTGGTGCTTCAATCTGCTCAATGGCCTTGATCTTGTCGGGATTGGCTTCAATTCCCCTCTGAGACACGAAGAACCCGAGAAGCTTGCCGGAAGGGACTCCAAACACACACTTCTCGGGGTTAAGCTTGAGGTTGATCTTGCGCAGATTTGCAAAGGTCTCGTCCAAATCTTGAATCAGGGTTGCCTTGTCCTTGCTCTTGACCACTATCTCATCCATGTAGGCTTCCACATTTCTGTGAATTTGTGGCTCAAAAGCTGTATGGACTAACCTTGCAAATGTTGAACCAGCATTCTTTAAACCGAAAGGCATCCGTATGAAACAGTATGTGCCACATGGATTGATGAATGCGGTCTTCTCCTCATCCTCTTCTGCCATGAAGATTTGATGGTATCCTGAGTATGCGTCAAGAAATGAAAGCAAGTCACATCCGGCCGTGGAGTCAACAATCTGGTCAATGCGCGGCAAGGGAAATGGGTCTTTGGGACAAGCTTTATTGACATCGGTGAAGTCGATACAAAGCCTCCATTTCCCGTTTGACTTACGCACGACTACATGATTGGCCAACCACATAGGATGGAGCACTCCTCTGACAAGGCCTGCTTCTTCCAACTTGTTGATTTCTTCTGCGATGAATTCTTGGCGCTTCATTGCTTGTTTCCTGACTTTCTACTTGATGGTCCGCGCATGAGGACAGACGGCAAGATGGTGCTCAATTACCTTCGTGGGAACACCGGGGATGTCAGACGGTTGCCATGCAAACACGTCGACGGTCGCCCGCAGGAAAGCAATGAGCGCGCTTTCCTATTTAGGGTCAAGAGTGGCACTGATGGTGAAGGTACCACCAGTGCCGTCCTCCTTGGCGGACACCTTCTTGGTCTCTAGCGGAGCTGCCATTGTTTTCTTACACTTGCCGGTGGAGCTCGATGGTGCGTCCTCGACGGTAGCGCAGCACTCCGAAGAGGTGCGCTTGCCGGAGTGGGCATCAGAACTCTTGCCGGACTTGGTCTTCTTCTTCCCCCCGGGAGCTTCAGCGGCAAGTGACTTGCTATCCGTTGCGGCTGCTGCTTCCCGGTAGATCTTGTCGGCGCAGATAAGGGCATCCTTCTTGTCGCCAGGGACAGAGATGACGCTTATCGGGCCTGGCATCTTTAGCATGTTGTACGCGTAGTGAGAGGCTGCCATGAATTTGGTGAGTGCTGGACGGCTGAGTATCCCATTGTAGGGCAATGGAAAATCGGCAACGTCAAAGGTGACCCTCTCAGTCCTGATGTTCAACTCGCCGCCAAATGTCACTGGCAACGTGATCTTCCCCTTCGGCTTGCTCCTTCCCAGGTTGATTCCTTGGAATGTGCCGGTCTCTTCGAGCTCGCTGTCAGGGATCTGGAGTTTCTAGAGTACAGCGGAGGAGATCAGGTTCAAGCCGGCCCCGCCGTCAACTAGCATCTTAGTGACCTTGAGGTTGCGGATGGTTGGTGAAACCAACATCGGCAAGCACCCGACCGCACTTGTGCGATCAGGGTGGTCCTCAATATCAAAGATGATAGGCGTGCTGGACCATTTCAGAAGCTTGCGTGACTCGACAGGTGGCTCTGCTGCATTGACTTCCCGCACCCACTGCTTGAGTTGGCGGTGTGAAGTATGCAGAGAAGCACCGCCGTCAACGCACAAGACCTCTGTGGCTTTCTGGAACTCCTGCTCACTGTTCTTGACATCATCCATGTCTTCGTCGTCGTCGTCATCTTCATCCTTGTCGCGGCCGCGGGGAGGTCTGTCTCCTTGCCGCTGCTTGGCCTTGCCGCGGCGTCCTCCCCGGCCGGGGCGCTTCTGGCCGGATCCTGCAGCACCTCCTTGGGCCTTCTCCTTGTCGCGTCGCTCGTACTCAGCCTTTTGATGCTCGACAAGCTGCTCGACCCTCTTGCAGTTCTGGAGGTCATGACCCATGGTGCGGTGGATCCTGCAGTACTGCTTTTCGGTGTCGTCCTGCTTGTCGGCGGCCGCCACAGCCTGGCAGTTGGTGCATGCGGCGATCTCCTTGCCGGAGCTACCAACTTTGGCTTTCTTGGCGCCACCATCATTGCCGGACTGCTCAACGACTAGCACATCTTTGCCTTTCTTCTTCCTGTTGTTCCGCCGCCGGTTTTTCTTTGCCGGGGCAGCATCGTCGCTGTCAGATCCTCCTGCTCCTGTATCCTCTCCGGGGAGTTTCCTCCCTTCCTCAGCACGTGCGCACTTGTCGGCCAGGGCGTACAGCTCGCTGACGTCCCTGATCTTGCACAGCGGCATCTCCTCCCTCATCCTGCGGTAACGCACGTTCTGATGGAACGCGCTGATAACAGCGGCAGGGTGGACATCTGGGATGTTGTGCTGTACACGGCTGAATCTCTGGATATACTTGCGCAGGGATTCTCCTTCCTTCTGGGCGAGCAGATGAAGGTCACTCTCTTGGCCATGAGGTTTGTGGCCGCCTGTAAAGGCGCCAACGAACTGATGGCATAGGTCTGCCCAGGAGGATATGGAGTTGTCCGGCAAGTGCATGAGCCAGGACCTGACGTTGGGCTTGAGTACCAGCGGGAAGTAGTTGGCAAGGATCTTGTCGTCCCCCCCGGTAGCTTGCTCCACGATGGTGTAGATGCTGAGGAACTCCGACGAATGCGTCTTGCCGTCTTATTTCTCCGGTACGTCTGGTTTGAAATTCTTCATGCTGGGCCACTGGACTTGCCGCACCTCACGAGTAAACGCAGGACAACCTACCGCGTACGGCAAGTCGCCTGGTTCCCCTGGCGCATGCATGTCGACAGCGGGCCCAGCGCGCTGGTCTGATTGACGCCGCGCTTCTCTTTGGCGATCGATACGAGTACGAGCGTCTTCTTGCTGTCGTTCGTGAAGAACTTGGCGCTGATCGCAACGAGCTCGTGGATCTGACGACGCGGTGGAGTCGCTGTCGAGGTGGATCCGGCGAGTCGGCGATTTTGGCCTTCGGGGCGGAGAGTGCACGGTGGTTGCACCCCCACCGGTCTTGTCGCCATCGGCCCGTGCCTGGCTGACTTGTCGCGGCTGCGATGTACTCGGCTGCCATGGAGTGTCGCTGTTGGCGAAGGCGATGAGACTCTGAATGGTGGCCTTCCAGTCGTCGATCTTGTCTGCTGTTGGAGGGTAGTCTAGGAGCAGTTGAGCTCGTGCCAAAGCTTCTGCTGGAGTGGCAGGTAGCGGTGGCGAACGGTGTGAGGAGCGGGATATGCTCGGACTTCTAACTATGTTAGAAGGAGCAGTATCCCATCCAGGTGACCGTGCCTTGCTCGTGCCGGCATGTTGGCGTGCATGCTGGTCTTGAGCATCCCGGGATCCACCAGCTCGATCTTGGTCCAGCAAACGTATGGTGCCGTGAGTACCATGACGCTGCCGGTCCCGTGCCTCCTGAGATGAGCGCGGTGCATGTACGGACGCCGAGGTCTTGGAGTGCGCCCGGTCGTTGTGGGAGTCGACTACGCCACTGATGGGCAGCGCAGCTTTGTCCTTGGACTTGGCGGCACCGTGAGCTCCCTCGTCGACGCCCGTTCTTCTGCCAGCGTCTACCCCACCAGCCGTTTGCTCCGGCGGTGGTGGGATCGACACGGACGGAGCAGCTGCCTCCGAAGCCTTCTTCTTCTGCGGCATGTTGATGAAGATGATGAAGATCTAGCTCGTGTGAACGCCGGAACAGGTTCACACAACCTCGACGCACCCCTACCTGGCGCGCCAAAGATGTCTGGGAAACTGAGCCACCAACACCTATGGGACCGGCGGGCCAGGTCCCTTTCGGTTTGGCGAGGGCGGAGATCGCGCGAAGAGCAGATCGAGGCGAAGCACACGAGCAGTTTACCCAGGTTCGGGCCGCACGGATGCGTAAAACCGTACTCTTGCTTTAGTTTGTATTGAGTTCTTGCTCGGGAGCGCTGAGTGCTACAGTACACTCAAGCAGCTAACGAGACCGAGCGTGAGTGTTCTGAGTGTCCAACCCCCCTCTATGTTGCGCTTGGGCCTCCTTTTATATGCTCAAGGGGTCACCGACAGGTGGCAACGCAGATGAGGGTAAAAATGGAAAAGGTGCTGCGGTTGGTACAGCTACCTGTACAGTGTTTCATACCTAACCCTGACGGCAGAGGACAAGGGCATTAAATGCCCATCTGCATCGCCCAAATAGTGAAAAAGGGGCCGGCAGGGGCGCCACCGTTCGCCACGATGGCAATTTTGTCAGCGCCGCTTGCCACCGCGTACCCTTGGCTGCACAGCCTCCCGCCACGTACGCCTAGGAGGGTCCCAGAGCGACACGTTGGTGGATGCGCTGGAGCGTTGGTACAGGGTGGTAGCTTGCCGCGGCAAGCGTCTTGCCGCGGTCGTTGTCTTGTCGCGTCCGGGAGCTTGCCGCTCACCGGGCCTTGCCGGGACGCGTGGCGCGTCGCCGCAAGTTCCTTGAGATGCCTTGGTTGGCCTTCCCGGCAAGCTCCTCTCGCCAGGGTCTTGTGCCTTGAGTGGCCTTCCCGGCAAGCTCCTCTTGCCAGGGCCTTGTCTCCTTGGCTTGATTACTTTGTTCTTGAATGGCTCCAAAGGAACCACGGAGGACCTTGGTGGTCACCCGGCAAGCCTTGCCGCGGGGCGTTGCGACCGCCCGTGCACAAGTTCGGGATACTAGGGTACCCCTGCTTTAGTACATCGACACCCTCCCAGGCAAAGGTTGATGGGAAAAGGTATGGAGGTCATGAGGTTAACTCGTACGACAAGAGGGACCCCTGGGTATCGCGACCCGGCGGCCTAACTAGCCTCATAACCTCTCACCCCTTGGTATCGTCCTGGTGACCCGAACACCCCAACGACAACTGAGGTATGCCAACGCAAAACACCTAGGCAAGCGGGGGAGAGATGGAGTCGGTAGGAGCCCTGCAGAGGGGGCATCATCAGAAGAAGGGCATGGCTAAACGTCGTGCGAGAAGCTCATCTATGCAGCAAAGGAACCACCGCAGGCTCATACAGATAAGCCACATCACACGCATGACTAGCGCTCTATCCCTTGTGATATCGCTAGGGAAAGGAAACTCCCCTTTCAGTCCTTCATGAGCCTCTTGCACGCCAAAGGGTACCTCCTGAGCATCAAGCCTCAGGGGCTCCTAAGGGACCTCGGACCGCTCAACTCCTGGCCTTGACCATGACATCACGACCTGGCATACCAGCGACAAGCTTGCCTGGGGACTAGGTGCTTCCGATGTAGAGCACTAAGCTACCATGAGAATGAAATGGGGAACCATGCCAAGGCGAGAGACGGAAACACAACATCGAATCGGGCCTGATAACATTAAAGTGCGGGCGTCACAGTTTTTACATACACCCACAGGGCCTGTCATGATTTTTCATGGAGGAACAAAGCAAAAGGAAAAACCTCCTAAAGGACCATGGCCTTGGTAGCATTACTAGCGACATCGGGATGGCACTACTCCGCCCCTAGGCCTGGGCGCGGCGACACGACGGCTCGTAGCTGTTGTCCTCACATGAGCCTGGTATAGATGAAGCGCTGCTACTGTCGGAAGAGTCGCAGAGAAGGCGAAGGGCAAGCTCACTGCCGATGGCATCGCCAACCCGCGAGGGAGCCGCTGCCTCGGACGCCTCCCCTGAGGCAGCATTCCAGGTGTCGGCTGTCCCCCCCCAAAGACCTTGAAGAGGAGCGTTGAAGCCCCGTCGTATGTGAAGTGGATTGCGTGCCCCCACCTCCGAGTTGCAGGCGCGGGGGATCACGCCCCATCCTTGGGTCATGAAGACATCACCGGAGTCCACAACCTCGACCTCCGCCTCTGATGAGTGGCAGCAGCAGCCGCCGTGTTGCCGCCACAACTCGATGGGCCCCCGTGGTGGTATCTCCCTCGCCAGAGACCGCGTGAGCCAGATCCATGTGTTTGGCGGCATTGCCGCCCACACCACAAACTCACGGGCCTTGCCTTAGGCATGCGTCCACGGGTGGGGCGGCCGTGCAGCCCCCGCTTGTTCTCCTCCATGGCTTCGCTCCTCGCGCCGTCTTCCGCCGCTCCCACATGCGGACTGTGCGCATGAGCATATGAGTAGAACGGGAAGCCCTGCGGGGCGCTCATGCCAGCACTGCATCTCCATGGGCGCTGCAGTGGCATCTTGAGGGCAATCATGAATCTTCTTCGGCGGGAGCAGCTCAGGTTCCTCCTGAGGGGCCTTTCCTTTCTCCATGGTGGATAGCCTCCTCATCGGCATCATGGATGCTCTGGCAAGATGGCGGGACAAAGAGGAAGAACAAGGAGCAAGGGGTGAGAAGACAAAGATATGCTGGGGGCTCTGCCCCCTGCTCCGTTTATAGCCAGAGGAAGGCTAACCGCCAGCCTCTCATACTCCAAGCAATGATGGCCTTTCTGCATGCACCAGGCAGTTGTCAAGTCGGGTCATTACCAAGGTGACGTGGGGAAGTGGAGACGCATCGACTTGGTCCGTAGGCGATTGGGACCCACGGCGCTTCGCCCTTGCCCTTTGGCTTCGCCTCGAAGCCAAGTCCGAGCGCGCCTTGGGCCCGGGGTCTACTGTCGGCGTTCTGGGAACCAGTGTACCCAGACTTTCTTGCCTACGGTCCATGGCGTGGCTTCATCAACGGCCTGGTATGTACCACCTATGACACCAACAAGACAAGACCCTCGCGAGGCAGATGACACCGAGACCTCCGGAGGGAGCTTCCTTTTTCGGCTGCCTCCTGATGAGCAAAGATTCCTAGGCAGGTACCCACCTCATGAGGTTGAGGTGATACAACCCATGACGACCACGGCCAGGAGGGCGCCAGCGGGCACAAAGGAGCAGGTTTCCTCTTTGGTGTTGAGGAAGCAAGCGCAGGCACGGGGTCCCGAGGGATTAGCCAAAGGTTTCCATTCTCGTGCAACGAGACCAAGACTGCCAGGACGGCGAGACGAATGTCATTGCCGAGCCCACCACATAGTCATGACCAGAGACTTTGCAAATGAAGACCACCTTTTCATTAGCATAAGATGTACTACTTCTCCCCTTTCAAATTGGCCATTGTGGGATCCGTTCCTGCCTATGTTTTGGGGGAAGAGGACCAAGTCCACTATAAGTATAGGTTAGCCACCACCAAGGAAGGGGATCGACTGATCGGATCCATCCACTCCTTCCTCGACTCACTCACACACCAGAGAAAGCCTCACGAGGTTGTTCTTCCTTTGTACTAGTTCATCCTTAGTCCCTCATGAGGCAAATCCACCACAAAGCAGGAGTAGGGTCTTACACCGCAAGGTGGCCCGAAACTGGGTAAACTATCATGTCCATCTTCTTCCTTGTTCATCGAGCTAAGCCATGGGGTGAGGAATTGGTTAGCTAGGGAGGTTGAGTTCTTCGCACACGCAGCAGAGTTCGAACCTTTCTTGGGTCTGCGGAGCCGGGATTCGACACAGTCTTCGCCCCTCTCCTTGTCCCGCTTCTCGTATTTAGCCGTCTGCTTCTCAGCAAGCTGCTCAACTTGGCGGCAGTCTTGGAGATCATGACCTTTTGTGTGATGGATTTTGCAGTATGGTCCATCGGACTTTCCGGTTTTCTCCACCGTCGTGGCCTCCAGGCAATCAGCGCACGTGGCAGGTCCCTTGTCGGGGGCCTTGGCCTTCTTGCCGTCACTCAGATCACTAGAGCTCTCAATGGCCAACACTGCTTCCCCCTTACGCTTCTTATTGTGCCTTCAACTTCTCCGCTTCGGTCCAGGGGCATCATCATCATCATCTGAGTCGACTTCGATGCCAGCCTCCTGTCCGGGTTGTTGCCTTCCTTCTTTGGCACCAGCACACTTGTCCTCCAACGTGTACAATTAATTGACAGTCTTGGGGAGTCTAACAGTCATCTTGGCCCGCATCCTCTTGTTGCGCACGTTCGAATGGAACACGACAATCATGGCTACGGGGTGTATCTCTGGGATGTTGCAGTGTACTCTATTGAACCTCTGAATATATTTTTGCAAGGTTTCCCCCTCCTTCCACAGAAGAACTTGCAAATCACTGGGTTGTCCAGGCTCTTGGTGGCCACCTGTGAAGGCTCCAATAAAATCGTTGCACAGGTCGACCCATGATGAAATAGAGTTCTCCGGTAGATGCATTAGCCACGATCTCACACTTGGCTTGAGCGCCAATGGGAAATAGTTGACGAGCACCTTCTCATCTCTTCCCCCGGCGGATTGAACGACCATTGTAGAAATGCCCAGGTATTCCTCCGGGTTTAGCTTTCCGTCATATTTCTCAGTCAGTTCAGGCTTGAAGGCTCGAGCAAACAGTCAACAGACTTGTCACAGCTCGCGAGTGAAGGCAGGGGACCTAACCTTGTAAGGAAAGTACCCACAAGCAATGGGCGCAGGGTCGCCAACATCTGGGCCGTTGTGTCTGTCAGATTGACGGTGTGCTTCCCGGTGTCACTTTATGGTGACGCGCATGTCGTCCTTCCGCCAGTCTTCTAGAACACACCGCTGGTCCCGGCGATCGTGTGGTCCGGACAAAGAGATAGATGCCTCGTCAGGCTGGTCGGCATATGGAACTTGTTGTGGCTTCCTCCGAGTCTGTTGTCATGGAGGGGACTGCACCGTTGGTGCGGCCCCTCGACACGGCCATCAGCCTGGGCCGTCCTCGCCATCCGCGGGCTCCGCGACAGTTGTGCATGCTGTGATTTGCTGGCTTCGATGAAGCCGATCAAACTCTGGATGGTGGCTCTCCACTCGTCCATCTTGTTAGCCGCCAGCGGGAAATTCAACAGCAGCTGGGCCCGCTCCATTACTTCCGCTGCCATGGTCAGCATGGCTAGGGAGGCGGATCACAACGTTGCTCAACTCCTGGTGGAACTAGTAGGAGCGTTGCCGCATTCTAGCCGCCATGAACCAATTGCCATGGCGATTTGACGTGGAGGAGGCCGAACTTGCGGGTCGACGGCCCCACTCGACGCTCCGTCTCGCGCTGGGCAAGGCATGCGCCCATCAGGTGTGCCTGTGGCAGGAAAAGCCAGGGGGTCGTGACTTGCCCTAGATTAGGTGTTGCTGCTCCGGCCGCGGCCACCATTGTGATGGGGAGGTGGTGACTGAACATTCCCTCCACCCGCGGATCCTGGTCCGAGCTCGCCAAGATGTTGCTGCTGCTGCACTCCTTGTAAAGGAAGCTTGCACATAAGTCTTATTTTAAATATTTCCTTTGGGAAGCCATGCCATGTTTCTCTTTTCAAGTTTTTGTGCACTAAGCTTTTACAACTTCTTCTTTTGCCAATATGATAAGCCGAGTGGGCACCCCGGCTGCAATTTTGTTTGAAGTAATGGCAATTCTTTTTTTTACCTTGTGCACTCTCAACATCTTCTCTTCAGATTTAGAATTTGATTGACTTGCCTCGTTGCCTTTTGTAGCCGATGTCAAAACTTTAATTGGCACTTTTTCATTTGAGATCATATCTGAAGTGGCATTCTTACTACCATCTCTTTTGACGCGGTAGACTTGCTCAACCACCTCTTTCTTCTTCCTTGAGCTCCAGACCGATTCCTTATAATTGAAACGGTCTTTGACATGTGATTCTTCAAATGTAGATTTTCTCGGAGCTGCATAATATTGGTGAGATGGTCTAAAATAAGATGGAGAATGTGCCCCTATATCATACCTGTCCCAAGATGGATATGGATTTACATGAGCATAGGGAGGTATCCACGACATTGGCGGCCCAAAATATGGATACAAATATGTTGCATTCAAATTATCTTCTTGCCAATATTGATCCTTGGATTTGCGCTTAGGGGGTGATCTTGATGCTTTTGCATTACTTGGCTGATAAGAAATTTTCTCCTCACTTATCTTATTATATGTTTCCAATAGTTGCACAAAAGTGACTTTTGACTTTTAACCTTTGTGATTACCTCGGCCTTTCCTTGCATCGATCTTTGGATTTTCTTGTTGCCCCCCAGTACTCTGCGTCTTCATTGCAACTTTGACGGAATTTTCGCTCTCAAGAATATTTTCATCATGCTCTTGAACAACTTCCTTATTTGTAAGCTTGATCCCATCACCCGCACTCTTGACCTTCTCATCATTAAAGGAATCATCTTGAACCAGTCGTCAAAAACTTTTTGCCATCAAGACCAATCGGAATAGATTGTTCATCTTTTGGTGTTTCAAAGAATTTCAATTGCCCTTTTTCAATGGACGATTTAACTATTTGACGAAACATATCGCAATACTCCAAATTATGCTTGAACGAATGATACAACCTACAATACATTCGTCCTTGAATTGATGGCTTGACATGGTGATCAAGAATTCTTATGTAATTATCTTTCAGCAACAAATCAAATATTTGATCACACATGCTTGAATTAAAGGTAAACTTTATATTCTCTAGCCGATCATGTTGTGAGAACGACTTTGGAGTTTAAGCAAACAAATGGTTTAGATTTTGTATTACCCCATTCGGCTATGCATTGTGTTTTGCACTCTATTTCTGATGTCTTCGAAACGAAAATTATGCTATCATCGGTTTTCTCAACAGAGTAAAACCTTGGCTTTAAATTTCCAAAATCAATGTAGTTAGAACAGACATGTCTCAATTGAGACCATGCATAAGGGAAGTATGAAGCAAGCAGAGCTACCCAATTAGATACGAAATTTTGATAAAGCAATAGGGAAAACTTTGGCTGCAATAATAAGTCACTATCGGTCTTTATGAATGGCACAACAGATTGACCGATATGCTCTATAACAATTTTGTTGCTAACAAGTAAATTACCCTTCTTCATTGGTATTTCAAAATTATTTATGAGATTTTTTCTTATAGAAGAATCAACAATAAAGTTGCGACCAAATCGGAGGATAGGTAAATTACTTACTAGACATACCTCTTCAAATACGTTGGGAGAGCATGATGGTTGCGTTACTTGAATGATGTCTTGTTCCTCTTTCGAAAAGCTCCCCAACATCTTGTCGTCCTCTTTTTCTAGAATAGATTCGGCATACGTAATATTTGATTCGGTCTTTTTAATAACTGAATTAACTTTGTTATCCGAATCACCACTCTTTTTGACAATTCTATCCACACTCAATGCTTTCTCTTTTTGACATAATCTAGCTTGTATTGCAGCAGAATTAATAGGCTTTCCCTCTTTTATTAATTCATTTAGGACAATATTGCATTCGTCCCAAAAAGACGTATGATTTTTCTTAATGACTCAATCTGGATAGAATTTCCCCCCGACACTTTTAGACTCTTTCGGTAACAAAGTGTCGCCGGAATTCTGTAATTGTGCAGGGGAAACATTGTATGCTATAGTACTAGGTGAAGACACATGCGGTCCTGTGGAATTTTCAGTTATTCGGCTATTAGCGTGAAGGTGCAAAGCCGAATTATGAATACCTATAGTTGCATATAGTGCCAAAACATTAGTAGCATGAGGTGTAGCATACGATGGTTGAGGGTAATTGGCTGGATAATTAGTAGTAGCATGGCCAATTCCTCTATCGATCGGCTTGTTTGCATTAACATATTGCTAGCTAGTTGCCGATGAATAAAAAGGTGAAACACTTTGTTGCATACTATCAGAAGTTCCTATGTGAGGTGTTTCAACTTGATTAACCGAACTCATCATGTTGTTCATCGTGATATGTATTTCTGGGGTTGCCAATGCATGGGAGTTGGAATACATATGTTGCATGTTGCTAAAATTATATGAAGTAGAAGCATGAAGATTTTGTTGCATCGGCTCTTGCACATAATTAGATGCATGATTGATAAAGCTAGGGCTAGCCGATACATTATTATCATTAAATGATCTAGCAACAACATATGCATTATTTGCATCTACATATGTGAATTGAGTATTCATATTACCTTTGTAGATTGCAAACCCTAGATGACAATCTCTTCGTAGCAAGAACAGACCGGAGACCGTTCAAAGCTTCGTCCCCAGTGGAGTCGCCAAAAAGTGTGTTCGCACATGAACACGTCACCGTGTACCCTTGACGCCGGGGGTGATGCACCGCAGCTAACGTCGAAGGAGACCCGTCAGGAAGCGCGGTACGCAAGCAGTCCGACGGGTGCTTCTGAGGACCCGAAACCCCAGATGCCCGGGAGGGACCCCATCAGGGCGCGCGTCGGCTATGGGGGGCTGCCCTAGGTCCACCAGATCTCGCCTAGGGCCTCGAGATTCGCTGCCCTACAACAAGAAGAACATACGAAGAACGAAGAAGAAGAAGAACTAGGTTTCTGGAGAAAAGATAAAAAGATAAAAGTGGTAGATGTGTTTGTTCGATTGTGTGTTGTTCAATCGGCCGTCACCCATTAGGTATATAAGAGACGGATGGACTTCCCGTACAAGAAAATGACTCCAAATCACGTCCAAATCTTTCCAAAATTAACCGAACTCGGATTTATGTAAGTCTGGAACATCAGTTCAGTATTTAGGTCCCACGGGCCACAAACGACCTCTGATAAAGATGAGCCCAAAGGGAGATATGACCGTTTCGACAATACGAACAACTTTCGTGTTGAAAGTTTTTCGATTTGAGGTCATCTTCAGGATGAAATCGCTCGCGCAAAACAGGCTGTTATTCGCACTACCAACCACACATGTGGCTGATGGGCGCGCCACTTTTGGCTAGTGACAGGGCTGCATTCGAATTGCCCTAACTTTTGCGTTCGAACTCGGATAGGGATGATTTTTATATCAAAATCGACCGTTTCGACGGGATGAAGACAATTCATGTAGAAAGTTTTGCCATATGAGGCAGTCTTGGGGGCGTAATCGACCGATTAGTGTTCTG
>LR738711.1:382085970-382163417 GCA_902687465.1 Secale cereale
CCCTCCGGTTTATATATGCACCGGAGGGACTTAGGGTTGTACATGACCATCTTGCAGAGGAAAGAAAATATTACACCCGGACTCTAAACTTTCTATTTTACACATATGGGGGTCCTATCCGGATACAGGAGATAGTCTTTAGCAATAATCTCCACCAGTCCGACCCATAACGGGTAATCTGGGCACATGAGGACCCCCTAATCCATGACTCCCTCAGTAGCCCCTGAACCAGTCTTCGATGACGATGAGTTCGGCTCGCATATTGTCTTCGGCATTGCAAGGCGGGTTCCTCCTCCCGAAAATATTGAAGCAATATTCCCTACACAAAGGTACTATTTCTGGCTCTGCATGATTAGTACTACCCTTAGCCTCGAAGGCAAGGTATCGAAAAACAGACTCTATATCTTTACTGAAAACTTTCCAATGAAGTGTCACGTGCGGCCCTATAATATTTTGAACCATTTTCTTGGCTCCAGTTTGGCGTTTCGAGGCATAGCCTCATTGGCACGTCTTGTCGAAGCAGAGATCCTGCCCGCTTATCTCGAGATCATTATCAATATGACGTGGGAATCCCAACCGCGCATTACGCACGTCTACATTGGGAACCAACGAGGTTTACGGCTGGAGTGGGGGGGCGTTTAGCATTCACCGCTGATAAGAGGATACAAATCCTTCCCCTTTAACCCCACGCTCTCCTCAAGCCCTAGCTGTCCAATCTCCTCAGCCCCAGCGCCCTCAGTTCCTGTGCCCACAACTCTCAACTCCTCCACCACCGCCTCCCTTCCCAGCAATGGCCGGATCCGGTTCCATGGGCAAGTGGGAGGCCTCCACGGTCACAGAGATGACCATGAAGAATCTACAGAGTGCTGGCTATCTTGCTGATGACATAGCGCACCAGGTTCGCGATAAGAACCACGTGATCCCCGTCCCTAAGCCGAGTGAGAGGGTGGTCTTCCTCTCTCACTTTATCTGGGGGTTAGGGTTTCCTCTCCACCCCTTCGGTAGGGGCCTCTTATTCTTCTACGGGCTGGATTTCCATGATCTAGTCATGAACTCTATCCTCCACATATCAGCTTCCATAGTTGTATGTGAGGCGTTCCTCCGTGTCCCCCACACTTCGGCTTATGGCTCAAGATGTTCAATCTGAAGTCAAAGGTGGTTGACGGGAAACACGTGGATTGCGGAGGTGCCATGGTGAGGAAACTCCCCAACACCACTTGGCCCAAAGGGGCTTTTGTGGAAACAAAAAAGATCTGGCAGCAGGAGTGGTTCTACATCACTGAACCCTGTGACACCAAGTGGGCGGCGATGCTCGCATTCAGATCTGGACCCCCAGAGAGGCTAACCTCATGGACCACCAAGAGTCTGGATTGGGGGTCTCAGACGGAGGTGCAAACCCTCCAAAATCGCATCTCTAGTATGATGATGAAGGGCACCCTCCTCGCTAACATGATTCAGGTGATGCTCTTCCGCCGCATCCTCCCCTGCCAATGCCGGGACTCCCAATCATGGAAGTTCAATCCGGAAGAGCCCCGACCCTTGAAGCACCTCTTCGGCACCACGCATGAAGATATCTGGAAGTAGCTCTTAAAGGCTCAAAAGGGGTGGCTGGCAGAGACCGAGGACAAGGGCTTGAGCAGCATGTTATCGCCTTCAGAGGTAATCAGAACTTCTGTCGAATACATACCCAATCCATATTTTAATTATAACAGGAGTTAGAATTTTTATGTTCTATACAGGCCTGGACGAAAAAGGCCAAGCAGATCAAGTGTTCGGCTCCTCTGCCCGAAGACCCCGAGACGTCTCAATTGACGGCGATGCTGGTTCTGTCGCCATACAAGGCGCCAGAAAATAAGGCCAAGAAGAAGGTCAAGGAGGTCAAGAGCAACCTTTGCCCTAAGGGTCTCGCAGACACAGTGTCTGGGGAAACAGACACTCACTCCTCACACGACAAAGAAGATGAGGAGAAGGACGAAGAAGAAGACGACTCCCTGTCAAGGCAAAGCGGAGGAAAAGAGCGGCCCCCGCTGATGCGGGTAAGGCAACGCCGAGGAAGAAGTTGAACATTCCGGACAGTTCGAACTCAACGTCCGAACACAGTTTCTGAGTCCAGCCCAGGATCAAGCCCCTGGTTGAATCGTAAGTATCCAGTCGATCATTGCCTATGTTTGGTTCAGAATGGTATTCAGTACTTTATGTAATCTCGTTCTGTTTTTATATAGTCCTCCACACGCATTCTCCGAGGCTTCACTGTCATCGGCGAATTCTCTCGGGCCAGAGATGGTGGAGAGCGACATGCCTCCACGGGGCTCGTCGCCCATCTTAGGGGACACCGAGTTGTCCTCTCTACAGGCCCCCCCTGTGCTAGCAGATGGGAGCGGGGCGGACGAGACAGCACCCGAGGCCAATCCCTAGGCCGCCGCCATCCAAGGGGGAGCAATCCCCATGGCGACCGACAAGGAGGGAGGGGGGCAAGCAATCTGGGCCTCCACCGAACACCGTTTCGGAGCCAAGTGCGGCACCAAAATCTGGAAGTGAGTCCCCCGTGATGGGGGAAGGAGAAACTGCTACAACGGCGCCCGCCGTCAGCCCAGAGGCGCTGAACACTCTCGAGGAAGCACTGCAAGGTGCTTCCATTGTGATGGAACACCACACTCTGATGAGTGCAGTCCTGGAGAAGATTCAGTTTGTCAAAGGCGGACTGAACGAAGCCTTCAACAGCCTACTAACTGGCTTCGAGGTATGCGACGTAATGTTCTAAAAACAACACTTTTATTTTGTACACATATACATAGATAGTAGCCCCTGATGCTTTGTTTGATTCTGAACAGAATCGGACAAAGGATCCATGTTACAGCATGTAACATAGCTGAACTTTGTACTGTGTTTTCTGAATAGGCTTCGCTAGTAGCGGCATCTGCCTAGGCTGCAGAGGTTTCCGAGCTCAATCAGAAGATTAAACTAGCTGACGAGCAGCTCAACCTCGTCAACAAGCGTTTCGATGAAATGCAAGGTATGCGGATTATCGAAAAATTGAAATGTCAAAACACTATATGTTTGATTTCTATGAGTATGAGCTTCATTGTGTGATATGATTTGTGTAATAGTTGACACAACTAAGATCGAGGCCCTGAAGGGCGAGCTCGCAAAGGCCAAGGAAGATGGTAAGTTGATGAAAGAAGCCACTGACAAAGCTGCTGCCGACCTGAAGGCCGAACAGGCCGTGCGTCAATAGCACTAGTCGCGGGTGGCTGATGTTGAGGACGAACTGTGAGATGCCATTTGCAAGTGCGAGGTGTTGGAGCAGAAGACTTCAGAGCAAGCATCCGCACTCAATACGGCTATCAATGATGCCAAGGAGGGGCGGAGTGAGTCACGCAACGCTCATGAGGAGATCAAACAAGCGCGGCAGATAGCAGCTGGTAAGACTTTTCTCTTACAGAGTATCTTTGGAGGTCAGAGGTATCTTGCGCTGACGCGATTATGGAGTTCTCCAGGCTCGTTTGCTGATCTTCCGAGGAGCATTGCCTATGTCGCCCAATTCTTCCGAGCCCATGAGGGGAACAGCACGGAGAAGCTGTTCTGGTCGCAGTTTCTTGCGCTAGAACGTCCAGTGCCCCTCAATGACCAGATGAAGTAGCTGGTCGAGCTGCATAATATGGTGGGTACGGCCATGAAGGACTTGATAGTGCGGCTATGGCCCGTTGATCCAATCCCAAGTAGCCACTTCGGGTTGGTGAAGCGACTCGTCAACGCCTGTCCGCGGGTCGACGCTGTTAAGCGTTCGGCCTGCATAGAACGTGCACGAATGGCCTTCGCCCGCGTCAAGGTGCACTGGGGAAGGTGTAGGCCACTGAGATAGCAACTGTTGGCCCGCCAGAGGGCAAGGATCACCGGAAGACAGAAAGGTACTTTGGTGATGTCATAGAAGGAGCCCGCCTTGTAGAGGGTCTGTGCTTTAAGGATATAATCTTTGAGTGATTGTATTCGGATTGTAAGGACTAAGCCTGTGTACCGATGTATATATATTTTTTGTGTTATTGTATTATAAGCGCCTTTTTCTCCTGTGCGGTTGTTTATTTCATTTTTAAAGTTTCCAGTCGTCGGCTTCAGCCCCCATGTATATATTACAGGGGTGTTCGGTAATGCGCATTTAACACTCTTTATCCAACGTCTTGGTCCATAAAGGAGGTCTCCGCAGATCGAACCAGGCAATCAGACTATGCGGCTTTATTGCTTTCACTTAGCCATAAGAGCTTGACTTGTTGGGATAAGTACTAGCCCCAAGTGCATTTGCGGATTTCCAAACTATGGTTCCCACTTTACGCGGCTGGGCAAAAACCAGCCCCTCGTATAACACAGAGTAGGTCACTATCGATTGTAGTATAACACTAGGTCACCGAATCGCTTGACCGGCTCTCACTTCATCATGACAGTCAGTTTTCGGCTTTCTCTACTGAGGTACATGACCGAACGAACCAGAAGTACAATCACAGTAGTTCTCCCTTTACTACCTTAGCCTAACAATGCGGAACGTAAGGTGGTAAGCACAGCAGCCGGGCAACCCAACAATACACCCAAGACATGATTCAGAGTCAATGCATATAATGCAATATCCGGGAAGCCGAACAGTTCCCTATAGTTGTTCGGACTTGGAGGTGTGCCAGGCCGAATATAGCCCCTGGTATTAAGTCCAAGTATTAAGGCACATGTGGCAATCTCATGTGGGGAGAGAACACAAGTGGTAATAAAATGAACTCCAAGCGAATTGGAACCAAATTTCTTCTTTTGTATCCCGTTTAATATGGCGAGCCGTGTGGTTACAGATAATGCCTATAACATATTTGGGCATTTTACATGCCAACAGAAGAAAAAAAGAGAAAATGTTTACACAGAGACTGAATCTAACAAGAAGTCTCAACGCGGGGCCCTGCTACACGTATGCGCCATTTTCTCCTTTGTAATGTGTCCTTGAAGAGGGGAGTTATGATAGCCTCCTATAAAGAAAGGAAAGAGAACTCTGGAAAATAATTTCCTGCACATCCATAAGTAAGGTTGGTTCTTTTAATGAAAAAGAAAATGTATTTTAGATTCCGAATAGGGTCAAGCCGAACTATGCACTATTTGCATGCAGTGTGCCCCCCTGCGCCGCCCAAGGTATTTGAAGGGTGTAATAGTGTACGCGAGGTACATATGCTACTACCTCATGGGGCAGTCGACAGGGGCGTAACTGCTAATCAAGCTCAGGTTCCTCTGAGCTGCCGCATTGTAGCGCGGGCCTGACACGTTTAGCAGTGTCTGTGGTCTTGACGACCGATGAACTGTTCGGCTAAGCCGCTTGGACCTCGGCTACTAGGGCCACAGTGTCTTCCTCACTACGGAGGGAGCGCTCCATGTTTCCATTGACCTTGATTACGCCGCGTGGTCCAGGCATTTTGAGCTTTAAGTAAGCATAATACGGGACTTTGTTAAGGCAGGTGAAGGTCGTTCTTTCGAGTAGTGCGTGATAGCCACTTCGGAAAGGAGCGATGTCGAAGATTAACTCCTTGCTTCGAAAGTCATCAGGGGAGCCGAATAGGACCTCTAGTGTTAATGAGCCCGTGGAGTGGGCCTCTACGCCTGGTATTACTCCTCTAAAAGTCGTGCTGCTGGGCTTAATCCTTGACGGGTCTATCCCCATCTTGCGGACAGTGTCTTGATATACCAAATTTAGACTGCTGCCACCATCCATAAGGACTCGAGTGAGATGATATCCGTCAATTATCGAATCAAGTACTAGGGCCGATGAACCTCCTTGACGGATACTGGTTGGGTGAGCCCTGCGATCAAAGGTGATCGGGCAAGCCGACCATGGGTTGAACTTGGGGGCGACAGGCTCTATGACATAAACGTCCCTAAGTGCTCGCTTGCGCTCCATCTTGGGGATATGAGCGGCGTAGATCATATTCACGGTTTTTACCTTCGGTGGGAATTTCTTCTGTCCCCCAGTGTTCGGCTGGCGAGGTTCATCCTCGTCTTCGCTTTGAGGTCCTTTTCCCTTGTGTTCGGTGTTTAGCTTGCCGGCCTGCTTGAAGACCCAACAGTTTCGGTTGGTGTTATTTGTAGGTTTATCAGGGGTGCCATGAATCTGGCAGGGCCTTTCTAATATTTTTTCCAAGCTAGATGGACTTTCTCTATTGCCTTTGAATGGCTTCTTCCGTTGACCGGGTCTGGAGCCACTGAATCCAGCGTTAACTGCCGTGTCATCTGTGCTTCCGTTATTGTTTCAATGTTTATTGCATCGTGGCTTACCATTGCCATCCCTCACTTCGGAGGTGCCAGGATCGCAGGTGCTATTGCTGCTACGAGCTAGCCAGCTGTCTTCACCCGTGCAAAAGCGGGTCATGAGTGTAGTAAGGGCTGCCATTGTCCTCGGCTTCTCTTGGCCGAGGTGTTTTTCTAGCCACTCGTCCCGGACATTGTGCTTGAATGCCGCTAAGGCCTCGACATTTGGACAGTCAACAATTTGGTTCCTTTTTAGTTAACAACCGATTCCACAGCTTTCGGGCTGACTCCCCGGGTTGCTGGATTATGTGACTTACATCATCAGCATCCGGGAGCCGGACATAAGTCCCCTGAAAGTGGACCGGAAATGTATCCTCAAGATCTTCCCAGCTTCCAATGGAGTTCTCTGGGAGGCTATTTAACCAGTGTCGTGCTGGCCCTTTCAGCATGAGGGGTAAGTATTTGATGGTGTGGAGGTCATCTCCATGATCCATGTGGATGTGAAGAATAAAGTCTTCTATCCATACAGAGGGGTCCGTTGTTCCATCATACGCCTTGATATTTATGGGTTTAAACACTTCTAGAAATTCGTGATCCATCACCTCATCGGCGAAGCACAGAGGGTGTGCAGCACCCCTGTATTTTGCAATATCATGGTGTAATTCAAACCGTGTCTGTGTTCGGTGTTGGTACCGAACTTGATTGTGCCCTGCGTTTTTGACTTGATAGCCGCCGTCCCGTGTGGGAGCACGTTCTCTTGATCCGTAGATTGATCTGGCTTGGCCAGCTTTTTTATTCAGGTCCTGACGTAGATCGTACTTGTGGCCCTGAGCCGCTGCATCCTTTACTTTACGTTGGGGAGGTGCGGGCTGCTGTACGGTGTTGCTGGCCTCTTTATCCCGTCCACGAGGTCGTCGGTTCGGTTGATCGGCCTTGTCGTACTTCAGTGGAATTGGCGCAATGGCCTCGTCGTCGAATTGGGGCAGCAGTTTGCGCTTGGGATAGCTCTTTATTTGGCGCTCACGGTCGTATATTTCTTCAGTGTCTAGCACTTCGTTCCATCTTTTATTGAGTGTATCCTGTTCGGCTCTAAGCCGCTGCTGCTGTTTTTTCAAGCTCATTGCTATAGCAATGAGCTGTTGTTGAAAGTGTTTTTGTTTGAGGGGTTCTTCTAGGACGATGAATTCTTCATCTCCTAGGATGATGTCCTCTTCGGAGACAAGTTGATAATTGCAGTCTTCGGCATCGTTGTGATCGGCCAATGGTTCGGGACTGTTTTCGCCGTCTTCCCGTTCGTCCTTCTCCACCGCTGGCTATACGGGGTCATCGGCTTCCTGCGGATCTTCATCGTCTCTGGTGACAGTGTTACTTTCCTTTCCTTTGTGCGATCGTCAGCGATGTTTCTGACGCCGACATTTAGGAGGTTCATTGACGGGCCTATCCCGCTCTGGATTTTTATCGCCATCGTCTTCCTTCTCATTGGGTGTATCCACCATGTATACATTGTAGGTAGAAGCAGTCGTCCATCGCCCGGTTACGGGTGGGTTTGCACTTAGATCGGCTTCGACGTCGTGGTCCATCCCATCGATGTCCTCAGAAGCATAATCTAGTAGATCGGTTAAGTCTTCGACCATGGCTACCAAGTGGGTGGTGAGTAGGAAGCAAAATTCCCTGTCTTCAACCCCCAATTCAAACTGGGCATAGCTAGGCTGGGAATCCTCTGTTAGGTTGAGAAATTGTAGTAAGTCCAGCGCCTCGTTTAAAAGAGAGTGATGGATATATGTTTGGGAATTTTCGGGGCTGGGCTAGGTGACAACCGCTCCATTGGGTCTGAAAATTGTGGACCCCGAAAGTTCGGAGCTTGTAATTGGGGAGGAGTCCGGTGCTCCAACGGTGGGGGGAGTCCCGCTCAATACTGGGTCTGTGAGCGGCTCGAACGCCGCTAAATCTGCGGTTTCCGTGGCGGGATTGATCTTCCCATTTTCGGATGAAGCGATCTACTCCGGATCTAAGGCCAGAGCTGCCGCAGGTGTTTACCCCTGGACGAGATCCGATGACAGATCTAAGACATCTTCATCGTGGATGCAGGGGCAGCCACCATGGGTCCGAATCCGTCGAAGATCAAATCGCCACGGATGTCAGCAACATAGTTAAAGCTTCCAAATCTGATCTGATGACCAGGGGCGTAGATGTCAACCTACTCGAGGTGGCTTTCTGTGTTTGCGCGAAGCATGAAGCCGCCGATCACAAAAAGCTGCCCGGGGAGAAAAATTCCCTTCGCGGTGGCGCCGTCGTCGATGACGAAGCGAGCCATTAATCCTTCTATCGACGACATAGTGGAAATCTCAATGAAAGCACCAATGTCGGTGTCAAAATGGGCAGAACTCGGGTAGGGGGTCCCGAACTATGCGTCCGAGGATCGATGGAACAGGAGACTGGGGACACGATGTTTACCCAGGTTCAGGCCCTCTCGATTGAGGTAATACCCTACTTCCTGCTTGAATGATCTTGATGAATATAGGATTACAAGAGTTGACCTACCCCGAGATTGAAATGGCTAAAACCCTAGGAGTCTAGCCTATGCAATTGTGATTGTTGTCTCTATGGACTAAACCCTCCGGTTTATATATGCACCGGAGAGTCCTAGGGGTTGTACATGACCATCTTGCAGAGGAAGGAAAATATTACACCCGGACTCTAAACATGCTATTTTACACATATGGGATTCCTATCCGGATACGAGAGATAGTCTTCAGCGATAATCTTCACGGCCCACCAGTCCAGCCCATAACAAGTAATCCGGCCACCTAAGGACCCCCTAATCCAGGACTCCCTCAATATCCATGGATATCCATTTCCATGGGAAATTGCCATCCTTAGAGGTGAGAGCTCTATCGTGGGCATGGGCTGCATCATTTCTTTGCTATGTAGACTGATGGCATGATATGTATCTAAGGTTAAAGATTCTAAATTAGGTAAGAAAAGGATGACAACCATTTGCTTGTTTCTAATAATATTATTTGTTGTTCCAGATCTAGCTGACCCACAACGGGTAAGCCAAATCAATGTATCTAATAATATAGATTCTGAATTAGGTAAGAAAAGATGACAACCATTTGCTTGTTTCTGATTTCTTTAGGGATATGTGGAGAGAGCTCTACCGTTGGCATAGGTTGCATCATTATCTTTTCTATGCGGACTGGTGGCATGATCTATACCTAAGGATGAAGATTCTGAATTAGGTAAGAAAAAGATGACAGTCACTTCGTTTCAGTACATCAGTTTACTGAATATTTCTAAGCTTTGAACTGCATGATTAGAGTGACAATATAACTAAATAATGATAGAAACTTAATGGTCCCCAACCATCTCTCTCCCCCCGTACCCATTTTCTCTCTCACACATTTTTCCTTCGAGACTGTAGATCTAAGCACTAGCTATTTGAAAAAAATACCCTGGGAGGACTTCTTAGAGGAGGACATTATTTGTGTTTGAGAGAGAAGAGGGATGGAAAAGATGTGACTGGAACAAGTGGATCTGCAAATTCTTTCTATGTTGCATTGGTCTGCAAATAAACCATGGTTTATTTCATAAGAATCCATTCATAAATGCAGGTAAATTATTGATGCATCTGAGTTGCTCCATCTTATTTTTCATCTACTCGACCGGTTTAGTTGATATAAAATTGTTCTTTGTTTCAAAGAGCAACACCATGAGATTGTGCCCTATCTTGCTCCATGTGCATGTTGCTGCCCCCATTTCCCCTCTAATTTGGCTTGCTTTACCTTGTATGAAGTTCTATACTTTCAACTTTAGTTACATCAAGTTCGCTTTCAACTGTACTTGGCTACACCTGCCACATGATGCACATCTCTTATAGTTTGAATATGTCAAGTTGTATGCTTTCAACTTTACATACTTATATCAAGTTCGCTTATATTTTACTCGGATGTAACCTGATGTGTTTCTCTTCCAGCTTACTGAATATATTTTTAAGTATTGAATGTTCTATCTGCTATTGTCCTATAACTCGTTTAATTGTGTGTTAATTTGCTTACAAACCTCCTACTGTAAAGCATACAATGTGCCAGGTTTGACTACAACAGTACAACATACGAAGTGATGGCGGAGAGGTGTTCAGAGAAAGAGTTAAGCCATACGTGTGTCAGGTTCTGAAGGTTTTTTTTTAGAAAAGGGGGTGTTCCCCGGCCTCTGCATCAAAATGATGCATGCGGCCATCTTATTAATAAGCAAGGTCAAGGTCTCCAAGTATGCGGAACGGAATTACAAAATGCTCAAACTGAGCTAGAACAAAACGCGAGGACACCACATTCGGATGCGTTAATGTAAACAGGACCTAAACTCCTATCCTATTACATGACCGCCATCCAAACCGGTTGAAGATAGCCCGAGCTACCATCTCCCAACGGATAGATCCAGTAACCAAACGCTCCCTGGCATCCGTCGGAGTGAGTAGCGACCACATACGGATCAAAGCAGTGGCCCTGTGAATAACCTGCAAAAAATGAATATTTGTTGATCTGTTAAAAACCAAGTCATTCCTGCAATTCCATATAGCCCATAGTAACGCACAAACACCCACACGGATATGGCTCGCTAATTCTTTCGCGACTCCATTCAACCACGTTCCGAATAACGTGGTTATACTAGTAGGTGGAGTAATATTAAAAGCTATATGGACCGAACGCCATAAAACTTTAGCCATAGGACAATCGAGAAAGAGGTGTTTAATTGATTCATCCGTGTTGCAAAAACTACATCGCAAAGACCCATTCCAGTTGCGTTTGGCTAGATTATCCTTAGTGAGAATTACTTGTTTATGAACAAACCACATAAACACTTTAATTCGTAAGGGGATTTTAACCTTCCAAATGTGGGCAGACCTAGGGATAGGCACCGAGTTGATTAAATCTAAATACATCGATCTCACCGAGAACGTCCCGTTCTTAGTCAGTTTCCAATGAATACGGTCTGCCTGCTGTGACAGCTGAACACCCATCAGTCTTCTCACCAAATGGAGCCAGGCTTCCTAACGGTGTCCAACCAGCGCCCTTCGGAATTGAATATTAAGAGGAGTTGACTGTAACACTGATGCAACGTAATCTTCTTTACGTTGAGCAATGTTGTAAAGAGAAGGATATTGAATGGCTAGGGGCGTCTCTCCCAACCATGTATCCTCCCAGAATCTTGTGGAAGCACCATTACCAACAAAGAACTTAGTTCTATTGAAAAAGGCCGACTTAACTTTCATCAGTCCTTTCCAAAAGGGTGAATCAGTTGGTCTAACTGTCACCTGAGCTAGCGTCTTGGTTGTAAGGTATTTATTATGCAAAATCTGGGCCCATGTAGCATGAGTCTTAGAGGATAACTTAAACAACCACTTGCTGAGTAAGCACCTATTTTTAACCTCTAAAATTTCAATTCCAAGACCTCCTTGATCCTTCGGTCTACAGATAACATCCCATCTAGCCAGCCTATACTTGCGCTTCGCCTCATCACTTTGCCAAAAGAAACGTGACCGATAGAAATCTAGTCTTTTCCTTACCCCTACTGGGATCATGAGAAAGGACAGAAGAAACATGGGCATACTCGTAAGCACCGAATTAATTAGAATCAATCGGCCCCCGTATGACAAAAGCTTGCCCTTCCAGCAGCTAAGTTTCTTCTCGAAACGGTCCTCTAGACTCTTCCACTCTTTATTAGAGAGTTTCCGATGATGGATCGGAATGCCAAGGTATGTGAACGGTAACGACCCTACCCCGCATCCAAATAGCTGCATGTAAGCTTCTTGTTCATCTTTGGCTCTTCCAAAGCAAAACAATTCACTCTTATGGAAGTTAATCTTTAACCCCGAGAGTTGCTCAAAAAGACAAAGCACAAGCTTCATATTTCTCGCCTTAGCCAAATCATGCTCCATGAACAGAATCGTGTCATCCGCATACTGAAGAATAGATAGCCCTCCATCCACTAGATGGGGAACGAGACCACCTACCTGATCATTTTCCTTCGCTCTACCAATAAGGATTGTTAACATGTCTGCTACAATGTTGAACAAGATAGGAGACATCGGGTCACCCTGTCTTAAACCCTTGTGAGTCTGGAAGTAATGACCAATATCGTCATTGACTTTTATTCCGACACAGCCTTTTTGAGTGAAGGAGTCCACCTGTTTTCTCCAGGATGGATCGAATCCTTTCATTCTTAAAGCTTGCTGAAGAAACGGCCATTTGACCTTATCGTATGCTTTTTCAAAGTCCACCTTAAAAACTACCCCATCAAGTTTTTTCGTGTGGATTTCATGGAGCGTTTCATGAAGAACAACAACCCCTTCAAGGATGTTTCTATCCGGCATGAAAGCAGACTGGGAAGGCTGGACAACGCTATGTGCAATCTGCGTCAATCTATTCGTTCCCACCTTAGTGAATACCTTAAAACTGACATTAAGAAGGCAGATTGGTCGAAATTGCTCTATTCGATTCGCCTCTGCTTTCTTAGGAAGTAGAGTTATTGTACCGAAATTAAGGTGAAATAGTTTCAGATGTCCATCGAACAGATCCTGGAACATCGCAAGTAAATCAGCCTTAATGATATGCCAGCACCTTTTATAAAACTCTGCCGGAAAACCATCCGGGCCCGGCGCCTTATTATTCTTCATCTGCGAGATCGCATCCAACACCTCTTTCTCCGAGAACGGGGCAGATAAGATCTCGTTCTCATCTGACGCTAATTGAGGGACATCCTGAATTCGGGTCTCGTCCAGAGACACGAAACTATCATCCGGGGCCCCAAACAGCCGCTTATAATAGTCAATGATGTAAAGTTTGAGATTCTCCTGCCCTACAATCGTCCCCTCATCCTGCTCGAGCTGAAAGATTCTTTTCTTTCGATGCTTACCATTTGCTATCAAGTGAAAGAATTGTGTGTTATCATCCCCTTGGATGACTTCACGCACCTTGGCTCGAAGTGCCCATTTCAATTCTTCCTCACGCAGCAGTTCTTTCAGCCTAGATTCAGCCATTACCTTAGCCTCCAGTTCACTGGGCGTAAGGACAGATGACTCAGCCTTAACATCAAGAATCTGAATATGGTTGATAAGCCTCTCCTTCTCAACCTTATACACACCACTGAGATGCTTAGCCCAACCACGTAAGAACTGCCTTAGATGCCTAATCTTATTCTGCCATCTGTCAATGGCCGATCTACCGCCTGCACCCTTTGCCCATTCCCTGGCAACCAGGTCCAAGAAACCTTCTCTCTCAAACCACGCTAGCTCGAAGGAGAAAGTATTTTTATTCCCCGTGTATGTTGCCTCTCCAGAATCTACCAAAACTGGAGTATGGTCCGAAATAGCCCTCGACAAAGCCTGAACGGTGACCAGGGGAAACTTCTGTTCCCACTCCACACTAGAGAGGACACGATCTAGCTTCTCATAGGTTGGGTTTGGTAGTGAATTGGCCCAGGTAAATTGTCTGCCAGAAAGCTCTATCTCTCGGAGATCCAAGCTTTCAATAATAGCATTAAACATAAACGACCATCTGCCGTCAAAGTTATCGTTGTTCTTCTCCTCCCGTCTTCTAATTATATTGAAATCACCTCCCACCAGAATTGGGAGCTGTTCATCTCCACAAATCCGAACGAGGTCCGCCAAAAAGTCTGGTTTGAGCTCAGGTTGCGCAGCTCCGTAAACTGCCACCAGTGCCCACTGGAATCCATCGACCCTGGATCTCACCCTGAACTTTACGGCGAACTCCCCCAAGACCATGTTACGGACTTCTAAAGAATCTCTTCTTACCCCTAGTAAATCCCACCGGACCTTCCTCTCGGGGGTAAGCAGTGCCAGTCAAAGGTAACACCTCCACATAAAGTACCCAGAAACTGGGAGGTGAAGTTATCTCTACCAGTTTCGGAGAGGGCTATGAAATCAAGCTTGTGTTCAATCGACGCATCTGCCAAGAATCTACGTTTAGCCAAGTCTTTCAGACCTCTGCTATTCCAGAAAATTCCTCTCATTTTTCATCATGGAATTTCTTGGCAGTCCGAATCCGAACACTCCTCCGTACAGCCGACACTGGATAAATTTTGCGGTTCCATTTACGCTTGTGTTCATTATGCTCCCCGGCCCGGTCCGTACAACCAGGTTCGGGTGCTTGAGCATTCGCAGTATCATCCTGGATGAACTCCTCCCTAACTTCTCCATTACCCTCATCCTCCGACTGAGCGAGAGCTGGATCAAGGTCCGCACAAAGACTATCCAGAACCCTCACCCCTAAAGCATCAATTTCAGAGTTATTTAAAGGCTTAACGGCTGCTAAGTTGGTAATAACTTCGATCGCCCGTTCTGCCTCACGATCAAACAAGTCGTTAACAGATTGAGCAATCTCTTTCCCGTTCCCGCCCAACGAAACCCCCAATTGATTTGCATTATTAATAACATCATCTGCAGAAAAATGCAAAATCGAATTGGAAATACAGACTGACATACCTGTCGAGTCCTCAATGTCCCGTAGCTTGGCCTGCCGCATGGCACGGCCCATCTGCAGATCATCCACATCCGGCTGGTGCTGCAGGCGACTGCTGAGGCGTCTGCCGTCAGTCACGGGATCAGCTATCCCTCCGAAAGCGACGATATCGGTGGTGGAGGGTCCACTCGGGGTAGGGCCTCCTGCCGTAGACCCAAGTACACCCCCACCCACCGGACCTCGAGAACCTGAGCCGCCTGCCACAGGTGTCCCGGTAGCAGACCCTGGCGCCAGCAGAGAGTACGCCTCTCGAGACGCAAGATCTCCAGACACAGCCGCACTCGGGCTGGTCGCAACACCTCCAGAGAACACGTCGTGAGCTGGCGACAGAACAGCCGGCAACGGGCATCCAGACCCAGAAGAAACTCCCCGCTCAGCACATACCTCCAAGGCGCCCTCGCGAAGCTGAACGGCCGGAGGTGGTGTGACACTAGGGGACTCCCCCCTCACACCCTCCTCCCCAGGGAGAGCAACATCCAGAAGCAACGGTGTCAACGGTGGAAGTTCCAGCTCCACCGGATCGTCCAACTCGGCCCTGTGGCCCCACAACCGACTGGGGGCCGAAGCCGCCCCAAAGGACCCAAACCGGAGTGAAGACAGAGAAGTGGCAGGAGGTGCTTCCCCCTTCCCTCCAGAGCCTCCGGAGGACTGCTGAGGCTGACCCAGCGTCGGTGTATGTCCAGACATGGCCTGTGCCCCCGCGGCCGACTCACTCAAACCACGTGCATCATCCCCATCAGTCATATCAGTGTCCACATTCCCATCGGCGGACTGAGCAAGAACTGAACTCTCAAGCTCAATCTCAATCTCTAGTTCATACATCAGACCAGCATAGAACCATCTCACAAAAAAAGGAACCAACTCGATATCCAGGACACTCACCAGCAAGCGAGCAATGCCATTAGCTCGCGAGAAAGGCATATCCACCTTCTCAGTTTTACCAATAAGCGAGCCAAGACTCCAAGTAGTTCGAGCACTCTGAAGGGCCTTCGGGGGCACCCCTAGAAAACGAACCCAAATCTGCGGGAGGGCCTTCCCCTGAGGCTCCGGTTTCTTCCACGGAGCAAACTCGATGATACAGTTAGTGCTCGCCACCCGACACAAACCATATTTAAGCGCATGATTTAGATCGTCCAGGGATGGGAAATCAACCTTATAAGATTGCCCCTCAAGCTTGACCAGCTTCCACTGAAAGTTATCTGGCATCAACTCACTGAGCCTATGCACAATCTGGGCCTCAAACAGTGTCCCGTGCGTGACTTTGACCACCCCTGTAAGTGAAGCCTCTGTCACAGCTGCCTCAGACTCATCAGAAGAAGACTCGAAGAACATAAGATCCGCAGAACAGACTCCGTACACGGCAACCGCCGGCATGGGCCCCTGGAGTTCAGGGCACTCCCCTGAATCATGCATGGGCTTCTGACACGTGTCACACATCACCGTGGTGCACGCAGCCGCGAAGTGTCCCGCCACCCCACACCGGCGACAAATCATCTTCTCCTTCTTGCGCAGCCATTTAGATAAACGGTCAACTACCGGCTTGTCGACCGCCTTGTCAGGCAACCCAGTATCCTGGCCCGGCACCTCAACTGAAGCCAAAGCACGAACCACCTCAACCGCATCCGTAGTAAGCACCGGAGGGACCGCCCCCGAAGTCTCCACAGAAGGCACGACAGGCGAATCAATAACTTGCCGCGGCGGAGGAGGAGGATGCCGTCGGCCTCCTCCCCTACCCCCAGGGTACCTCCCTTGGAAGCGGTGGCTGGGACCCGACGCGCCCTCCACGAAGCCACCCGGTGGTCCGTAAAAGCCTCCTTGCTGTCCGTTGCCGCGACCAACACCACCGTCACCTTGCCATGCATAACCCCGTCCACCGCCGGTTGAAGAAGAACCCCGATGCTGTCCCTCTCCGTAGGCATCATAACCATCGTCGCCCCAACGACTCCTCGGGGGGTTGCGGTTGTAGAACCCGCCTCCATCGTCCTGGGCATGACGCCCTCGGCCCGCCTCCGCCGCGGCAGGTGCAGCCACCGCACCTCGACCAGGATGCCCCCGGCCTGCCTCCACCGCAGGAGGTGCAGCCGCAGCTCCTCGACCAAGAGGCCTCTGGCCGCCCATCCGGTTGACTCCCCCGCCCCCACCCTGCTGGGAGCATGCAGCCGGCAGCGGCGGTGCGCCACGGGCCACACCAGCTACAACGGCGTTGGGAGCGGTGGGCTTCACGGGCGGGGGACCAGCACCTCCCCTGCCAGCCATCGCAGGCACTCGGCGTGGCCAGCAACGAGGAAAACCAGGACTAGGGCGCAGCGGTCTAACCCTAGCATGCGGCGACGAGGAGTCTGGAGGGCTCGTGCATGCGACTGCAGCGTTATCGATCCCACCCAGAACTCGATCAGAGCGATCGCTAGCTATGCGGGCCGGGACTCCGATCTGAAGGTATGTAAATGTAATTGGAATATTTTCAATTGCAAACCATTCCCTAATATTATGGTCATTTCTGATTCTTGTCCTCTGACACTCATTCTGTATGTAGTGTGAGTATCTGGTGCGACGGGAAGCAGCTCTGTATACAGTTCCAGTAGATGAAGTTTAGGAGATGGCGCTTATTTCACTGGCAAAGGCCCTCTAACAATTTGTGTCAGTAATTTGTGTTTTTTATTTGGGATTATTATTCCGAATATTTTTGTTTCGATGGCCTTCCTTTATCGAGCGGTGATTGATGTTTGATAAGATAATTAGATGGCATGTTGCGTGTTGGAAACCACCTTTTAAAGGCAGTGCGAAGATCTGAAGCAGTTGCTATTGGGAGAATTTTCATTAGTATTAACATAGATATACAAATTAACCAGTTTCAGAAAATCATCTGGCTAACTAAAAAAGTAAATAGAGATCCAGACCTTATATTTGGTAGGGCTGATTTTAGTACTCAATCTGTTCAATACAGAACCGACAAACAATGAACTGGGACTATTGACATTGAGACTATTTGTGAGAAAAGTAGACTTGGTAATTCGAAATAATCATTGATGATCCTGTTTACATCGAGTAACGTGACTCAGTAACATGGAAAATGCTACACCGTATACTCAACCATATCAAGTCAGTATGCCCTATAGATTAGACCATATACTTAGAATGCCTTGTCTTTCTGTGAGCAGCAGCACATACTACACATATTTCTACAAAAGATTTCTATGTCGTGTTTCAGTTTTTGGGTTGAGATTTTGGTTTTGAATTTCAGACACGGTTCAATCAAAAGAAACAGACATGCAATGTATGTATATATCCTCATTTTCTTATTATATTGTATAATAAACTCTCTTGTTGCACAGACTATTTTTTTCTAGCTATTCCAACCGTGCCATACACTTCACGGGGCTCCCAGGAGAAATACTCCCTCCGTTCGGAATTACTTGTCTCGGAAATGGATGTATCTAGAACTAAAATACGTCTAGATATATTCATTTCTACGACAAGTAATTCCGAACGGAGGGAGTACCTAATAGGCAAGTCTAACTTGGTCTTATTTATAAGATGTAGAAGCAAAGGGGTTGCTTTTTATTAACTATTATTATGCATAAGAATTTTATGTTTGTAACATATGTATTCATTTCATTTTTTTATTTTATTTTATTTATTTATTTATTTTTTATTTAGAAAAGGAGGATGTACCCCGACCTCTGTATCTGGACGATGCATGCAGCCATATTATTAATTATTTACAAAGACCATACAGGATGATACATCAATAAGCCAGAAGACACCATTTTGGCAACGCTGTTGCTACTCATATCCCTTTGATGAAGGCGTGCCGAATGTCCGAGCCTAATACCAAAGAGACATCGCACCAAAGCCTAACATCTAAAGCCGGGTGTCCCATCCAAGCCACTACCTAGATTGAGTCCCACACCGGTCTGGCACACTCCCAGTGAGCACCGCACGCTGCAACGGCCGTCACCTCCATCTTCCCTCGGTCCATCCTCAGAGCAGAACTGATGCACCGACCTTGCTCGGCCTCTCTGCCATCAACGCCACCATGACACCAGACAACTTCCTCCTCCTGCGCGAGTCCATCTCCAATACGCGCCCATCGCCGAACCTCCGCGGCGCCATTGCCGCCGGGATCCGCCGTCGGCCTTGCGGTTGATGTAGCACCGCTCCTCCAGTAGTCCCCTCCAACCAGCACTTGCTCCAAAACGATGCCCCCCAGGAGGGAGAACGACACCAAAGGCGCCGTCATCGTCCGATCCGGAGGCCCAGATCTAGAGTTTCCCCCAGAGCATCCCGAGCATGATGACGCAAACTGCAACGACGATGCCTCAACAAGTAAACGACATTGGAGACGCCTTCATCGTCCGCCATGACCGAAGTGGGTGCGATTGTCATCGGCAGTAGCGCCACCAGGCCGTGCACCGCCGGCGTCGCTGGTCCCTTGAACCTGAGCAAACTCCAAAAACGATGCCCTCAAGAGGAACTACGAAGCTAAAGCACCGCCTTCGCTCGATCGCAATGAGATCTAGGGTTCCCCCGGAGTTGCCCACGGTGTCAAGGACCCAGACAAGGGCGTCTCCGCCCAGTTGCCGGCGTGGCGCACCCGCCATCGTGCCGTCCACAACCCGGCGATCATGATCGGTAGCCAGCCACCGGGCCTCACGAACAAGTCCAACCACCGACGGAGCCGCGCCGCCGCACCCTGTTCCGCCGCTGCACGCACGTACCAGGAGCACCGGGCCGACGGCATCCGCCTGCAACCACCGCCGTCCCTTCCACCTCAGAGCTCGGCGAGACGCGCCGGGGCAGCGCCGCGCCATCGGCCACCACCCGATCTCCCAGTTCCAGAGGTGACGATGCCCTAGGAGCCGCGGCCCGCCGCCGCCAGATCCAAACGGGCTTTGCCCGGGGATGCGTTAGGTGGCGGAGGATGGGTAAACACTGGGAGGAGGGCTTGCGCCGGGGGGTGAGAAGCGCCGCCCGAGTCGCCCTGGAGGAGGACGACGCGGGGGGTGAGATGCGGAAAAAAAAATATGTATCCATTTCATGGCGACCAATGAGCAGCTCCTGGAATTACATAAATGCGAGTGTTTTAAAATAATGCATGATGCAGCACCTAACTAAGAATACTAGTGCATATACTGTTCTCATATGCCTTTATATAATCATGCTTTTTAACAGGTACGTCAGGAATGACAATGTCTACAACACAAACCATCAATCAGTTAAGAACTATGCTGGCAAGGCAATAGACGTATGGTGAACTAAGCCCTACCTTGACTCGTGCACCCTTTAACTCAACAAAGGGCGTCTTCAAGTGAGGCGACACCTCGTGTGGCCTGTTCTCAGCAATTGCTTCCACCATGAGTGGCAATAAGAACAGGATAGTTGTCTGCACCAGCTTGGCATACAAGGGAAAGAGGAACATCACCACAAGGGGGCTCTCGGTAACTACCTTGAAAGACTGTGCGCTTGGATTGAGTTGTCCACCACTTGGCACTTCCACCATGCCTGGGCCCGGCGCACAGAAGGTATACCTCGGAGCACGCCGTCGGCAATGTGCACCACGAGGCACTGAAGCAATCCAGCCCGTACAGAGCCCCGGAGCACGCCGGCAACAACGTGCACCGCGAGGCCCCGAAGTAGCCCAACCCAGTACAGAGCCCATCCGTATAGGAGGAACCCTCCGGCCGACGGAGCCAACAATGGCGACACATATGAGAGCTCAGCCTTGGTGGCCCACACGCCGTATGGGAGGATCACATCATGCGGCACGAGAAGTTGCGCAGGATCTGCACAGATGCAAGGTGTCTCCGCATAGCAGCATGTGTGTGGCGGCAAGGACATGCAACCACATGCAGATTTTGAGGAGCGGCACGAGCATCAGGCAATAGTTGATGCCAACGTGAGCTTCCCCTCCACTCCTGACTGCTCTCTCTCTCTCTCAATAATCTCCTCCTGATCTGGCTATTTATGCATCTTTGTATGTCATTGGTGCTCTTCCAATTTACAGGGATTATAGCAAACAACCGTAGGTGGGTGAGTTCTTTCTTCTTGAATGAAATTGTTCTACTAATTTCTCAATGCTCTGTTCATGACTTTGTTCTTGTTTTATCCTTTTATTTACTTTCCAGTTTTGATGCATTGGATATTGATTGTGGTAGTTTAGTGCAAAAATTGTGTAACACTTATTTGATTTTTCATGATAAATTAGGTGGAGTTGATGGGTGTTACTCTCACTCCTTAGCAAAGAGAATGAAGGGTCAACATTTACAGTCATGCTGTCCTGCACAATTCCTTGAAGAGATGTACAGTGATGATCCTCATAGCAGGCAAAACTCCTGTAACAAAACTTTTAGTGAGTACTACATCGGTCTGAATGCTGAAATACTATGCTTTGGAAAGAAGGCAAAAATGTTTTACCACTGAGTATGGGAAGTATAGACCAAAAAATGTAGTTTACAGTTTCCCTATTTTGTTAGATCGGCTAAGGTGGAAAAGCCCCGGCCTCGTATTCCCCTCCGCCCCTCCGCCCCTCCTCCCCTCCGCCGCGCGCCACTCCGGCGTCGGCGTCCACCACTCACCCCCTTCCCGCCGCGCGCTACTCCGGCGCCGGCGTCCACCTTCCGCCGAGCGGGCCGCTTGGCTCTGGCTCCCCCCTCCCCCTCCTTCACCCTCTCTCTCCTCCGCGCGGCTTCCATGGCGGCGAGCCCAAGATCGGTGACCTCCACGTTCCGGCCTCCTGGGGAGAGGCCGGTGGTCTCGGGGCTGGGGATCTCCTCGGAGTCCGGTGGCTCGGAGGTGGGAGGCCCTGGTGCGGCCCCCGCTGCGATGACGGGGCCGGGGCCGCTGGAGCTGGAGTGCGCGGGGGGCGCGGCGCGCTGGGACATGCCTCCTCCCTCCAAGAAGGAGCTCTGGAGGCGGCGCCATGGCTTGGCGGGTCAGGTGGAAGGGGGCCCGGAGACCGGGCGCGGTGGCATCCGGCGCGAGGTCTCACCGGAGATGAAAGACAAATGCTTTCGCTGCTTGGAGAAAGGACACTATCGCGCGGACTGCACCAACGACATCGTCTGCTTCCGCTGTGGTCTCTCCGGCCATGGCTCCAAGGACTGCAAACGCCCGCGGAGCCCCTCCCCTGTTGACGAGCTTCGACGGGACGCGGTGGCCAAGGTCGCCCGTCGGACCTCACCCGCCGCTGCTCCGGTACCGCGGCTCCCCCCCCTCGCCCCCCCCTCCCCCGCGGGCCCCTGCTTTGGTCCCGTGCTGGCCGCCCCTGGCGCCGCCGCGTCTCCAGGTGGCTCTGAAGCTGGAGGACGACCAGGATGCGCTCTGCATCACCACCAGATCCCCAATCGTGGCGGACCTGGAGAGGCGTCTCCAGTTCGCCATGGTTGCTTATGTGGGTGGAGCACGAAAGACGATCTCGCCGGAGAGGGTGCGGGGGATGCTGTGGAACAAGCTGGGCATCTCGCCGGAGCAGGTCTCAGTCCACCGCCACCGCCCGGAAGATTTTCTGGTTGTCTTTGCGTCGGCGGATCTCAGAAACAGAGTCTCTTCTTGTCCTTCGGTGGAGTTACAAGGCGACAAGCTCTACTTCAGGCCATGGAACCGGCAGTCACAGGCGGTGCACTCCATCGCCGGCTTCAAGGTCTGGCTAGAGCTCGAGGGCATCCCCCCCCATGCCTGGGATAGTTCGTTGGTTCAGGACCTGCTGGGCTCGTCGTGCTTGATCGGGGAGGTGGCGCCGGAAACCTCTTCGCGTGCCGACCTGGATTCATTCAAGATTTCCGCTTGGACGGCGGACCCGCAAACCATCCCTTCCCTCCGCTGGCTTGCGGTGCCGGAGCCCGGGGAGGAGCGGCCGCCGGCGTTTCTCCAGTACAAGGTTCTTATTCACCTGGATGCAGTGCTTGACCTCCGCGACGCCGGCGAACCATGGTTCCTTCACGGCTCGTCGGATAGCGGCCAAAGTGGTGTCCCCGAGCAAGATGGAGATGGGGGAAGCTCGGGCCCGAGGGCGCGCCGTGTGCCATGGCAGTTTGGGGTGCGCGACTCGCGCGGGTGCGGCACGGCCACCGGCGGCGTCTCCGGCCGTGCTCACGGCGTGGGAAACGGCAAGACTTCCACCCCTGCTTCTGATTGGCGCCTACCTCCGATGGGAGAGCCATGTGGGGCCGGCCTGGGGCCAGCAAGGGTGACGGCTGCGAACAGGATTTCCCGCAGGTTGTCGGCTTTTGACCGGTTGACCACGAAGGAAAGTTCGAGGGAGATTTCAAATGTGATGGGCGGGAAAGATGATGGAGATGCTCAGGCGGGTGCGGGGGCTGTTAGGATTGGGCATGGAAGGATGGCGGACCCACTGCCCACTCTAATCGCCTCGGATCCGCGACCCATCCAGGAGATGGGGCACGTGCCTGGTCATGTTGCCTCGGATCCGCGACCCAGCCAGGAGACGGGACACAGAGTGAGGATGATGCGGGCCCAAGCGCTAGCTACCTCGCTGCAACGGTCGGAGGGACCGGTGGGTCAGATCCCTGATAGGGCCAGGACGCAGCGCTCACCTGATAGGCTGCTAGCCTCCAAAGGGCAAAATCAAAGCGGGAACCAGGAAGGTACCACATCGAGTGGTGGGGAGAAGGACCAAGAAACTTACACTTATGGAGACCAGGCGCGCCCTTCCGACCGCGGTGATGGAATAAAGGAGGTGGAGCGGGGCCCGCTTGCCCGGGATGCTATCCTGGCGAATAGCGACAAAGATGCAGAGCGGGAACCGTGCAGTCCGGCACAAGACGACGAGGCGGTTGGTGGCAGGGTGGACGGCCAAAGCGAAGCTGCGCCCCGTCCGGCGTGTAGTGCGGGGCCCCACCACGATGGCTTCCGTGCCCATGCACATGCAGCGTTGGAAATGCCTACGTACGTGCGGCCGAGCTTGGGTTCTGGCCAAAGGGCTGAGGATTTGGGGGCGACAAACTTGCACTGCCAGACGCTGATATGCACGTCCAGGGATCAGGAGACAGAGGGGATGACTGCCAACGAGGCAGTGGCATACGGCAAGCTCAAGAGCTTTTGCTCGAACATCATCAAACGGCTTGCCCCACCCCTACTCAAGGAGATGCAAGCAACCCAACTTCGCCCCGAGGCTAAGCCCTTCACGCCAAAGAGAACCACTAGAGCCTCAAAGAAGAGCACGGCGAGCAAAAAACCAAAAGACACGCCGGTGGAAAATGTTCTCCTCCACGCGCTTGGCATGGCGCCCGGCGACCTTGAGGTTGACGAGGGAGTGGTGCACGAGCTCAAAGAACTCTTCGACTCTCCGCTACGCGAGCAGCATGTGCGAATCTTCGCGGCGCTCTTTGGCAAAGCGTTGCCGTCGTCCGAAGAAATGGAGGCCCAAAACGCGGTGGTAGTGTGTGCGTAGTGCTGATGGCCGATCGGAGTTGGTGCACTGTCCTTATGGATCCACATCCCAAGATTCTATGCTGGAATGTTAGAGGTCTTAACAACCCAGCTAAACGTAAGGCGGTTAGGGAGTTTGTGCGCGGATTAGATGTTAATCTCATTTGCTTCCAAGAGACCAAGATGGATGTAATCGATAGCTTCATTGTGATGCAATGCATGGGGCCATCCTTTGATGGTTTTGCTTACTTACCGGCGGAGGAAACCCGGGGGGGAGTTCTGCTAGCTTGCGACAGCTCGGTGATTGATGTCGAGGCTATCCAGCTTGACACTTACTTCATCACTGGCAGAGTTCGTACCAAGATTGGAGAGCCATGGTGGATCTCGGTGGTCTACGGACCCCAAGGAGATGATCGTAAGTGCCAGTTCCTGGAGGAGCTTAGACTCAGACGCACGATCTGCCCGGGTGCTTGGCTGCTGCTCGGAGACTTCAACATGATTCTCAGAGCCGCTGAAAAGAACAACAACAACTTGAACAGACACATGATGTCCAAGTTCAAGGATTTTGTGGATGACCATGAGCTTCGCGAGATGTACATGCATGGGAGGAAATACACTTGGTCTAACGAGAGAGACACGCCCACTATGACGAAGATTGATCGTGTCCTCATGACGGTGGATTGGGAGCTCCTAAATGCGAGTCACCTGCTCTAGGCGCTGTCCACGGGCGTCTCGGATCATGCTCCGCTACACCTCACCACGAGTGCTGACTTCTGCCCCCAAAAACGGTTTAGATTTGAGCTCTTTTGGACTAAACTTGAGGGCTTTGAGGAGGCGACGCGGGATGCTTGGACCTGCGACCCCAGGATCGTGGATCCCTTCAAGAGGCTGGATGCGCTCTTGCGGAACTCGGCAGTGGCCCTACAAGCGTGGGGGCAGTGAAAGATCGGTAATGTCAAGCTCTTGATGAGAGTGGCCACCTGGCTCATTCAAAGACTCGATCTTGCGCAAGAGAATAGGGATCTTACCACTGCTGAGCGGTGGTTAAGACGATCCCTCAAGCATGCTCTGCTAGGTATGGCAGCTCTAGAGAGGACCATTGATCGGCATCGATCCAGGTTGAAATGGATCAAAGAGGGCGACGCCAACACGAAGCTTTTTCAAGCGGTGGCTAATGGCAGGAGAACTAGAAACTACATCGCCAAAGTCAAGCTAGGAGACAACATCATCACCGACCAGGATGGAAAGCTGGAGGCGTTTACGGAGGCGTATGAAAGAATGCTTGGCTGTGCGCACTCACGGATACACACCCTCAACCTGCATTACTTGGGATTTCAGGCCAATGACTTAAGCTGTCTGGAAGAGATGTTCACTGAGGAGGAGGTTTGGCAAGTGATAAAGGAGCTTCCACCTGATAGAGCCCCAGGACCTGATGGGTATATTGGGGCCTTCTTCCAAAAAGCTTGTCTTATCATAAAACATGACGTCATGGCAGTGTTGATGAAGCTTTTCGTGGGAGACTCCAGAGGTTTTGCGAAAATGAACAAGGCTTCCGTCATACTCATCCCAAAGAAGCCGGAGGCCCAGGAGATTGGTGATTTCAGGCCGATAAGCCTGATTCACAGCATCCCGAAGCTCTTCGCCAAGATCCTGGCGAATCGGCTCAGACCACAAATGAAGGACTTGGTGGCTTCAAACCAGTCGGCGTTCATTAAAGGAAGGCACCTGCACGATAACTTCTTGCTGGTGCGGCAGGTGGCGAGGAAAATACATGCTAGACGCTCCCCAGGCGTATTTTTGAAGTTGGACATCTCCAGAGCGTTTGACTCCCTCTCCTGGCCTTTCCTTTTTGAGGTGCTGAGAGCTAAGGGATTTGGGTGGAGATGGATGAACTGGATGGCAGCCCTTCTGAGATCGTCTAGCACTAAGATGGTGATCAATGGTATGCAAGGGAGGAAGTTTATGCATGCCTGCGGTCTGAGGCAAGGGGACCCGATCTCGCCCATGCTCTTTGTCATTGCCATGGACGCCCTCTCGGCTCTAATGTGCAAGGCCTTTGAGGTAGGCGCGCTCTCTGCCCTCCCTGGGATCTCACCGTTGCAGTGTGTCTCCATCTATGCGGATGATGTGGCTATGTTCATTAGGCCCTCCGCACGCGACTTGGCGACGACCAGGAACATCCTGCAGGCGTTTGGGGAGGCATCGGGACTCAAGGTCAACTATCATAAGTCTTCGGCTATAGTCATCAGAGGCTCCGAGGAGGACCGGGACAGAGTGGCGGCTATGCTTCGTTGCACTAGTTCAGAATTTCCATGCAAATATCTGGGGCTTCAGCTGGCGATCAAGAATCTTACTCGAACGGACTGGCAACCCATGTTGGACAAGGTGAGGCAATGGCTGCCCGGATGGCAGAGAGGTTTGATTCAGAGGCCCGGGCGGCTGGTTCTGGTGCAGTCGGTGGTGGCGGCCAGACCGGTGCATCACCTCATGATCACGGAGGCACCTGATTGGGTCTTTGAAGAAATGAACAAGTGGATGCGATCCTTCTTTTGGGCCGGGAAGGACAAGTGCAATGGAGGACAATGCTTGGTTTCCTAGGATCAAGTATGTCGCCCAAAAGTGCATGGCGGCTTGGGCATCAAAAACCTAAAGTGGCAGGCGATTGCGCCGAGAGTCAGATGGGAATGGCTTAAAAGGACCGATGCCCAACGCCCATGGCAAGGTCTACCCCTGATGAAAGATGAGGAGGCAAAAGAGGTGTTTGATACACTGATCAACATCACGGCAGGATCGGGAGAACGGGTGCTTTTCTGGAAGGATAGATGGATACATGGCATGGCGGTGGCCGACATTGCACCCCTGGTGGCTACCAAGGTCCCTACCAGGACGGCCAACAGACGTACGGTGAACCAGGCCATGACGGACGCCAGCTGGGAGCATGATTTTGAGGCACCCACCTCCTTCACGGCCCTCATACAACTCATGCACCTCAGACTTGCCGTCAATTCGGTGGAGAGGGACACGGCCCAGCCCGACATCTTCGCTTGTCCGCTCACCTCATCTAGTGCCTACACTGCCAAATCGGTGTACCAATACTTATGCTCTGAGATGATTAGATCCCCTACCGCGGAATGTACTTGGAAGAGCTGGGCACCGCTTAAATGCAAGCTCTTCATCTGGCTCGCTTTAAGGAAGAGGGTGTGGACGTCAGACCGGAGAGCGAGGCATGGACTTCAAGACAACCCGTCGGCATGCTTCACATGTTTGCAGGCGGAGGACAATATAAGTCACATCATAGCGAGTTGCACTTATGCCCAGGAAGTTTGGCACAGAGTGTTCGATCTTCTTCGGATAAATGTGCAAGGGCCTCGGATCACAGATGAGCTTGAAGTGTGGTGGCTGGCTTCGCGCACAACATTCAAGGGTGCTGAGCGGAGAGGTTTTGACACGCTGGTGGCGGCAGTCACATGGGCCCTATGGAAGCAGCGAAACGCAAGAGTGTTCAACAAGACTCACGAGCAACAAACGGCCGCTAATCTCCCAAGGATGATCCTCGACGACATAGCGGAATGGAGGAGGGCTGGGGTGGGCGTTGGAGGTTTGCAAAGATTTGTGAGAAGTTAGCTAGGGTAGTTGGCGTAGGAGATGCGTGTGTTGTCCAAGGTGTTCGCACCAAGGCACTATCTTGTATGTAAACCTTCTTTCCTTCTATAAAGCTATGGTACGCCTTTGGCGTACTCTCAAAAAAAAAAAGATCGGCTAAGGTGTTGATTTGTTGCTTCATGTCAGCGATATGTAATCAACGGTCAGGAAAGCATACTACTCCCTCCGTTCCTAAATATAAGTCTTTGGAGAAATTTCACTATGAGCCACATACGGATGTATATAGATGCATTTTAGAAATTTCACTCATTTTGCTCTGTATGTGGTCCATAGTGGAATCTCTCCAAAAACTTATATTTAGGAACGGAGGGAGTAGTATATTGCAATTCCAAAAGTAAGAAAAATAAGAAGGATGCCCAAACCTATAGATTTGTAATTAACATTTAGCACTACATGTTGTCGCTGGATCATTCTGCCATGTAATGTTCTTATACATTTTTTTAAATTCAGATTTCTCAGCGGGTTAATCATATTTTCAACTAAAAATGCTTCCTTAACTAATCTATACATGTTATACAAATATGATTTTTTTTCAAACTCAGATTTCTCAGTGTGATAAACATATTTTCAATATAGCATGATTTAACACATGGGCCTTCTATTACCAATATAGTATATGTTGTTGCAAAATGAAACTATTTTCATTGACAACATGGCTTTAGTGGGTCTCTGCGCTATTTGGCGCAATGGGTCAACTAGTTCTTAGAAAAAGCGAGTCCACCTGGTTTTCATCGCAATTATGATGAAGATATTACAATGATTGGTGTTTCACCTATTGATTTTTTGTTTAGAAATATAAAACTTGATGATAATGGAACTGATGAAGAGTCAACTGTAGCTAGAAGGTTCCCAAGTGTTTAGAGGGTGATTATCTTCATGATTTTTTTTGATAAAAGTGGGTTTGGAGATGTCAAAACTTTACACAGTGATGTGCCATCTACTTTTGATTTCGAAGACTTTACTTATGATAGTTGTTCTATAATTGAGTGTATTTCCTTGTTGGAATCCATGCTAAGTCACCCAATGCTTACGAAAAATTAAGGACTTTACTAAACATATCATAGAAGTGATGATGAAGGCTATAGAAGAAAAGCTAGAATTAGAAGTTTCCATACCTAGATAATTATATGATGAGTGGTAACCTACCATGACAGTTAAGGTTAAAAATTATGAGTGTAATGCTTTATGTGATTTGGGTGCTTGGTTTTACCGATATGGATGAATGTTCTCTTAGTTTGCACTTAGCGGATTCCACCATTAAGAAACCATTGGGTACGATAAATGATGTTTTTATTCTTGAAAAATATGAATTATGTACCTGTTCATTTCATTGTGCTTGATATTGATTGCAATCCAGCTTGTCCCAATAATACTTGGTAGACCGTTCTTACGTATCATAGGTGCTATCATTGATATGAAAGATTGAAATATAAAATTTCAATTTCCATTATAGAAGGGTATGGAACACTTCCCTAGAAATAAAATTAGGCCACCATATGAATCCATTACGAGGGCTACATATGGCATTAATTTTAAAGATGACAACACTTGAAACTACGCATTACGCCTTGCTAGGGCATAACACAATTGTGCTAGTTGGGAAGCAACCGAATAGTTATCTTAATTTTTCTTGCACTTTTTCTTTTGTTTTTTGCGTGCACATAATTATGCTACTGTTATGGTTGTGTTTTGTATTTTAATTAGTATTTGTGTCAAGCAAAAGCCTTTGGGATGATTTGGTTGATAGTTGACTTGATTTTGTGCGAAAAACTGAAAGTTTTGCGCTCAGTCAAAAAAAAAATCTAAAACTCACTGGAGCGTGCTAATTTTATGAAATGTGTACACATGATGTATATAGAAATTTCCCATGTTGTCCTAAATTTTCAGAATTTTTAGAGTGAAGAATGGTCATTGTTCGAATCACTACAGAGTGTTATGTTTTTGACAGATTCTGTTTTCGTTGCGTCGTTTGCTTGTTTTGATGAATCTATGGATTGTATCGTGGGGCATAAGCCATGGTGAAGTTAGAATACATTATTTATAATGCAATAATAAAATATGAATGGGTTTACAACATCACTAAAAGTGGTAATTTGCTTTATTATACTAATGGATCTCACGAAGATTTTGTTGAGTTTTGTTTGTTAAAATTTTCAAGTTTTGAGTGAGATCATGATGGATAATGGAATAACGAGTGGCAAGATCCAAAGCTTTGGGATTCCCAAGGCACTCCAAGGTAATATCCAAGGACTCCCAAGCATCTAATCTTGGCGATTCCCCGGATGAAATCCCCTATTTCTTCTACCAACTATATCGATAATATTACTTGGAGCTATATTTTTTCTCATCGCATGATATGAATTTTGCTTGGAGCGTCGTGTATTGTATGAGTCTTTGCTTCCTTTTCTTTTTAGGTTGTCACAATAATCCTTGCTGGACACACCTATTTGAGAGGGAGACACATTTGTCATGATTTATTAGAATACTTTATGTGCTTCACTTATATCTTTTGAGCTAGGCAGTTGCTCTAGTACTTCACATATATATTTTGGAGCACGGCGGTGATTATATTTTGAAGAAATAGATGAACTCTAATGCTTCAGTTACATTATTTTGAGAGTCAATAATAGTAATGGTAATATGCACAAGATATGAATTTGGTCCTAATGTGATGGATATTCAAGATGGATGTAATACAAACTTTCATGAAGATCACTTATGATAAGTTTGATTCCTTGCAATAGTTTTGCAATATGAGGATGATAATATGTGGGTTATGCTAGTGAGTAATTATGGTTTAGTAATAATATTGGTGTTAAGGTTTGTGATTCCCTATGCATACACGTAAAGTCAATAGTTATGCAACGAATTTATATCCTACTTATGGTGCATTATTCAGTGTTAGTGATTCTCAATGCATGTTTATGTCCATTTTTGTTTTCTGGTTGGTTGCTTCTCAATCTATTTTCCAGCCTCCATTTGCACTAAGCAGGAATGCAGCTTGTGCATCCATTTCCTTAAACCTAAAGTTGTGCCAAATGAGTCCATCATACCTACCTATATGCAGTATTTACATGCCGTTCCAAGTAAATGTGCATGTGCCAACTCTAATCATTCAAAAAACTATTTGTTTTGTGTGCCTGTACCGCTCATGGACCAACAGGGGGTGGTAAATATCTTTCATACTAGATGTGTTATTCTCACGATGAGTGTTCATTCACTTGTCATTGCATGAGAATGTGGCAGATAATAGGGATACTGTCACGGCCAAGATGCGATTCTATCTCGATCACTAGATAAAAACTTGTGATTGAGGCACAACCGCATTTCAGGCGCTTAGCAAGATGGATATCCCAGACTACGGATAGAAACACAAGAAAACACACGACATCCATCCTGCCGACCAGGAACCTATCCCAAGATCGACAAAGAAGAAGAAAGAACTCCAACACAAGTAAACATCCCTCTCACTTCAAGTCATTGGAAACCTGCACCTGCAACTGTTGTTGTCGTATCTGTGAGCCACGAGGACTCAGCAATACCATAACCATGGGTATCAAGACTAGCAAAGCTTAATGGGTATGGAGAGGGTAAGTGGTGAGGTTGCAGCAGCGGCTAAGCATATGTATGGTGGCTAACTTACGAGTACAAGAATAAGATGAGCATCTACGCAAACAGTCGCAAACTAGTAATGATCGCTAAAAGACCCTAAACTACCTACGAGTCAAACATAACCCCACCGTGTTCTCTTCTCAAAATGAAAAGACACGGTCATGGTTACTCACATGGTTGGTGCGTTTTAGTTCGGATCATCTATCAAGTTTTCTACAACTGGACATTAACAAATTCCAATCTGCCACATAACCGCGAACACGGCTTTCGAAAGATCATAACCCTGCAGGGGTGTCCCAACTTAGCCCATCACAAGCTCTCACGATCAGCAGAGGTAAAAACTCCTTATCTTAGGGACAACCCGATCAGACTCGGAATCCCGGTGCACAAGACATTTCGACAATGGTAAAACAAGTCCAGCAAGACCTCCCGGCGTGCCAACACCCTGATAGTAGTAGTGCGTATCTCGTCTCACGCTATGTCCGGATTGTCCAAAATTCCGGTAGACGAAAATACCATAGTTGCCCCTGGCAGTCACCAGCAGTTGACAGGTTTGGACCAACACTCATGAGGAGCACTGGCCCGGGTTGTAAATTAAGTCCTCGGGGTCCGAAAAGTCTCAATGCAAGTTATTTAGTTGTGGCAAATGGTAAAACCAAAAATGGGCCTTGCTGGAGGAGTTTTATTCAAAGCGAACTATCAAGGGGTCCCCATATACCCAACCGCGTTAGGAACGCAAAAATCAAGGAACATAACACCGGTTTATCGGTTCTTAAGGCGGCATGTGTGGAACAAAACACCGAGCAAAAGTCCAAGCCTTCCACCCATTGCCAAGTATATAGGTGCATTAATTATAGTAAATGACATTGTGATATTCCAACAACCAAGTTCCAACATGGAGCAAACTTCATCTTCACCTACAACTAGCAACACAATAAGAGGGGCTGAGCCAGCGGTAACGTAGCCAAACAACGGTTTGTTGGGATGGTGTCAAAGGTTAGAAGTTTCATGGCAACAAGAGAGGCTGACAACAAAAGATAGGTAGCGTGACATATAGCGATAGCATCGAGACAACTAGCATAGCAATGATAGTAATGAGATCCAAGGTGACGGTCATCTTGCCTGAGATCCCACAAGGAAGAAGATCGAGTCAATGAAGAAGACGAAGAAGAACCAAGCGTAGTCGGACGAATTCTCACGATCGCAACGAAACAAGCACTAACGAGAAGAAGCAAGCAACACAGTAAACACACAACATATAACAAGACAAGATGCTCAACCAAGTGTGATGCATGACAATGCTACATGATGCAAATCATGGCAAGGGATAAAGCATACAAGAACAACACAACCAACCAAGTTTAAATGTGGTCGGAAACAACATATAACAATTCCGGCAAGTCCTCATATGCAAATTTCAAAATTGGTCCAGATCTGAACAAACCTTATATTAAAGTTGTTAAACATCAAGTTAACATGCACCATTATGATCTATCGAAATTATAGTCAAGTTACATATAAAGTTCACTTAATTCGGAGCTACGGCCTAGAAGATATGAGCAAAAAAAAGTCAAGCATGGCAAAGATGCAAGATGCATTCAAACAACAAGGAAACACACTCCAAACAGGTATACAACATGTTATTATGCATCTACATGCAAAAACAAGCAAGTTTCATATAGGACATGCTCAAATCGGAGCAACGGTTCATCACATACGCATGGAACTAGTTTGAAGCACAAACTGTCCAAAACAGCAAGTCGGCATATAGTTGACATCAAAACAACATGCTACAGGAACATTTCATGGCATCAAAGGGCATGGCAAGCATGTACATGTCAAGCACTACAAGCATGATCACTGAGCTACTACCAAACACCACTAGAACATGCTCAAAGCATCATGGCAAGATTGCAAAAGATAACAGATTCACAGACTTAGTGAAATAAACTAAACATGGCAGCAACAACGACAAGTAGGCATGTTTGCAAGCTTGTGCAACTCATCTCAAAGCATATCATGGCAAGTGAATATAACCAACAACAAGAAGACATGTTTATGCAGCTAGTCATGGCAAGAACATGGTCATAGGATGCATAGAACACTAGCTATTCACATGGCAAAACCGAACTTGCTGATAACCGGCTGACAGAAACATTTTATAGCAATTTGAGAGCAAGAAATAAACAAGCTACAACAACCTATAATTGCAAACAAGGGCATGGATGGATAGATCATAACATGGACTTCAAGGCATGGTCATTGGACAATCCAAAACATGCATGGATATGAGTGGGGCATCAAGCAAACATGGCATCACAATATAACAGTTTCAGACTTTGCAGTTTTCAACAAGTCTCAGGAAACAACAAACAGCGAGTAGGTCACTTTGCAATCTTGTTGCACTCACCACAAGGCATATCATGAAAAGTGGATTGCACCACATCAAAGATGACATGATTGTGCTCCTAACATATGTTGACATGTTGCTCAAACAAAAATCACACATAAAGATATGAAAAAGATAAATCAACATCTCACAATAGTTTTCAGCACTTAACAACAACATGCACTCTTGCAACGAGGATTAACATGTCAATATGGATCCTAACATGCACGCAAATGTAACCAACGTGTAGAGCACAGAGAGACAAACATTTTGACATATCATCTGCTCAATTTGGGTAAACGTGCACAAAGTTACAAGCATCACAATATGCACACATGATGTTGAAATCTCAGGACTTAGCAGTTTTTTTGACTTAGGAAAAAAACATAACGAGCGCAAAATAACTATTCGTCGCTCGGGCGGGGATTAGACGGGCGGAGCTCACCATGGGCTACGGCCTAATTCGGACGAGGAGGCAGGCCGGGCGCTGGGCCTTGGTGGCCGGCGGGACCTGGGGCCCGGGAAGGCCAAGCGGCCCACGTGCGATGGAGGGGGTGCTCGTCTCAACTTCCTGACGAGGCAAAGGTTTGACGGCGTCGGATGGTGCCGGCGGCGAGCTGGCAAAGGCGGGGCGGTGGCGGATCCGACGGGAACGACCGGGAATCGAGTGGATTCGGTCGTTGGGGCTCGGATCTGAGCAACGGCGGCGACTGGTCGGAGCTCCGACGATGGGCGCCAAGGATCCGAGACAGCGGCGGCCATGGCAGGCTCTAGACAGGGAGATGGAGAGATTAGGGGAGAAGAGGAGGAAAGGGAGGGGGAGGAGACGGGGTGAAGACGACCTGCTCCGGGCGGTGGAGGCGGTCTCCGGTGACCGTCCGACGGTGCAAAGGCAGCGAGCGGATGGGGCAACGACGGCGGCTCAACCGCGGTGGCACAGGGCCTCGGGAGCTCCCGCTGGGAGGAACACGAGCGAGAGAGCCAGGGGCGCGCGGCCCGAGGTGGGTTGCGGCGATGGTGCTCGGGCCCGGGAGGGCTCGAACCGGGCCTCGACGGGCTGCGGGAGGTGGGAGAGCGCTGGGGATCGTGGGAGCGCTGCCGGGTGATACGTTCAAAACGTATCTATAATTTCTGCTTGCTCCATGCCTCTTTTGTGTGATATTGCTATGATATTTATACACTTCCATACACTTTTGATCATATTTGGACTAACCTATTAACTTAGTGCACCCCAGTGCCAGTTTCTGTTTTCTGCTGTTTTTGTATTTTAGGTTTTCACGTTACGAGAACTGCCAGAAAAATCCCGGAAAAATTATATAAAAAATAAGTGTTCCTGAAGCTTCCCAGCTGCCAAAGTACAGCCGGAGGGGGGCCACCAGGGCTCCAGGCGCCCTGGTGGCACGGGCCCCCCTGGCCGCACCGGGGGGGGGGGGGGCGCCTGGGCCCCCCGAGCCTCCGCTGATGCCCCCCTTTGGCATATATTTATATCGTGTCCCGAAACCCTCGAGACGGGAACCCTTTTTCGCGATCTCATCTCTGTTCTGCCGCCGCCGCCGCTTCCAAGATCGGGAGCACCAGGAGAACTCTTCCCGGCACCCTGCCGGAGGGGAGGATCACCACCGGGAGCCTCTCCACCACCATGGACGCCTCCCGGATGAGTTGTGAGTAGTCTCCCTTGGACCATGGGTTCATGACCAGTAGCTATGTGATGTTCTCCTCCCGTTCTTGTGCTTCACTAATTAGTCCTCGTGAGCTGCCCTACATGATCGAGGCACATATGTAATCCTTATGCTGTTGCTATGTTGAGTTTGCTGGGATCCGATGGATTGTGAGATTATGTTCAGATTGTGTTTGAGTAATATATTTGATCTACCTCTTTTATATTTATGTTTGTAAGTAATTCTTGCATGTTCTCCGTTGTTATTTATTGCTTTGGCCAAGTAATAGGTAGTGACTCCAAGAGGGAACGTTATGCTTGATTGTGGGTTCATGCCCCTCCATGACTAGCTTGAGTAACAGAAACATGAGTCTAGGGGATGTGCTGTTGCCACAAGGGGGAAAACAACGGTGCTTGTGCCCGCGGGTGCAAGGATTGTTTACTTTACGCAAAGTTCTTTTAATGCAGTTGTCTGTTGCTTTGAGTTTACACTATGGGTGGGACTCGCAACTTAATACCAGCGAGATGTTCTGGATAGATATCTCAAGGTGGATGATTAGTAGTAGATGCAGATGGATTTCGGTCTACTTGCCTTGGCGTACCGCCCATGCTTTGAACCTCTACCTTTCTTGTAACATAGTTAGCATTGGTTTGCGCACATAATTCTGTTAATTGCCCAGCTATAATTCGTTCACCTCACATAGTTGTTTTATCGTCTTTTGGGAGAGTGACATCACTAGTGAACATCATGGGACCCCGGTCCATATTACCATCACTGATCACATCCGCTATTTACTTTACGCTTTTACTTACTATTGCAGCATTACCTATCACTATTATCACTTGCGTTTGATCCTTTGTAAACTACAAGGCCGGAGAGATTGACAACCTCTCTGTACTCGTTGGGAGCAAAGTTATTTGTATCTGTGTGCAGGACCACGTTGATTGCTAATATCTGGCGCCGTTAGCAGTTGACACCTTCTTGTTGAAACTGGGAGTCTCAGGGAAATCGATCCTTGGTATCTTTGCCAAGGGAAAACTTCCGCTACACTGCATCTCAAACCTTCCACTTGGGTAACCACCGAGGGGCGAGAAGCCATCAAGCAAAGTTTTCTGGCGCCGTTGCCAGGGACTCCACTCTTCAGGATAGGGGAGTTGCACGCTATCTTTTACCTTTGCTTTTTAGTCTTGTTAGTTTACCTTTCAGTTTTTTTTGCTTTAGTATCTTTTATCAAAAATCACAAAAATAGTTATTTCATTCTCTAGTTGTCATTATGTCGGGTCCTTTTGTCTTTGGCAAGGCAGAGGTTCTCACCTTTAAACAAAGAGGTGGGGAAAGTCTAAAATATGCTTGGTATAGAATTAATGATTCTCAAAAAAGAGCCACCAAGAAGCAATCTACTACTATCCTGCTTAGAAATTTTTATGTTGGAATTACTTCTTGGAATAGGTTTATTCTAGATACTGCTATCAATGGAAATTTCCTAGAGGCCCCAGTTTGGGAGTCTCTTAGTATTATTGAAAATCTTGTTGGGAATCCCCCTGTTGTTAGCATTCAAGAGGACATCACCCTAGCTCACATTATGAAAAAACTTGAAAAGATAGAGCTAGAGATGCCAAGCATTAATAAGATGAACGAGATGGATCGTAAGATCCAAGGGAATTTGAATAGACTTGATAGCTCCATGCAAAAAAAATTCAAAACTTTGGAGACCATCAAATCCCATGACTTGGACTCTTCTAGGATAGACAAGATTGAGGAAATCTTTGATACTCTAGGAACTACTTTCTCCTCAATCAAAAAAAAAGGTAGAAACTCCGGCAAAGAAGGAGCCTAAGTTCGTTCATGTTCCAAAGGCTCCCCGTTCTAAAAGTAATCCATCTATTGCCAAAGGGGTTGAAACTGTAAAGACTTTGGAAGAAACACCTCTCTTTGATGAATTTATAAATGAATCTTCCCTTGACTTTTATCCTTTTGGTCTTCTCCCTAGAAGTATCTCTATGAGGCCTTTATTTGAAAGTCCTCTTAAGACTAGTTGTATTATTGAAGAGCTTTTTGATGATCTTGATGATGGTTCAATTGATACAACTTGACCTCTATGCATTATGCCTAGCTTAAAGGCATAAAAGAAAGCGCTTTTGGGAGGCAGCCCACATGAATAAATTTTTATTTTTCTTTTGTTGTGTCATGATGTTGTTTACTACAGTAGCATCATCATTGTATCTTTGCTTTTCAACTTTGTGCCAAGTGTAGCCTCTGATTGCAAGAAAGTTCAAAAGTTGTGACGTGCTGTCCAGGAAATAGATTCTGTCCTTGGATAGAAAAATTCGTATAAAATCACCAGTTAATCTTTTTGGTCTGAATTTTTTCGACAGCGTGCTCTATACAATTGTCTTTCGTGCATCTGTTTTGAGTTTTTTTATTAGAGTTGCAGAAGTGCCCCGAAAAAATCATTTACTATCTGCTGTTCTGTTTTTCACAGATACTGTCATGTTTTGCCTTACCTTCATTTTGCAAACCTAGAGCTTGCTTTTTCTTTGCAAAAACCTTTTGGCAATCTTGAGAAACAGTAGACCTTCAAGAATATCCTTATTTCCAGCAAGGAACAATTATTTTATTAAGGGTACTAACCTCGCTACTCAGATTATGATGAGCTATGTATGAAGGGAGTTTTCAAGTGTGCGAGGGAAGATGATAAAAAGATTCAGGAGTGTCAAGCGCTCAAGCTTGGGGATGCCCCCATGCACCCCCAAGAAATATTCAAGAAGACTCAAGCTTCTAAGCTTGGGGATGCCCCCGTGCATCCCCTTCTCCATCAACATTATCAGTTCGTCTTTCGTTCCACTATATTCTTATCACTTCATGTGTTATGTGCTATGCTTGGATCGTCTTGCTTTTAGTTTTCCTTTTTAGTTTTCCTTAGCTTTTCATAATGAGTCGGAACTCAGCTTTCTTTATGTGGGAGAGAAACACGCTCCACTTCTACCTAGAACATAACATAGAATTTTCATGTCTATCTTTGGTGTGTGTGTTCTTTGTCTTTCAATAGCTGCTATCATGCTTAGCTTTTAAGTTTTCATGCTTATCTTTTTAAAAGAGCTTTCGTTTAGTTGGTTGCTTGAACTCTCTTTATTTATCATGATTATCTTATTAAGAGAGTTTGCTTCCGTGGCACTGGTTGATATGTCTATGATAAAGATGCTACGTGCATAATGGTGCTTAGTAGTTCATGTTTTCTTATGGTTAGTCTCAAATAGCTGGGGGGTTTCCAATGTGTTATTGGAATACCAACATGATTTGTTTGCCTATGATGTGGTATGGTTTAGTAATATCTTCCTTCGAGAATTTATTTTGATTGACTTGGCGTATGCTCACGCATATTTAAGACTGTAAAGAAAGTCTGTCAAGCCGTGATGATCTTTTGTTTCTGAGTAGCGATATAACTACCATGCCTGATTCAATGTTGCTTTGTCGCTCTGCATGATTATGACCGTCATTGCTCTCTTAGTTGGTCGCTCCTAGTCTTTTGCTAACCTCCACCTGTACTAAGCGGACTGACTGCTTGTGCATCCAAATTCCTTTAAACCAGTTATGCCATATGAGTCCACCATACCTTCCTACATGGTATTTACCTGCCATTCCTAACGAAGTCTTTCATGTACCATCTCGAAATTATTCAAAAAGAAAAAATGCATTCCTATTTTGTGCCTCTGTTTTAAGTCCATGAGGAAGTAGTAGTTAATTCATGATCTTTTTAAGTTGGACAAGCTTCACCCCGGGATTGCATGTATAATGTGCAAACCCATAACACGAGAAGGAACTGGCATTGAGTGCGCCCGGCTCAAAATTAATATAACAAACAAACCCTCCTTCATGCTTTGTTCATGAGAAATCAGAAAACATTGGCACTGATAAACAAAGGAGATTAAGAGGACGTGATCGTCCTCATTCGGGAGCCGTTCCTCGAAACTTGTCCATCTCAAGAAGTGATTGAGTTATCTGCTAGCATTCGTTGACGAAACATGCATGATCTAAGAAAATAATAATTATTACCTCTATTTTTTAAAACCAAGAGCTCTGGTACATGTTTTGTCTTTGTTTTCGACTACAGATTTTCAACCTTGCCAACAAAAGCCACGGTTCGAGAGTCTCCACCTTCTTTTAAAGCACCAACTACTGAGAGCATGATTGTCATTCTGAGTGTAATGTGCATTGTCCCAAAGTAGCATTGTCTTTCGCATGATTGTGATATTGTTTATTTTAAAATCATTGTATCTAGTCATCACTTAAACCTTGGAGGTGCCCCTGCATTTATGTTTTGCTTCACTAAAGGGGGCAAGCGAGATATCACTTTATCATATTTGCACATCATGCTCATTACAAATCTATTTGATGTTTCAATACCATATTGTAAAAGTTTCAGTTCTTTGTGATTTTCTCATGAGGCAACTTAATTACTACAGATTCATTGTCTCAGTAAGCTTTGGTCATATGACTATGAAAAATCCTTATATGGTTAATAGCATGTCACCACAGAAATTATTCTTGTTATCATTTACCTACTCGAGGACGAGCAGGAATTAAGCTTGGGATGTTGATACGTCCAAAACGTATCTATAATTTCTGCTTGCTCCATGCCTCTTTTGGGTGATATTGCTATGATATTTATACACTTCCATACACTTTTGATCATATTTGGACTAACCTATTAACTTAGTGCACCCCAGTGCCAGTTTCTGTTTTCTGCTGTTTTTGTATTTCAGGTTTTCGCGTTACGAGAACTGCCAGAAAAATCCCGGAAAAATTATATAAAAAACCAGCGTTCCAGAAGCTTCCCAGCTGCCAAAGTACAGCCGGAGGGGGGCCACCAGGGCTCCAGGCGCCCTGGTGGCGCGGGCCCCCCTGGCCGCGCCGGGGGGGCGCCTGGGCCCTCCGAGCCTCCGCTGATGCCCCCCTTTGGCATATATTTATATCATGTCCCGAAACCCTCGAGACGGGAACCCTTTTTCGCGATCTCATATCTGTTCCGCCGCCGCCGCCGCTTCCAAGATCGGGAGCACCAGGAGAACTCTTCCCGGCACCCTGTCGGAGGGGAGGATCACCACCGGGAGCCTCTCCACCACCATGGACGCCTCCCGGATGAGTTGTGAGTAGTCTCCCTTGGACCATGTGTCCATGACCAGTAGCTATGTGATGTTCTGCTCCCGTTCTTGTGCTTCACTAATTAGTCCTCGTGAGCTGCCCTACATGATCGAGGCACATATGTAATCCTTATGCTGTTGCTATGTTGAGTTTGCTGGGATCCGATGGATTGTGAGATTATGTTCAGATTGTGTTTGAGTAATATATTTGATCTACCTCTTTTATATTTATGTTCGTAAGTAATTCTTGCATGTTCTCCGTTGTTATTTATTGCTTTGGCCAAGTAATAGGAAGTGACTCCAAGAGGGAACGTTATGCTTGATTGTGGGTTCATGTCCCTCGATGACTAGCTTGAGTGACAGAAACATGAGTCTAGGGGATGTGCTGTTGCCACAAGGGGGAAAACAACGGTGCTTGTGCCCGCGGGTGCAAGGATTGTTTACTTTACGCAAAGTTCTTTTAATGCAGTTGTCTGTTGCTTTGAGTTTACACTATGGGTGGGACTCGCAACTTAATACCAGCGAGATGTTCTGGATAGATATCTCAAGGTGGATGATTAGTAGTATATGCAGATGGATTTCGGTCTACTTGCCTTGGCGTACCGCCCATGCTTTGAACCTCTACCTTTCTTGTAACATAGTTAGCATTGGTTTGCGCACACAATTCTGTCAATTGCCCAGCTGTAATTCGTTCACCTCACATAGCTGTTTTATCGTCTTTTGGGAGAGAGACATCACTAGTGAACATCATGGGACCGCGGTCCATATTACCATCACTGATCACATCCGCTATTTACTTTACGCTTTTACTTACTATTGCAGCATTACCTATCACTATTATCACTTGCGTTTGATCCTTTGTAAACTACAAGGCCGGAGAGATTGACAACCTCTCTGTACTCGTTGGGAGCAAAGTTATTTGTATCTGTGTGCAGGACCACGTTGATTGCTAATATCTGGCGCTGTTAGCAGTTGACACCTTCTTGTTGAAACTGGGAGTCTCAGGGAAATCGATCCTTGGTATCTTTGCCAAGGGAAAACTTCCGCTACACTGCATCTCAAACCTTCCACTTGGGGTAACCAACGAGGGGCGAGAAGCCATCACCGGGCGACGTGGCGAGGCCACGTGGCACCCCTGAGTTGGCTGCGGCGCGGCTTCGGTGAATGGGGTGGCGCCAGGTGGCGGATCTGGGCTGGGGCTCGCCGAAAAACAAGGAGGGGAAGGCTAGAGGTAGGGAAAGGGGGCTAGGCTGCCAAGTTTGGAATGGAGGGAGGTATATATAGGGTAGGTGCTAGGGTTAGGGGGGTATTTTCGGACCATTGATCTCGATCGGACGGCTCCGGACAGAGGAGGGAGTAGGTTGGGCGTAGGTGGTGTTGGTGGGATGTGGGGAGAGAAGAGAGAGAGAGGCCCGGCGGGAGTTTCGGAGACCAAAACGTCCGACGAATAAACCGGCGACTAGTGCCGCTATAGCTTAACAGTTGGGCTATCAAACGGACTCCGAATGCGATGAAATTTGACATGCGGTCTACCTACACTACAACAAGACCGCACATCAACTTTCAACCAATTCCAAGAATGTTTTCCGACCATAAATACCCGAAGGTGCCACGGGCGCGTGCGAGTGTGTCTGGGCTCAAAACGGACAACGGAAAGGACAAGGGGCTCGACAACTACGTAGGGATGCAAGTTTGAAAACATGCTGATGGAATGCACACGATGGCATGGCAAAATGCAACACGCAAGCAGATGACATGGCAGCAGCTGCGAATAAGAGGAAGACACCTGGCGCATCGGTCTCGGGGCGTCACAGATACCCAGTCCCACAATGAATTAAAATGAAAATAAAATAAAATAATAAACTCCCCTTTGGAAAGTTGAAAGTTTGGAAGGCACCCGTGGATACAACTAGCGATGGATTGTGAAAGAATGGTGGAGGCGGAGTAAAACTTTATTTTCTATTCGGGTACAACCTATAATGTTTCTAGCATGGGAGATATTGGAAAATTTCGGTCATGATGTTGACACGAAAAGCATGCCTCTCAAAATAATTTATCTTTGTTTCAATATTTAAGCTCTCGCACGTCTAAAAATCTCGACTTCCCTCTGCGAAGGGCCTATCTATTTTACTTTTGTGCATTCTTATTTTTATTTTGAGTCTCCATCTTCTCTTATAAGCACCAACTGGAGAGCACTATTGTCATACCTATCCATTGGGTGTAGTTAATATTGAGTATGTCTGATGAATGGATCAATGATTGAGCATAATCGACTAGGGATAACTTTCATTAGTGTTGATATTTTGAAACACATGATTGCTAGTTAGTATGCTTGAGTATTTATATGTTTATGTCAAACTATAGACTATTTATTTGAATCACTTGAATCCCAATATTCATGCCACAAAAGAAAGATTACATAATGAATATGATAGATAGCATTCCACATCAATTGTTTTATTTTTATCATTTACCTACTAGAGGACGAGCATGATTTAAGCTTGGGGATGCTTGATACGTCTCCAACGTATCTATAATTTTATTGTTCCATGCTATTATAGTATCAATCTTGAATGTTTTATATGTAATTATATATCATATTTTGGGACTAATATATTATCTTAGTGCTAAGTGCTAGTTTCTGTTTTTTGCTAGTTTATGGTTTTCCAGAATACCAGTAACAAATGAAGTCCAATTGCCATGAAACTTTTTGGAGATTTCTTCTAGACATAAGAGACCCTGGAAGCTTCGGGAGAGGGACATAAGATCAAGGAGTAGCCCACAAGGCAACAGGGAGCACCCTGGTGGCTTGCGGGGCCCATGTTCACCCATTTGACCTAATTCCGCTTATATAAATTCTCTAAAAATGGGAAACCAACAGAGAGCCACCCGAAATACTTTTTTTTGCCACTGCAAGTTCCTGTTCTCGAGAGATCCCATCTTGGGCCTTTTATGGCCCTTTGCCGGAGGGGGAATCAACCACGGAGGGGGTTCTACATCAACCTTGATGTCCCTCCGATGATGTGTGAGTAGTTTACCACAGACCTACGGGTCCATAGCGAGTAGCTAGATGGCTTCTTCTCTCTCTTTGATCTTCAATACAATGTTCTCCTTGGTATTCTTGGAGATGTATTCCATGTAATACTTTTTGAGGTGTGTTTGTTGGGATCTGATGCATTGTGAGTTTATGATCAGATTATCTATGAGTATTATTTGAGTCTTCTCTGAACTCTTTTATGCATGATTATTATAGCTTTGTATTTCTCTCCGATCTATTGATTTGGTTTGGCCAACTAGATTGATTTTTCTTGCAATTGCAGAGGTGCTTTATGATGGGTTCGATCTTATGGTGCTCAATCTCGGTGACATAAAGGGACATGACACATATTTGTACCATTGCCATTAATGGTAAAACGATTGGTTTTATTCATATTAGTTAAGTTTACTTTGTCTACCTCATGCCAACTTGCTTAAGGCGTTATTGCGTTCTTTATGAACTTAATACACTAGATGCAAGCTGGATAGCGGTTGATGTGTGGCATAATAGTAGTAGATGCGGACAGGGGTCGGTCTACTTGTCTTGGACGTGATTCCTATATACATGATTATTGCTTTAGATATCGCCAAGATTATTCGCTTTTCTATCAATTGCCCAACAATAATTTCTTTACCCATCGTATGCTATCCTAAAGAGAGAAGCCTCTTGTGAAACCTAAGCCCTCCTTGTCTATTTAAATCATATACTAAAATCCAAAAATATATTGTTTTAATTTTATTTACTTTATTTATTTTGTGTTTTTATTAATCTATCTACCACTAGGAGATTTGATCCTTGTAATTAACCACCGAGGGATTGACAACCCCTTGTTCGCATTGGGTGCAGGTGTTTGTTATTTTGTGTGTAGGTACTGTTAATGAGTAGCTGCGTAGTTCTCCTATTAGATTGATAACCTTGATTCTTAACTGCAGGAAATAATTATCTCTACTTTATTGTATCATCCTCTCCTCTTCGAGGAAGTCCCAATGCAGCTCACAAGTAGCACCCTCTCAGTGGCAGCCAACGGCGCCAGTACGAGATGCTGGTGACACTACAAAAATAGACACATACGTGACATTATGGCCCTAACGAAAAAATATGTCATGCTTATGACACTTCTATGTCGATAAATGTGACAAAACGACTTATCATCATAGATGTGGTGCGCTCCTACTTCTATGACAAAAAATCATGATAGAAAATGGGCTTTTCATCCTGGGCGGGCCGGAGACACACCTGCATGACATTATTTGGGACGTCCTTAACACAAAAATTATGGTAGAACCGAGGGCGAGGAAAATATCAGGGAGTTCCCAGTTACGGTGGGTGGCCGGGTGTAATGCCCCGGATGTAATACTTTCCCTTTTGGGTATATAATATATCTCCGGCTTCATCTATTCCAGTCCGGGTTCTTTGTCTTTCGGGTTTTCGTCGTTTTGTTGTGTGCGTGTGTGGCATTCATTCATATCATGTAGTCAAGTGCATCGCGTTGCATTTGTGTTGTCGGTTGCATCCGGTTCCACGCGTTCCTTCCCGTTGTCCATTTCGCGTTCCGGAGCTCCCTCACGTGTCCGTGGCGTCCCGTAGGCCTACTTTGGTGTTTGGCCGTGTAACGTTACCGGTGTGCCGCGAGACTTGTCGTGTGTTGTTTTTTGTTGTGTGTAACCCGCCTGTCAAATCTCGTCGCGTTTGGACTCCGTTTGCTATCCCATCAGTTATTCGTGTGGGTCCAAAGTGCCTTCACTTTGTGGCCCGAAACACGCCTACAACAGCCCACTAACATCTCCTAGGCCCATCCTAACTTCCCCCGCGATCGGATCCGTCGGATCGCGATCAGAGGGCTCCAAACACACCTAAATCCCCTAACCCTAGAAAACTGCTATATAACACCCCCATGTCCATTTTTGGGCATCCCTATTTCTTTTCCCCTTCTCCCCTATTTTTTTTCTCAGATCCAAACTGCCATTTGGTGACTCCTCCTCGAGCCACCGCAGGAACCAGCCGAGCCGCCGCGATTCCCTCGCCTGGGATCGGGATCCGACCGGATCCCTCGATCCGCGCTGGTCAACGAGCCGCCTGGGTGCCTCTCCCTCGAAGGGATCGCCTGGATCGCACCGCAGCCTCCGCTTCTCGTCGCCCCGATCGGGACCACTTCACCGGCCCACTCCCTCGAGGCCCAGCCTCCTTCGCCCGCTCTGCCTCGCCTCGCCACTTCGCCTTCGCTCACCGCCGCGGGACCACATCCCCGCATCGCCGTGGCTAGGCCACCCAGCACCTCCCCTCGGCCCACTTCCCCGATCCGCACCGGGCGCCAGCTCCACCGCGCCACTGGGCCGCTCCCGCGCCAGCCTCCCGGCCCATCCGCAGGCAGCCACCGCCGCCTCTCCCAGGCCTCCAGTCGCCGCCCTCCAGGCCGCGGGCCGAAGCAACCGCCGCGCGGGCCAGATCTGCCGAAGCCCCGGGCCCGATCTGCCTCCTCCGGCCCGTTTTCTCAGATCTGAAGGTTGCCCCGATTTTTTCTCTAAGTCCCTGATGTTTTGATCTGTGATGCAATGTTCAAACTGCTCTAACTTTTTATGTGGATGTCCGTTTCGCTCAAATAGCATGTCCAGACGTTCGTGGTGATTAGCACTACGTTTTATCTTTTTGTGTCATGCATGTTAGAGCTCATTTAGGTGTTTATTTTTCTGTTGCAAGAGTGCATCGTGATATAATTGCTGCTATGTGATGTTTTTATGCCATCTTTGCATAGTGATAACTTTTAGCTCGTTTATCTGAATGATGCAAATGACATGTCCACGTGTTCGTCTTGCCATGCTCTACATGTTGCTTGTGTTAGGTTGCATGATAGATTTATTCTTGCCATGTTTATCATCGTTGCAAAGTGCCATGTGGCTGTGATGTTGTTTCACTTGTTATGAAATGCCATCTTGTTGAGCTCGTTGCTATCGTTGTGTTTATCTCCATGATGCATGCTTGAATGTTTCGGGATCACCTTCATGTGTACTTTGATGTGGTGCTTACCACTTGCCATGTTTAGTTTTGAGGTGACTTAAACTTGCTCGTTTAGATGCCATGATGAAACTGCTGTTTTAGGACTTAGTGGTTTTTTCACTGTCTGAAATCTGTAACGTTCCGATGCCATGTTTGCTTGCTGCTCTAGGACAAACCATGATAGTTTTGGAGTGGATCTTGACTGTTCCTTGTAGTATATATTGTTGGCTTTCCATTCATGTTCTCACATGCTTATTTAAGTGGCTGTAGCATGTTTATCTTTTGCTCCAAAGTTTCAATAAAATTCTGCTGTCAGAATTTTATTGTCAAGTTCAATATGTCCAAGCTTATTGCTATTGATCCGTGGCTCCTTTGGGGGTGCACCTTTGGACTTATTTGCTGTAGGATATGTATAGTTTATGTTCATGCTCTTTGCCATGTTGTTTGAGTGCTGTAGCTTAATTATTTTGTGCTCTGAAGTTGTTATGTTGCTGTAATTTTCAGCTTTCGCTCATTTCTTGTTTCGGGCATAACTTTTAGCCCGTAGCTCCGGCTTCAGCGAGTCTTATATGAAACTTGATTGATTTTCTGTGTAGATTCATAATATCTTATTGTTATCATGTTTTGAGGTGTTTTGCTTGAGTGCTATTTTCCGTGCTCCGTGTGCATCCTTAGTGCATCCATCATGCATCCATCATTTTCGAGTGCGCATTGCATCTTGTTGATTTGTGCCTTGTGTGATTGTATTGTTTAGAGCCGGAAGCTGAGACCGAGTACGAGTACGAGCACGAGATTTCCAACAAGGTTGAGCACGAGGACCCTTCTTACGATCCGAACGACTTCTCTTCAGGCAAGATGACCGAACCCCGATAACATTACTATCTTTGCCTATTGCTAGTAGTTCCGCTCTATAGTTTTGCCTCGATGCCCATGTTCTTCCTGTCAGCCTCCTACTTGTAACCATTGCCATGTTAACCACCCTACCTATGCAAACCCTTGCTTGGCTAAGTACGCTTCGCTCAGCCCTTCTTATAGCATTGCTAGTTGCAGGTGAAGATCGAAGATGCTTGCTTCATGTTGAAGTTTGTTGGGTTATATCACACTATATAATTGCTTAAATGAGATCATCTATATATTGGCAAGGGTGGAAGGCTAAGCCTTTTGCTTGGTGATTTTTTCCACTCATGTCGTTAGGAACCGTATAAACCGGTGTTATGTTCCTTGATTATGCGTTCCTAACACGGTTGGGGTGTATGGGACCCCCTCGATAAACCGCTAAGTGCTAAGTCTTTTCCAGCAAGTCCCAACATTGGTACTATTTGCCTAATAACAAATTAAACTTGCATAGGGAGTAATTAACCCTCTTTCTTAATCAACAACCCCGGGCCAGTGCTCCACATGAGTGTTGGTCCGAAACGGGGAGCCTGCGGGGCCGCCTTGGGGCAACCCGAGGTATCTGGCATACACCCGTAGCTTCACCCATCCGGTTGTGTCCTGAGACTTAGATACGCGCGGCTACTATCAGGGTGTCGACACGCCGGGAGGATTTGCTGGATTAGCCTTACCTTAGTTCGGAGTATCTTGAGCACGGGATTCCGAGAATACTCGGGTCTTCCCACTTTGGAGTTGCGACTCCGCGGATCGTGGGCTTGTAATGGGTCAAGTTGGAACACCCCTGCAGGGTTATGAACTTTCGAAAGCCGTGCCCGCAGTTATGTGGCAGATGGGAGCTTGTTAATATCCGGTTGTAGATAACTTGACACAATGTTTCTAATACACTACCAGCGTGTGTTCCGTGACTGTCAATTTCCGAATAGGGATTCGGGAGTTGAACACGGAGGGGTTATGTTTGTTGAGCTTGTAGCTAGGATCACTTCGTGATCACTTCTCGGCCGAGGCTTCTCTTCTCTCTCTCTCTCACGTAAGCTAGTTGCTAGTTGCTGCTGCAGACACTTATTCTTTTCTTCAGCCTTATCCTCTCCCAAGGCTTAAATAGTCTTGTTACCCGGGAACGGGATTGCTGAGTCCTCTGTGGCTCACAGTTACTTCACCACACCAGATGCAGGTCCAGCTGTGAGCTATCCAGGTGATGGCACCGAGCTAGACTGGGAGTACGACGAGGAGCGTAGTCGGTACTATGTTCGTTATCCGGATGATCAGTAGTGGAGACTTCTACTAGGATTCGATCCGACCTGTGGTTTTATTTAAGTTTGGTATCTTGACATTTGGATTTTGCCCTTAGAGGGTTGTGATATTCTTAATGTATGATGTTTGAGACATGTATTGTATTTGTGTGACGTGGCGAGTGTAAGCCAACTATTTATGTTTTCCATCCCCCTTTTTACATGAGTTGTGCAAAGATACCAAACTTGAGATCATTCTAGGATGGACTTATACCTTTAAGTCGTGCCTCGACACGTAGGAGGTATAGTTCCATCCTGGGCATTACAAGTTGGTATTCAGAGCCTTCTCCGACCTAGGAGCCCCCACTGTTTGATCGAATCGTTGACGGTCGAGTCTAGGCACACACTGAAAATATTTGGAGTCCTATATTATATCAGAGAGTAGGATTTCTTTGCTTCTCATCCCCTTTCTCTCTGGTGAGGACTCCTGACGACTACTCTTGCCTCTTCTACTTTCAAAAATTGCACCAAATTTTTTTAGGAATCTCGCGAGTATTCTGGGATTGTTTCGATGTTCTTGTGACGAGAATATTGTTCTCGATGCCTCCTGACATTAGGGGTTGTGGCAGTGTCCCGGGGAGTTGAGCTTCGGGGTATTGTCGTCACAAGCATATCACGGCAGTACTAAATACTTAAGACGGCCGACATCGAAAATTTCTCCTATACGGCCAGTGGCAAGATAACCCCGACATCACCCAGTACTGGGGAGGTAGTTCGGGAGTATTGCCATAGCTTGTTATAGTGGATGCTTTTCGAAGGTCCGAGGTAGATAGTTTCCGAGAAAGACTTGTTATGTGTTGAAGGATGGATACACCTGGATGTAGGTTTAGAGTTGATTGCACGGTGCTTCCCGTGTATCCCCAACACCTGATTGCATAACTGGAATCTTTTGGAAATTAATAGGTGGGTTTATCCAGTAGATCGTAGGCATTCTTCCAACGAATGCAGGTTAGCGAGTTCGGGGTTCTACATTGAGTGAAGTGGTTTATGACCGATGTTACTATCAGGAGTTGCATCTTAAAGGGTCCTTAGCTATGCTGATCCGGGGATTGCAAAACCTTTTCGTAACGCGTTCATATGCTTTCAGCACAAAGATGTTAGAACGAAACTCCTCTCTTGTGTTTGTTCCTTCCGTACCTTGTTGTTTTCTTATTTTCATTTTGATCCCTATGTGGCTTCTCGTGAAGATTGATGTTATCATTTAACTGAGAATTTCATTCGTTCCTCTTGTTCGTATGATTTCATTCGTTCTTATTGTTCGAATGATTATTGTGAAGACTTGTTGCAATTCATTCCATTGATTCAGCTTATACCTTCTGTCAATCAATTGCTGATTCGTGGTCATCTCTTTCAGGATGGCTCCGAAAAGGGTTCCCAACGCTAACCCAGAGGGTGAAGAGGTCCCAGATCGTCCTCCTTCCCCTCCTCCTCCGTCTAAGGCTTGGAGAGCGATTATGCAGACTACAGCTCAGAACACTCAGATGTTGATGCAGATGATGCAGCAGATGCAAGCTAATCAAGCTAATCAGGGTGTTCCAGGGAATCAAGGCAATTTCTTCAACCAACAGCACCATGCTACTCTCAACCAGTTCTTGGCCAATAATCCAAAAGCTTTCAGTTACTGTGTCGACCCTCTTGATGTTGAAGATTGGTTAACTGACATAAAGAAGCATTTTGAGTGCAGTAACGTAAGAGAAGAGGATTATGTGAAGTTTGCAGCCTTCCAACTCAAAGATCAAGCAGCTGACTGGTGGCAGCAGTACAAAGACTCCAGGCCAGGTCAAGTGATCTCTTGGGAGAATTTCTGCAAGGACTTTCGCTTGCACCATATTCCAACAAGTGTCATCGAGGGTATGCGTGAGCAATTCCGCAACCTGAAGCAGGGCTCTATGACAGTCTATCAGTATAATGTCAAGTTCCAAAACCTCGCTCGTTATGCTAAGCAAGACATTCCTGATGCCAAGAGCAAAATCTACCAGTTCCGTGGAGGTCTCAAAGATGAACTTCAACTTGCTCTCACCTTGTTCGAGCCCGATGAATTCGACAAATTCTATAACATGGCTTTGGAACAAGAGGCAGCTCAACTTAAGATGGAGGCTTCTAAAAAGAGAATTTGAGATGCCGTTCACTCTTCCTCATCGTCTCAGATGGTCTCGAAGCAGCAGAAATTCTGGCTTCCTCCTCCTCCAGTGATTCGAGCTCCTTACAACACCTCCAACAACTCCAACAACTCCAACAACTCCAGCAACAAGAACTCTAGTGGACGTGGTTTATCCCACCCACCCAACCCGAGCAACCAGTCGAGGAACCAGTTTCAGTCTCAAGGCTCCAAGTCAAGTGGTTCTCATTTCCGTCCTCTCTTAGAAGTGGTGTGCAACAAGTGTGGCCAGAAGGGTCATTATGCCAACAGATGTCCGAATCCGAAGCATCTTCCACCTCCTCCACCTGTGAGTTCAGCTATTGTCAAGCATGATCCAAAGGCTGCAAGGGTCAATCTGATGAATGCAGCACAAGCGGAGAATTCTTCTGATGTCATTTTGGGTAACCTTCCAGTGAACTCTATCCCTGCTAAAGTGTTATTTGATTCGGGTGCTTCATGCTCTTTCATGTCTCAACCATTTGCATCCAAGTATAATGTTGACGTCCAAAGTCTGCCTCAGAAGTTGCAAGTCATTTCTCCGGGGAGACGTATGACTTCCAACATATTTGCTCCGGATGTTTCTATTCGCATGGGTGATTATCGATTTCTGGCTAATCCGGTGGTTCTTGGTAATTCTGACATTGACCTCATCCTCGGAATGGATTGGCTTTCTCAGCATGATGCTCACATTGATTGTGCACAGAAAGAAGTCAAGATGACTCATCCTGATGAAGATGTGATTATCTTTGCCTCCAGGGATAACACTATCAGGCTTTTCTCTCTCAATGATAAGGGCGAAATTAATGCCATATCTCAAATTCCGGTGGTGAACGAATATCAAGACGTCTTTCCTGAAGAACTTCCAGGCATGCCTCCACACCGTTAGGTGGAATTCGTCATTGAACTCGAGCCGGGTACTGAGCCAGCATGCCGGCGTCCGTACAAGCTCTCTCCAGATGAATTGAAGGAATTGAAGAAGCAGCTTGATAAACAGGAGAGTATGGGTCTCATCAGGCCTAGTACGTCTCCATGGGGCTGTGGTGTCTTATTTGTTAAGAAGAAAGATGGCACGGAGCGTCTCTGTGTTGATTACCGGCCATTGAACAAGAAGACAATAAAGAACAAGTATCCGCTCCCCAACATCAATGAACTCTTTGAGCAGCTCAAAGGAGCTAAAGTGTTCTCTAAGCTCGACCTCCGAATGGGCTATCATCAAATTCGCATTCGCGAGGAAGACATTCCCAAGACGGCCTTCAGAACGAGCTATGGTTCATACGAGTATACCGTCATGTCTTTTGGTCTCGCCAATGCTCCTCCTACCTTTTCGAGGATGATGCACTACATCTTCAACCCCTATACTGGCGAGTTTGTGCTTGTGTATCTGGATGATATTCTGGTGTTTTCCAAGAATAAAGAAGATCACGAAAAGCACTTACGTCTGGTTCTTGATCGACCCAGAGAGCATAAGTTCTATGCCAAGTTCTCAAAGTGCGAGTTTTGGCTCGATAAGGTTTTGTACCTGGGCCACATTATCTAAGCTGACGGTATTGCGGTTAATCCCGAGAAAGTTGAAGCAATTGTCAACTGGGAAGCTCCTCAGAACGTCAAGCAACTCCGCAGTTTTCTGGGTCTTGCCAGCTATTGCAGAAGTTTCGTTGAGAACTTCTCCAAGATTGCCAAGCCTTTTTCCAACTTGCTTCAGAAGAATGTCAAATACTTTTGGTCTCCAGAGTGTGAAGTGGCATTCAAAACTCTCAAAGAAAAGCTCGTCTCTGCTCCAGTTCTTACTCCTCCAGATGAGTCCAAGCCCTATGAAGTTTTCTGTGACGCTTCTCTTCAAGGTCTTGGTGGTGTGCTTATGCAAGACAAGAGAATTGTGGCATACACTTCTCGTCAGCTCAAGCCAAGTGAGAAGAACTATCCCACACATGATCTCGAGCTAGCAGCTGTGGTACATGCTTTGATTACGTGGAGACATCTGTTGTTGGGCAGAAAGGTCGACATCTTCACTTATCACAAGAGCTTGAAGTACATCTTCACACAGCCGCATCTGAACCTCCGCCAGACTCGTTGGGTTGAAATGATCCAAGAGTATGATCCTAGCATTGAATACACTCCTGGCAAGGCAAATGTGATTGCAGATGCTTTGAGCAGAGAGGCATATTGCAACAGCCTTCTTATCAAGCCGTTCCAGCCTGAGCTTTGTGAAGCATTCAGGAAGCTCAACCTTCAAGTTGTTCGGCAGGGTTTTCTTGCAAATCTTCAAGTGGCTCCTACCTTGGAAGATCAAGTCCGTGAGGCCCAACTCAGTGATACCATGGTGAAGAAGGTGAAACATGCTATTGCTAAGGGCATTCCGAAATACAAGTGCTTTCGTGTTGATGAGAGAGATACCTTATTCTTCGAGGACATACTCGTTGTTCCCAAAGGTGATCTCAGGAAGCTCATAATGGAAGAAGCACATGATTCTCTCCTTTCCATTCATCCTGGTAGTTCCAAGATGTATCAAGATCTCCAGCAGTCTTACTGGTGGACACGCATGAAAAGGGAGATTGCCCAATTCGTGAATGAATGTGATGTTTGCAGAAGAGTGAAAGCAGAACATCAGCGTCCAGCCGGTCTTCTCCAACCTCTTCCTATTCCTGAGTGGAAGTTCAACCACATTGAAATGGACTTCGTCACTGGCTTTCCTAGATCCAAGAAAGGGAATGATTCTATCTTCGTGGTGATTGACAAGCTTACCAAAGTCGCTCACTTCCTGCCAGTCAAAGAATCAATCAATGCAGCTCAATTGGCAGAGCTGTACACTTCCAGAATTGTGTCCTTACATGGCATTCCTCAAGTTATATCCTCAGACCGTGGAAGTTTGTTCACTTCAAGGTTCTGGGACTCCTTTCAGTCCGCCATGGGCACTCAGATAAGGTTCAGCACTGCATTTCACCCTCAGACTAGTGGTCAAGTCGAGCATGTGAATCAGATTCTAGAAGACATGCTCAGAGCCTGTGTCATCTCCTTTGGCATGAAATGGGAAGACTGCTTTCCATTTGCCGAGTTCTCTTACAACAACAGCTTCCAAGCAAGTGCTGGCAAAGCTCCGTTTGAAATACTCTATGGCAGAAAGTGCCGTACCCCTCTCAACTGGTCTGAAACAGGCGAACGTCAACTTCTTGGCAATGACTTGATCTCAGAAGCCGAAGAAATGTGCAAAGTCATACGTGAGAATCTCAAGACCGCTCAGTCGCGTCAGAAGAGCTACTATGACGGCAAGCATCGTGATTTGGCATTCAACATTGATGATCATGTCTATCTCCGTGTTTCTCCGATGAAAGGCACCCAAAGATTCGGTATCAAAGGAAAGCTTGCTCCTAGATACGTCGGGCCTTTCAAGATTCTTGGCAAAAGAGGCGATCTAGCCTATCAACTTGAGCTCCCTCCCAACTTCGCCAATGTTCATGATGTCTTCCATGTGTCTCAACTTCGCAAATGCTTCAAGGCACCTGAGCGCATGATTCCGTTTGAAGAGATTGATCTTCAACAAGACTTGTCCTACCGAGAGCATCTAGTTGCTATTCTCGAAGAAACCAAACGCAAGACCCGCAACAAGTCCATCAAATTTCTGAAAGTCAAGTGGTCACATCACACCCACTGAGAGGCTACGTGGGAACGAGAAGATCATCTTCGTTCCGAGTACCCTTCCTTTTTCCAGTCCTAGATCTCGGGACGAGATCTTTTTGTAGTAGAGGAGAGTTTGTAATGCCCCGGATGTAATACTTTCCCTTTTGGCTATATAATATATCTCCGGCTTCATCTATTCCAGTCCGGGTTCTTTGTCTTTCGGGTTTTCGTCGTTTTGTTGTGTGCGTGTGTGGCATTCATTCATATCATGTAGTCATGTGCATCGCATTGCATTTGTGTTGTCGGTTGCATCCGGTTCCATGCGTTCCTTCCCGTTGTCCGTTTCGCGTTCCGGAGCTCCCTCACGTGTCCGTGGCGTCCCGTAGGCCTACTTTGGTGTTTGGCCGTGTTACGTTACTGGTGTGCCGCGAGACTTGTCGTGTGTTGTTGTTTGTTGTGTGTAACCCGCCTGTCAAATCTCGTCGCGTTTGGACTCTGTTTGCTATCCCATCAGTTATTCGTGTGGGTCCAAAGTGCCTTCACTTTGTGGCCCGAAACACCCCTACAGCAGCCCACTAACATCTCCTAGGCCCATCCTAACTTCCCCCGCGATCGGATCCGTCGGATCGCGATCGGAGGGCTCCAAACACACTTAAATCCCCTAACCCTAGAAAACTGCTATATAACACCCCCATGTCCATTCTTGGGCATCCCTATTTCTTTTCCCCTTCTCCCCTATTTTTTTTCTCAGATCCAAACTGCCATTTGGTGACTCCTCCTTGAGCCACCGCAGGAACCAGCCGAGCCGCCGCGATTCCCTCGCCTGGGATCGGGATCCGACCGGATCCCTCGATCCGCGCTGGTCAACGAGCCGCCTGGGTGCCTCTCCCTCGAAGGGATCGCCTGGATCGCACCGCAGCCTCCGCTTCTTGTCGCCTCGATCGGGTCCACTTCACCGGCCCACTCCCTCGAGGCCCAGCCTCCTTCGCCCGCTCTGCCTCGCCTCGCCACTTCGCCTTCGCTCACCGCCGCGGGACCACATCCCCGCATCGCCGTGGCTGGGCCACCCAACACCTCCCCTCGGCCCACTTCCCCGATCCGCACCGGGCGCCAGCTCCACCGCGCCACCAGGCCGCTCCCGCGCCAGCCTCCCGGCCCATCCGCAGGCAGCCACCGCCGCCTCTCCCAGGCCTCCAGTCGCCGCCCTCCAGGCCGCGGGCCGAAGTAGCCACCGCACGGGCCAGATCTGCCGAAGCCCCAGGCCCGATCTGCCTCATCCGGCCCGTTTTCTTAGATCTGAAGGTTGCCCCAATTTTTTCTCTAAGTCCCTGATGTTTTGATCTGTGATGCAATGTTCAAACTGCTCTAACTTTTTATGTGGATGTCCGTTTCGCACAAATAGCATGTCGAGACGTTCGTGGTGATTAGCACTACGTTTGATCTTTTTGTGTCATGCATGTTAGAGCTCATTTAGGTGCTTATTTTTCTGTTGCAAGAGTGCATCGTGATATAATTGCTGCTATGTGATGTTTTTATGCCATCTTTGCATAGTGATAACTTTTAGCTCGTTTATCCGAATGATGCAAATGACATGTCCACGTGTTCGTCTTGCCATGCTCTACATGTTGCTTGTGTTAGGTTGCATGATAGATTTATTCTTGCCATGTTTATCATCGTTGCAAAGTGCCATGTGGCTGTGATGTTGTTTCACTTGTTATGAAATGCCATCTTGTTGAGCTCGTTGCTATCGTTGTGTTTATCTTCATGATGCATGCTTGAATGTTTCGGGATCACCTTCATGTGTACTTTGATGTGGTGCTTACCACTTGCCATGTTTAGTTTCGAGGTGACTTAAACTTGCTCGTTTAGATGCCATGATGAAACTGCTGTTTTAGGACTTAGTGGTTTTTTCACTAAGTCTGAAATCTGTAACGTTCCGATGCCATGTTTGCTTGCTGCTCTAGGACAAACCATGATAGTTTTGGAGTGGATCTTGATTGTTCCTTGTAGTATATATTGTTGGATTTCCATTCATGTTCTCACATGCTTATTTAAGTGGCTGTAGCATGTTTATCTTTTGCTCCAAAGTTTCAATAAAATTCTGCTGTCAGAATTTTATTGTCAAGTTCAATATGTCCAAGCTTATTGCTATTGATCCGTGGCTCCTTTGGGGGTGCACCTTTGGACTTATTTGCTGTAGGATATGTCTAGTTTATGTTCATGCTCTTTCCCATGTTGTTTGAGTGTTGTAGCTTAATTATTTTGTGCTCTGAAGTTGTTATGTTGCTGTAGTTTTCAGCTTTCGCTCATTTCTTGTTTCAGGCATAACTTTTAGCCCGTAGCTCCGGTTTCAGCGAGTCTTATATGAAACTTGATTGATTTTCTGTGTAGATTCATAATATCTTATTGTTATCATGTTTTGAAGTGTTTTGCTTGAGTGCTATTTTCCGTGCTCCATGTGCATCCTTAGTGCATCCATCATGCATCCATCATTTTCGAGTGCGCATTGCATCTTGTTGATTTGTGCCTTGTGTGATTGTATTGTTTAGAGCCGAAAGCTAAGACCGAGTACGAGTACGAGCACGAGGTTTCCAACGAGGTTGAGCACGAGGACCCTTCTTACGATCCGAACGACTTCTCTTCAGGCAAGATGACCGAACCCCGATAACATTACTATCTTTGCCTATTGCTAGTAGTTCCGCTCTATAGTTTTGCCTCGATGCCCATGTTCTTCCTGTCAGCCTCCTACTTGTAACCATTGCCATGTTAACCACCCTACCTATGCAAACCCTTGCTTGGCTAAGTACGCTTCGCTCAGCCCTTCTTATAGCATTGCTAGTTGCAGGTGAAGATCGAAGATGCTTGCTTCATGTTGAAGTTTGTTGGGTTATATCACACCATATAATTGCTTAAATGAAATTATCTATATATTGGCAAGGGTGGAAGGCTAAACCTTTTGCTTGGTGATTTGTTCCACTCATGCCGTTAGGAACCGTATAAACCGGTGTTATGTTCCTTGATTATGCGTTCCTAACACGGTTGGGGTGTATGGGACCCCCTCGATAAACCGCTAAGTGCTAATTTTTTTTACAGCAAGTCCCAACATTGGTACTATTTGCCTAATAACAAATTAAACTTGCATAGGGAGTAATTAACCCTCTTTCTTAATCAACAACCCCGGGTCAGTGCTCCACATGAGTGTTGGTCCGAAACGGGGAGCCTGCGGGGCCGCCTTGGGGCAACCCGAGGTATCTGGCATACACCCGTAGCTTCACCCATCCGGTCGTGTCCTGAGACTTAGATACGCGCGGCTACTATCAGGGTGTCGACACACCGGGATGATTTGCTGGATTAGCCTTACCTTAGTTCGGAGTATCTTGAGCACGGGATTCCGAGAATACTCGGGTCTTCCCACTTTGGAGTTGCGACTCCGCGGATCGTGGGCTTGTAATGGGTCAAGTTGGAACACCCCTGCAGGGTTATGAACTTTCGAAAGCCGTGCCCGCGGTTATGTGGCAGATGGGAGCTTGTTAATATCTGGTTGTAGATAACTTGACACAATGTTTCTGATACACTACCAGCGTGTGTTCCGTGACTGTCAATTTCCGAATAGGGATTCGGGAATTGAACACGGAGGGGTTATGTTTGTTGAGCTTGTAGCTAGGATCACTTCGTGATCACTTCTCGGCCGAGGCTTCTCTTCTCGCTCTCTCTCACGTAAGCTAGTTGCTAGTTGCTGCTGCAGACACTTATTCTTTTCTTCAGCCTTATCCTCTCCCAAGGCTTAAATAGTCTTGTTACCCGGGAACGGGATTGCTGAGTCCTCTGTGGCTCATAGTTACTTCACCACACCAGATGCAGGTCCAGCTGTGAGCTATCCAGGTGATGGCACCGAGCTAGACTGGGAGTACGACGAGGAGCGTAGTCGGTACTATGTTCGTTATCCGGATGATCAGTAGTGGAGACTTCTACTAGGATTCGATCCGACCTATGGTTTTATTTAAGTTTGGTATCTTGACATTTGGATTTTGCCCTTAGAGGGCTGTGATATTCTTAATGTATGATGTTTGAGACATGTATTGTATTTGTGTGACGTGGCGAGTGTAAGCCAACTATTTATGTTTTCCATCCCCCTTTTTACATGAGTTGTGCAAAGATACCAAACTTGAGACCATTCTAGGATGGACTTATACCTTTAAGTCGTGCCTCGACACGTAGGAGGTATAGTTCCATCCTGGGCATTACACCGGGCCGAGCCATGGACCGTGGTTGGCGCGTTTCTCTCTCGTAGGCACGTGTGTGCAAAGCGTTGGCTCTAACTGAACCCAAGCGACCGCACTAGCTATACTACTGAACTCGAGCGATTGATCCCTTGGCTGTTAAGTTAGCCCGAGCGATTCATTCACTGCTGACTGAACCCGAGTGATTCCTTCGCTGCTGCTGCTAACTGAACCCGAGCGATCGATCGCTGCTGCTGCTTACTAAAGCCGGTCAAGCCCCCGTGCAAGACGTAGCCAGCCGGTGTTGGTTGCCTCTTAATGAACAATGATCATTGGACAATAGTAGGTGGAGGTTAGAGGAGGTCTACGGTGGATGAACAGTAGCTCGTGGAGTCCCGTTTTGCAGTACACCATGCCCCTCCCAATGAACAGGACCCCGTTTCGACCGTAGGAGCTCGAAGAGAAGTCCGTTTCCTCCGTTTTGCGGTACACTAGACCCCTCCCGATCAACATGACCTGGTTTCGACCGTAGGAGCTCGAACAGAAGTCCATTTCCTCCATTTTGGGGTACGCCAGACCCCGTTTCGGCTGTTCCGTCCAAGCCGGAGGCGGACACATTATGTTGCCTCCCGATTAACACGACGCCTTTTCTCCGTTCCGACACAGCCGGTTGGCTACCGATGAACAAGACGTTGTTGCTGCCATATGTTGCCTCTCCATGTAAATGAGCCCTCGCCGTACGTATGCGCAAGTACGTGTTAGAGACCCCGCCCATATGTACGTACATGGCCGTACATTTTGCTTTGTGGTTGTACGTACGTGTACATGGTTTAGACGGGACTACCTGAACTGCTACATCAGAGGCTTTACTACGACACGTGCCGCTACTTGCTCGGCCAGGGTTCATCGTTGCAAAGAGACTAATCGACCAATATGTACGTACTCATTCGTGACCAGACAGACAACGCTACGTACACTTCAACAAGGTGGGCCCCAGCTGCCAGGGAGGATAAGGACGCACTTCCTTACGTGCAAATATATAGCTTGTGGGTCCCAATTGCCAGGGGGAGGAATTATTTTTTCCTGCGTAATATGTAGGAACTTCGTTGTGTTCGAAGATGTAGCTGCTGTGTCCAGTTGTCAGCCTCACCGACTCAAGTCCTTTTTCGATGACTGTCATTCGTTAACCTCGTTGACGAGCCCTCGCCGAGAGCATCAGGGCGGTGGATGACGGCGAGGCCTAGGAAGGGAACAACATGGAGCCATGGAAGATGAGGCAGGTGGATGCACACGCAGAGGCAAGTATGAGGGTTCACTGGTTCGGCTGTGGTGTAAGGCCGCCGTCACCGGATAATAACAGGGGATGTGGGTGAGTAGAGGTAAGGCCTGGCCAGTGGTAGTATGGTCGGGTGGTGAGGCATGTGAGGTAGCATAGCATGGGAGGCTGGAGCATGCGGTACATCGGGCGCTGGTTTGGGCAGCTAGAGCAAGAAGACCAGAGGTTGAAGATGCAACACAATCGTTGGATTAACATCCAACGGTCACTACAACTAGATCCTTCACTAACAAAGTTGACAAAGCCCCACGTGCGCGTAAACTGAGTAGGGCCACAAGTCATACTCGAATATGATGGGCCCCAGTTGTCAAGAGGAGTAATCGTTATTTTTTGCTTATAAGGAGGCACTTCCTTGCGTGCGAAGATATAGCTGGTGCGTCCCAGCTGTCAGGTGGAGGATTCATTTTTTCGCATGAGAAGGTGGCACTTACTTGCGTGCGGCCATGGACCGTGTGGGTCCCTACTGTCAACCACTGCACGTGCATCCCTTTTCCAATTGCTGTCATTTTTTGACAAAGTTGACCACGCCATGCCGAGAAAACCAGCGCGGCGGACAAGGGCAAGGCCTAGGAAGGGAACGACCCAGAGCCGTCGAAGACACAATAGTGGATGCCCATGCAGAGGGGAGTACGAGGGTTCACTTGTTAGGTTGCCATCTGAGGTTGCCATCGCTGGAGAATAACAAGAGGTGTTGGTGAGTAGAGGAATGGCATGGACAGCGATGGGAGTAGGGTGGGCCGGTGAGGCCACGCGGCAGCACAGCTGGCCACGGGAGGCGGTAGTAGGCGGTACTGCCGGCAGTGGTTTGGGCGTCTAACGCAAGAATATCTGAGATTGAAGAAGCCCGACATCGATTGGATGGACATCCAATGGCCACTGCCGCTAGAATCGTGTGTTGACTATAAGTTGACAAAGCCTTGTGTACGCGTCAACTTAGAAGGCCCAGAAGTGAGCATCACATATGTGGCAGAGAACATATAGCCCATTTGCGATTTGTAATAATGTACATCCTATTTTGAAATTCTAATGGAATTTCCTACACCCCGTTTATAGTTTGTTAAAATTACAACCCATTTTCTTGCCAGGACAACGATTAATTATTTCAACCAACCGCTCAAAACAGAATTCAACAAAATTTCCCACATTTTGATGGGATCCAAAAGATTTTTAACCCAAAGTTTTGAGTGAGATTAAATATAATTTCAAATAAATTGTACTAGGTAAAAATCCAACGAAATTTTGCGTGCGCAACAAGTAATGAAATTAAAATTTCCAAAAACCAAAAATTATATTTTTGTAACTAATTACCTCTTTGGTGCGTTTTTATATATTTACAACCAAGTTATTATAATTACAACCCATTTATTATTTATTAAAGCCCATTTTCTAGTTAAGCCTAATGCATTCCTCCTAGGAAAGATTTGCAGTCCAGCGGGGCGGATAATAACAAGTTGACATGGGTTGGATATTGATAAAAAAAAAGTATAGCTGGGCTAGCCATTTTCGCCTTGAAAAATTAATATCTGGGTTGAATATTTGGTCGACATAAAATAATAGCCTGGGATAGATGGGCCACACCCTGCCTAGTTGATACCCTGCTACTCTAAACAACAACAAAAACATCACTCAAGAAAAACTCTGCTCACACCTCAACAAACAAGTACTGCTTGAGCTGCCGGGTTCCAGCTGTCGACCGTTCCTTGTGCAATTCTCCCGTTTATTGACTATATAGGTTGACAAATTTGTGGGACCGTGATGCCAGGAAACTAGGAGGAAGCAATTTTTTTTATAGTTTTAATAAGGAGGCGGTTGCGTACGTACAACTATGGCCCTGGTGGGTCCGTACTATCATCCTCTCCACGTAAAGTCATCTCCTGATTCCTCATGTTCGTTGACCAGGTTGACAACACGAGCGGCGATTCCACTGCGAGTGCAACAACTTGAAGGATGATGGAGAGGGCTTCACGAGCCATATATATGGTCTGATACAGCGTTCGCTGCTCATCGAGGAAGCCGGGATCATCGGCCAGCATGTCCGCGACGACATTGTCATTCCCCTGTTAGTCTGTGATTTGTCCCTCTGCATGCTCGCGCTCGTTGAGGAGATGGAGGTTGTAGCACTGCTCCTCCTGTGCTTGTCGGAACGCCAAGACCGGCGACGCTAGTAGCTCTTTCACCATTACGGTATCGAAGTGCGGCCGCACTTACTCTATGGTGAACACGACATGAAATGGCGCGGGCGGTGGCGCCGGATCCTGGTCAGAAGCCCCGTCTATCGTCTAGTCCTGGTCGCTGAGCTCACCGAGCTTGCCGACAAATAAGACGGGATTAAACAAAAAAGAACAAAAGAATGGCATTAGAACGGAAGACCTGTGTTGTGTAGCAGTTTACTGCATCTATAGCTAGACAAGTGTCCGGTGAAGCCTCACATTTGGTCATCTGCATCCGGATACCTCATACTAGAAATCTTAAATCCATACATACAAAATCATGCAATTGAAAAAAACCTAAGTACTATGTAGATCAAGTAGCCTACTCATCGTCGGAGATGTCCACTATCTCGGTGCCTGGCGCCAGGTACATGGCCGGTAGCCGTAGCTATGGCTCCTCTGGCTACTCCGCATACATCTCCGCTTTGACCTCCTCGAAGAGGGTATAGGTCACCGCCCGTTCCTGCCAGATGAAGCGTCGGTTGGCTTCCACATAGCCCTCATCCTGGATGGACTCCAGGATGGCCTTCTGCTACGTCATCTCGTCCGCATAGGCGACGGCGAACTCCGCCTCCGCTTCTTTTGTGTTGATGCACGGAGTCAACGCTAGCTCTTCCTATTGCTACTCTACCTCCTCATCGTCTTATGAATCCACCACCTCCATTGGAGCATGCTGTTGCTCCTCTCCCTGCTCCTCCTCCACCAGCTCATCTTCCTCTGGCTCCCGCGAGTCAAGAGCGAGCCCGACAGCGATGCGTGCGGCGCGCCTCGCCATGATCTCCTTCTTGATCTGGTACCGATACTCTCGCATGAGCATAACGTAGGTGGTTATCTTCTTCTTGGCCATGGCATTTTTGGGTTGCATATGAGGGGTGCTGGTCGGCCCGAACATTTGACACCCATTTGAGGAGCTTGTCTGGGTCGAATTTCATAACCGGGTCATCCATCCTGTTGTTTGAGGCGGGTTAGGGATGTTCGGATGTAGATTCTCTAGTTATAAAAAAGGAAAAAGAGGCGGTAGATGCTCTTACGACTGGAAGGCCGAAGAATTTAAGTTATTCCGAACATTTATATTTTATAACATAGGATATGCATGAAACGGTAAGATTTTTTGAACACAATACAATAGAAGCGCTCATACATATGCGCATACACTCATCGCTATGAACGCACACACTAACACCCACGCTTAAGAACACCTTCGAGAGACTGAGCCGGCATAAAACGGTAAGATGATGAGTTGGTCGGAAGATCATATGGTTTCACCTCTAGCCTACCCGAACTAGTTTTCGTATAGGCTATTAGTCAAACATAAGACAATGAACTTATTAAGTACAGAAACAACAAAAGAGGATCTTCTTAACATGCAAATCACTGCATTAGATCGACATGCAAAACAATACGAAGCATTATTCTCAGGAGGCACGGTGAACAGCTCATTATGCCGTGTGCCAAAGCATTCCAAGCTCAACTTTGCAATTAAACTTACAAGGTATGGCATTTCATAGACAAAATTAAAAAGAAACTCTTAAAATACCATACATAAGTCAACATTCATGATTATGCATCTCATTAGAGCCAATATTTACTTCTGAACTAAACACACGAATAACAAAAAACAATCGATGCTACTCGTGGAAGAGGGTGTCCCATTCCAAAATAGCAAATGCATGTCTTCTGGCTAACATCAGTTAGCAAAATTTGACAAGGTTTTCCAATTCGAAAATATCAAAAAATGTCTTCTTTCTAACATCAATGATTAAACTTGGACAAGCTTTTCCCATTCAAAATATCTAATGCCTATGATTGTGGAATGTGCATGTTTTTTCATCAGTTTGCACATTACAATGGAACATGGAGCTGGACTAACCAGCTTATCTTTTTGTGGAATTCCACTAAAATCAACCAATGTCTTGCATAGCATGGTGGATTTCATATTTATATGTTACAAGGCCTTGAAGACATTGGCATCTCCTTTCATGGAGATAGTCCGGTGGCTCAATGTGATAACGAATGATTAGAGAACCATTCAATGTGTTATGCATGATGAAGTATTATGGAGGACACGAACCATCTGAACATTTTGTGCAGTTCCACTGAAATGAAGCTGAGCATCCATGTCTTCATAAATAGAAAAAAGTGTGATGAATATAATAGTGGTACTAGTTGATTAAACATACGCTCACAAATATAATCATATTCATTATCTAAAAAAGAAAAGATAGAAATACAATAGCTTCAATTAAACATTTAGTGAAAACAAAACAACAATATAAGTAGCACAACATAACAAAGCACGATCATGTGGATGAAGGCCGATACTAACCTTGTTTGTTACAGCTACGTCGGCCACTGACTTGGTCATACCTTTCCTTGTTGTAGAAATTTTCACTCCACATGATGTTGAGTTGCCACATGACCTCTGCAGACTAGTCATGTCACCAGCGTCTACTAATACTCTCTAAAGCTTCTAGATCATTCCTTGTGTAATGTAGTGCAAACAGTGACTACTTCTTTCTGCAAAGTGGAAAGATCAACTGGGCCCCATAATGCAACAGTTTTCCTTAAACACATTGTCTCCTTTTATGCCGTTCAACTAAAATCAAAGTCCAAAATAGAACCCGGCTGAAGTTTTGATATCCATGTATGCACAAATAGGTATAAAGGAAACAATTACTGAGCAATAATGGTTGATGACTTATACGCCCAAAAAAACATCTACCTTATCTTAATGGGAAACATAACAGGACAGTAGCAATTCTCAAACAGTGTGATTCATTCATTTTAACTGAGACATTATCTTAACAATACCTTGGTTCAACATGTATAAAGAACGACAAAGCAAGAAAGTACCATTCCAAAAATAGTGTAACTAATTCATATTAACAGAGACATTATCTTGACAATACCTTGGCTAAAGATGTAGAAAAAACTACAAAGCAGGATAGTACCATTTCTATGATATTTTGATGGAAACCAAGTGTTGCAGTTTTGAACTAAGGTTTAGTAGTTATTTCTAAGAGTGGCATTGCTTAATTTTACGAATGGAATTAGATTAGCAAAAATCATAGGCAGTTGCAGGGGAGAGTGGGTGCAACAACACCATGTGCTTCCATAGACTTATAAGGGGGTGATGCAGAGTTTTGTTGTAACTAAGAAACAAGCATCCTGTGTGGGTTGGTCACATTTTTGTTCACTTAATGGGAAAGAAACAATTCAATAGCTTCAATTCAACATTTATTTGAAACAGTACCAACACAAGTAGCACAACATCTCAAAGCACACTACAAGATCATGTGGATGGGTACTGAATTTTCATGAGGCAGACAAGATCAAATATGAATCTGCCAACACGAATAGGAAATCCAATCTCATTTTGTGTAGTTCAACTAAATCAAGCAAATATGCGGTGTGACATTTAAGTTGAACTGCACAAAACACTCTTGAAACAAAAGTGTTTTTCATAGCAAATCAAAATGTCACGATAGCATCAAGTTGAATAGATATCCATGTTTTCACAGAGGAAAAAAGGAAATAATGACTGGCCAATAAAGGATGATGAAACATACAACTACAAAAAGAAGCATCTACCTTGTCTTGATGGAAAACAAAGTAGGACCGTAGCATTTCAAAAATGGTTGCATTGATTCATATTAATAGAGATATTCTCTTAAAATAACATTTGTTAAAAATGCAATTTACTTTTAACAGTGGCATTGCTTCAATTTTCCAACGGCATTCATAGATTAACAACAGCAAAATAGTTGTATGGAACATGGGACATGGCAACACCATGTGCCTCCACAAGTATAAATGGGTGGGGCATAGTATGTTGCCAAGCACCATATATGTGTTTGTCCCATATTTGTTATCTTTCAAGCTTTTCCTATGTGAGGGCAACAAATCTAGTCGTGCACAAACTCCCCGACCCCCCGGTTTCTTTCCATTTTCAACAAGGAGATGAGTTCCTTGCAAATGTGTGTACTGGGTTTGTAACGCCTAGGATGCGGCTATAGCTCCTACGTGTCGAGGCACGACTTAGAGTCATAACTGCATTCTGGAATGGTCTCAAGCATGGTATCTTACCACAACCCATGTAATGAACATGATTAAAGAGAGTTTAATAGTTGGCTTACACAAGCCACATCACACAATTAATACAATAAACATATATTCATCGAGAGAACACAGAGTCCGACTACGGACGAAATCAAACGAAGAAAAAGATACCACACAGGCTAATACCGATCGTCCCTAGTAGGAACCACTACTAATCGTCGGGGTGTGTCACGTACATACTCCCACGCTCTTCATCGAACTCCCACTTAAGCTCTTTCACATCTCCTGCGTCAACCTCTAAGGTACATGCATCTGTTTATGTAGTAAACTGTTAGTCAGGAGGACTCACCAATCTTGTTCTCGGGTATCAAAACTATCAAGGATTTTAGGTGTGGAGAGGTTATATAGTGGTTGCTGCAGCACTATGCATTGCATGAGGCTAGCTTACGAATTCAGAGCGAGATGAGAATATATACCAATGATCGCAACTAGTATTGATCAAGAAGTGATCATGTCTACTTACGTTCATACATAACCCCACCGTGTTCACTTTCCAAACCCCTTCGAAAAGATACCATATGGTTACTCACATAGGTAGTGTATTCTTATTGAGTTATGTGTCAAGTTATCTACAACTTGATATTAACAAATTCCAATCTGCCACATAACCGCGGGAATGACTTTCGAAAGATCATAACCCTGCAGGGGTGTCCCAACTTAGCCCATCACAAGCTCTCACGATCAGCGGAGTAACAACTCCAAATTGGGAAGACCCGAGTGTTCTCAGAATCCCGTGCATAAGATATTTCGACAAAGGTAAAACTAATCCAGCAAGACCTCCCGACATGCGTGTATCTCATCTCAAGCCATGATCGGATGAGCAGTACGTACAGCAACCGAAGACCCCAGATAACTGGGTGGCACCACAAGTGGCTCTACTTTTGACCAACACTCATGAGGAGCACTAGCCCGGGGGTTGATTAAGAATCCATGGGTTAATTACTCCCTATGCAGTTTTTTTATTAGGCAAATGGCAAAACCAAGGTTGGGCCTTGCTGGAAAATCTTTAAACAGAGCGAATTATCGAGGGGGCCCCATAAACCCCGACCGTGTTACCGGAATCGATATGTTGCAGTGGCATCATTTTTGGATTCATCGCCGTGGCACCCTTTCCACCATGGTGACGAATGCTTCTTAACATGCTAATGCCAAAATTTTCATAAAATTTGTATAAAACTTGAATATGTCATCCGCATCATGATAACAACATTTAAAATGTTTAAATTTGTTGTTTGCATTAAAATTTCTAAGTGACATGTGGGGATTTTCTGGAATTATTGTTTGTTATTTCCGGCCTCATTTAAAATGCCTAAAAGTGTAGTTTACTCATGCTTCACCTCTTTCCATGTTAACCAACATTTAAACTTGTTGCTCACACAAACAAGATCAATCTAAATAATTGAATGTGGTGTTTCGTCAATATGCCACTCGTTGCATATTGAGGTCCACTTAACTTGTAGTATTGTTTGTGCACTTTGCCATGCCATGAATCATTAAACCAGACGCAACATCCTTGGTTGTGCATCATGCCATGTTTATGCGTGTGTGTTTACCATGTTGTTTGCTTCTTTCCGGTTTGGTTCTCTCATTAGCTTCGGTTTCGTTCTGGAGTTGTGAGGATTCAGTCGACTTTGTCTGTTTGTCTTCTTCATGGACTCGTTCTTCTTCCTTGCGAGATCTCGAGCAAGATGACCGTTCCTCGATATCACCTCTATCATTGCTTTCCTAGTGGTCTCGCTCTATAGCTATGTCGCGCTACCCATTCTTGTTTTGTCAGCCTCCCATGTTCCCATGAAACCCTCTAATCACCTTCCTAGCAAACCGTTGATTGGCTAAGTTACGCTCTTGCTCAACCCCTCTTATAGCGTTGTTCGTTGTAGGTGAAGATGGAAGATGTTGCATGTTGTAATAATGATTCTTTGGGTTAACACAATATATATCTTATTTAATTAATGCACATGTATACTTGGGAATGGGTGGAAGGCTTGGCCTTTTGCTCGGTGCTTTGTTCCACTCATGCCACCTTAGGATCCGATAAACCGGTATTATGTTCCTTGATATTGCATTCCTAACACAGTTGTGGTTTATGGGCCCCCTCGATAATTCGCTCTGTTTAAAGCTTTTCCATCAAGGCCCAACCTTGGTTTTGCCATTTTCCTAATAACTAAAAACTACATAGGGAGTAACTTACCCATGGATTCTTAATCAACCCCCGGGCCAGTGCTCCCCATGAGTGTTGGTCCAAAGTAGGGCCACTTGCGATGCCACCTAGTTATCTGGGGTCTTCGGTTGTTGTACGTAATGCTCATCCGATCGTGGCCTGAGACGAGATATGCGGGGCTCTTATCAGGGTGTCGGCACGTTGGGAGGTCTTGCTGGATTAGTTTTACTTTTGACAAAATATCTTGTGCATGGGATTCTGGGAACACTCGGGTCTTCCCAATTTGTAGTTGATACTCCGCTGATCGTGAGAGCTTGTGATGAGCTAAGTTGGGACACCCCTGCAGGGTTATGATCTTTCAAAAGCCGTGCCCGCGGTTATGTGGAAGATTGGAATTTGTTAATATCCGGTTGTATATAACTTGACACATAACTCAATAAGAATACACTACCTGTGTGAGTAACCGTGATGGTTTCTTTTCGTAGGGGTTCGGAAAGTGAACACGGTGGGGTTATGTATGAACATAAGTAGACATCACTTCTTGATGACTACTAGTTACGATCGTTGGCATATATTCTCACCTCGCTCTGACTTCGTAAGCTAGCCTCATACAATGCTTAGTGTTACTGCAACCACTTTATAACCTCTCCATACCTAAAGCCATGATAGTTTTGATACCCGGGAACAAGATTGTTGAGTCCTAGTACTCACAGTTTACTACACAAACAGATGCGTGTATCTTAGAGTTTGACGCAGGAGATGTGCTAGAGCTTCAGTGGGAGTTCGATGAAGTGTGTGGGCGTATGTACATGACATATCCTGACGATTAGTAGTGGTTCCTAGTAGGGCCGATCGGGATTATCCTGTTTGGTATCTTTTCTTTGTTTGATTTCGTTCGTAGTCGGACTCTGTGTTCTCTGGATGAATATATGTTTATTGTATTAATCATGTGATGTGGCGAGTGTAAGCCAACTATTAAACTCTCTTTCATCATGTTCATTACATGGGTTGTGTAAAGATACCATGCTTGAGACCATTCCAGAATGCGGTTATTACTCTAAGTCATTCCTCAACAAGTAGGAGCTATAGCCGCATCTCGGGCCTTACAAGTTGGTAATCAGAGCCTTCCCCGACCTAGGAGCCCTTGCTTGATCGAACCGCTGTCATTGTTGAGTCTACAAAAAAAATTGTTTTGTGTCTTAGGAATATATATATTGGAGACTAGCAATTCTTTTACTCCTTATCGCTTTCGTCGCTCTAGTGAGGACTCTTGGCGTAGATCTTTTGACTTCACCCTCCTCTTTTCACTATTTTTTTAGGATCACGCGGGTATTGTTGGGATCGTTCGATATCTTTGTGACGAGAACATTGTTCTTGGTGCCTCCTGTCATTTAGGGGTTGTGGTAGTGTCTCGGGGAATTGAGCTCTGAGTTGTTGTCGTCACTGTTGTATCATTGCTGTTCTGGAATACCAAAGGTCGCCGACATGGAAAAATCTTCTATGCATGCCTGGTGGTCAGATAACCCCGACGTCACCCAGTACTTGGGGGTAGTTCGAGAGTATTTCCACAGCTAGTATAGAGGATGCTTTTCGAAGGTCTAAGCTACACGATTTCCAAAGATTTGTTGGTTATGTGTTAACGGATGGATACAGCTGGATGAAGGGATTGTTAGTTGCGTGAGCTATTTGTGCTTCCCCTTTATCCCCAACACCAGATTGCATAACCAGAAAGTTTCGGGAGTTAGTAGGTGGGAATTCAAGTAGCTATAGGATTTCTTCCGACAAATATATGATATGACGTTGGGATCCAACGTCTAGTGGTCCGCTTGTCACGGTCGATTTTACAGTGGTCTTGTTGCGTCTTAATGAATCCTTGGCTATTCTGATTCTGGAATGTGATGTCCGCTGTAACATCGTGCCCGGGGGGCCTCATCACGAAAACTTTGGATGGAGTCTCTTTCATATGTCAAGTGTTGATTCCATACCTTTCCTAAGCGGTGTTCTCATATTTCTATGGAGTGCTAATCCTTCTTGATCATCGAGATTGTTATGTTAAATTCTTTTCAATCGGTGATACGTCCAAAACGTATCTATAATTTCTGCTTGCTCCATGCCACTTTTGGGTGATATTGCTATGATATTCATACACTTCCATATACTTTTGATCATATTTGGACTAACTTACTAATCCAGTGCACCCCAGTGCCAGTTTCTGTTTTCGGCTGTTTTTGTATTTCAGGTTTTCACGTTTCGAGAACTGCCCAGAAAAATCCAGAAAAAATATATAAAAAATCAGCGTATCGGAAATAACACTGCGTCCGAAGGGCAACCTGGGGGGGGGGGGCACAGGGGCTCCAGGCGCCCTGTGGGCGCGCCCCCCCCCCTGGGCCGCGCCGGGGGGGCGCCTCGGCCCCCCGAGGACCCCCCGGTGCCCTTCTTTGGCATATATTTAAAGGACTCTCTGAAATCCTCGAAACAGGACTTCTTTTCGCGATCCCATCTCTGTTCCGCCGCCGCCGCCGCTTCCAAGATCGGGAGCACCAGGAGAACTCTTCCCGGCACCCTGCCGGAGGGGAGGATCACCACCGGGAGCTTCTCCACCACCATGGACGCATCCCGGATGACTCGTGAGTAGTCTCCCTTGGACCATGAGTCCATGACCAGTAGCTATGTGATGTTCTCCTCCCGTTCTTGTGCTTCACTAATTAGTCCTTGTGAGATGCCCTACATGATCGAGGCACCTATGTAATCCTTATGCAGTTGCTATGTTGAGTTTGCTGGGATCCGATGGATTATGAGATTATGTTCAGATTGATCTTGAGTAATATATTTGATCTACCTCTTTTATATTTTAGTTCATAAGTAATTCTTGCATGTTCTCCGTTGTTATTTATTGCTTTGGCCGAGTAGTAAGTAGTGACTCCAAGAGGGAACGTTATGCTCGATTGTGGGTTCATGCCCCTCGATGACTAGCTTGAGTGACAGAAACATGAGTCTAGGGGATGTGCTGTTGCCACAAGGGGGAAAACAACGGTGCTTGTGCCCGCGGGTGCAAGGATTGTTTACTTTACGCAAAGTTCTTTTAATGCAGTTGTCTGTTGCATTGAGTTTACACTATGGGTGGGACTCGCAACTTAATACCAGCGAGATGTTCTGGATAGATATCTCAAGGTGGATGATTAGTAGTAGATATTGATGGATTTCGGTCTACTTACTTTGGCGTACCGCCCATGCTTTGAACCTCAACCTTTCTTGCAATGTAATCAGCATTGGTTTGCGCTCGTGGGTCCTGTCAATTGCCCAGCTGTAATTTGTTTACCTCACATAGCTGTTTTATCGTCTTTTGGGAGAGAGACATCACTAGTGAACATCATGAGACTCCGGTCCATATTACCATCATTGATCACATCCATTATTTACTTTTCGCTATTTTATTTACTATTGCAAAACACTATCTATCACTACTATCATATTGCTTTTAACCCTTTGTGAACTACAAGGCCGGAGAGATTGACAACCTCTCTGTACTCGTTGGGAGCAAAGTTATTTGTATCTGTGTGCAGGTCCACGTTGATTGCTAATTGCGCCGTTAGCAATTGACACCTACTTGTTGAATCTAGGAGTCTCTGGGATTCGATCCTTGGCATCTTTGCTAGGGGAAAACACTTCTACTTACTGCATCTTACACCTTCTACTTGGGGTAACCAACGAGGGGTTGGAGGCCCATCAAGGAGTATTTTCTGGCGCCGTTGCCGGGGACTCCACTCTTCAGGATAGGGGAGTTGCATGCTATCTTTTACCTTTGCTTTTTAGTCTTGTTAGTTTACCTTTTATTTTTGCTTTAGTTCCTTTTATCCAAAATCACAAAATAGTTATCTTGCTTGCTTGCTACTATGGGTTCCACCGAGAACACCAAGTTGTGTGAGTTCACTAGTCACAACAACGATGACTTTATCAGCACACCTATCACTACACCTGCCACTTCAGCACCTTCATATGAAATTAAACCTGCTTTACTGAACTTAGTCATGAAAGAACAATTCTCCGGTGCTGGAGATGATGCTGCTTTACACTTGAACAACTTTGTAGACCTTTGTGATATGCAAAAGTACCAAGAAATAGATGGTAATATTGTTAAGCTTAAGCTTTTTCCTTTCTCCTTGAGAGGAGGAGCTAAAATTTGGTTTCAGTCTTTGCCTAGAAATAGCATAGATTCATGGGACAAGTGCAAAGATGCTTTTATTGGAAAATACTATCCACCTGCTAAAATTATCCAACTTAGAAGTAACATCATGAATTTTAAACAATTGGATAATGAACACGTTGCCCAAGCTTGGAAACGTATGAAATCTCTTATCAAGAACTGCCCTACTCACGGTTTGACTACTTGGATGGTTATCCAAAAATTTTATGCAGGCTTGAACTTTACCTCGCGGAACTTGTTAGACTCGGCCGCGGGAGGAACTTTTATGTCAACTACACTTGGTGCTGCCACAAAGCTTCTCGATGAGATGATGACCAACTATTCCCAATGGCACACCGTACGCGCTCCAACAGGTAGGACGGTAAACTCTGTCGAGGAGATTTCCTCCCTCAATGAAAAAGTTGACTTGATCATGTCTCTACTTTCGAAGCAATCTACTATTGATCCTCGTGATGTTCCTTTAAATTCTTTGATTGCTCAAGAACAAGTAGATGTTAACTTTATCTCTAGAAACAATTTTAACAACAATGCTTATAGGAGTAACTTTGGTAACAATTCTAGACCGTTCCCCTCTAACTCTTATGGGAACAACAATGCTTATCCTAGTACCAAGAACTCCAATACTGAACTAGAGACCATGCTTAGAGATTTCATCACTACCCAAAAAGCCTTTAATAAGAATGTAGAAGAGAAACTACATAAACTAGATGATCTTTCTTTTAAGGTAGACCACTTAGCCAATGAGGTAAAATTGCTAAAAATTGAAACTTCTCCTCTTAAGGAGAGGGAAGTCATCCCTATTAATGCTACTCAAATACAAATTAATGAAAATATTAGGATGATGTCTAAGCTAAAAGAAAGATGGGCTAGAGAAAGGGAGGAAGAGGAAAGAATTAAGAGCCTTCCTACCCACCACACTATTGCTACTATCCAAGTTGTTGAGGATGTTCACACTCTTAGCACCCAATGTACTCCTGGTCCCAATGGACCTATTAATGGTGATGCTATAGAAAATACCAAACAGGTGAACCTTAAGGACACCACTACTACTTTACTTGATGCTCGTGACCTTGATTTTGATAATTGCACTCTTACAGAAGTTATTGATTTCCTGCACAAGATGTCTAGAGATCCCCGCACTAGCACGCTTAACCTTGCCTTCACAGAGCATATCACTAATGCTCTCATCAAAGCTAGGGAGGAGAAACTTAGAGTAGAAGCCTCCATACCTAGAAAGCTAGAAGATGGTTGGGATCCTATGATAAAAATTTATTTGAATGACTTCTCTTGTTATGCATTATGTGATGTTGGTTCTAGTACCTCTGTTATGCCCAAAAGGATATATGATATGCTTAAAATAAAATATTTTGATTCTTGTTCTTTTGGTGATGCTCTCGTTGATTCTTCCATAAAGAAACCTTTGGGGAGGATCGATGATGTTCTTATTGTTGTCAATGATAATTATGTGCCCGTTGATTTCACTATTATGGACATTGAATGTGATCCTTCATGTCCAATTATTTTGGGACGTCCCTTTTTGCGCACCGTTGGTGTTGTCATTGACATGAAAGAGGGTAATATAAAATTTCAGTTTCCTCTCAAGAAAGGGATGGAACACTTCCCTCGTAAGAAGGTCAAGTGATCTTTTGAGTCCGTTGTACGGGCTAGTTATTCTTTTACTCTTGATAAAACTTGATCTACGCATTATGCCTAGCTTAAAGGCATAAAAGAAAGCGCTTTTGGGAGGCAGCCCACATGAATAAATTTTTTGCTTTTGTTGTGTCTTGATGTTGTTTACTGCTGTAGCATCATCATTGTATCTTTGCTTTTCATATTTGTGCCAAGTATAGCCTCTGATTTCTAGAAAGTTCAAAAGTTGTGAGGTGCTGTCCAGGAAACAGATTCTGTCCTTGGATAGAAAAATTCGTATAAAATCACCAGATCATCTTTTTGGTCTGAATTTTTTCGAAAGCGTTCTCTATATAATTGTCTTTCGTGCGTCAGTTCTGAGTTTTTTGATTTGAGTTGCATAAGTATCCCGAACAGGTCGATTACTGGCTGCTGTTCTGTTTTTCATAGATTCTGTCCTGTTTTGCCTTACCTTCACTTTGCAAATTAAGAACTTGCTTTTTCTTTGCAAAAAACTTTTGGCAATCTTGAGAAACAGTAGAACTTCAAGAATATCTTTATTTCCAGCAAGGTATAATTATTTTATTAAGGGTACTAACCTCGCTAATCAGGTTATGATGAGTTGTGTATGAAGGGAGTTTTCAAGTGTGCGAGGGAAGATGATAAAAAGATTCAGGAGTGTCAAGCGCTCAAGCTTGGGGATGCCCCCGTGCACCCCCAAGAAATATTCAAGGAGACTCAAGCGTCTAAGCTTGGGGATGCCCCCGTGCATCCCCTTCTCCATCAACATTATCAGTTCGTCTTTCGTTTCGCTATATTTTTATCACTTCATATGTTATTTTCTATGCTTGGAGCGTCTTGCTTTTAGTTTTCTTTTTAGTTTTTTATAACGAGTCGGAACTCAGCATTCCTTTATGTGGGAGAGAAACACGCTCCACCTGTACCTAGAACATTACATAGAATTTTCATGTCTATCTATGTTGTGTGTGTTCTTTGTCTTTTAATAGCTACTATCATGCTCTGCTCTTATTATTCATGCTTATCCTTTCAAGAGCTTCTATTTAGTTGGTTGCTTGAACTCTCTTTAATTACCATGCTCACCTTATTAAGAGAGTTTGCTTCCGTTGCATGGGTTAATGTGTCTATGATAAAGATGCTACTTTCATGATGGTGCTTAGTAGTTCAGGTTTTCTTTTGGTTAATCTCAAATAGCTGGGGGGTTCCCAATGTGTTATTGGAGTACCAACTTGGTTTGTTTGCCTATGATGTGGTATGGTTTAGTAATATCTTCCTTCGAGAATTTATTTTGATTGACTTGGCGTATGCTCATGCATATTCAAGACTGTAAAGAAAGTCTGTCAAGCCTTGATGATCTTTTGTTTCTGGGTAGCGATATAACTAGCATGCCTGATTCAATATTGCTTTGTCGCTCTGCATGATTATGACCGTCATTGCTCTCTTAGTTGGTCGCTCCCAGTCTTTTGTTAACCTCCACCTGCACTAAGCAAACTAACCATGCAATACATAGCTCATGGGAAAGTAGCCTAAAAACTATTGTGGTAAAGAATATGTTGCCTATGTATCTTATTTCTTATGAGTTGCTTGCTGAGCGGTAACCATGTTTCTGGGGACGCCATCAACTGTCACACTGTTGTTGAATATCATGTGAGTTGCTATGCATGTTTGTCTTGTCTGAAGTAAGGGTGATTTACCGTGGGTTGAATTAATATGCATATTGTTAGAGAAGAACATTGGGCCGCCAACCAAAGCCATGCATCATGGAGGAAGTTTTAGCTTGGACCTTAATCCTCAATCTCTCATGAGAATATGCTTATGCATTAAAGAGGAGTCCATCATCTATTTTCTATGTTGTCCCGGTATGGATGTCCTCAAGTTGAGATCTATCAAAAACGAGAAATCAAATGCGATCTATCTCCTTGGACCTTTGTACAGGTGGCATAGAGGTACCCCTTTGTGACACTTGGTTAAAACATATGCAATGCAATGATAACCCATTTGGATCCGAGCTAATTAGGACAAGGAGCGAGCACTATTGGTATTCGATGCATGAGGCTTGCAACTTATAAGATGTTTTATACATGACACATATGAAGTACTACTACCGTTGACACAATTGCTTCCATGTTTTCAAATAAAAAAGCTTTAGCACTTAACCTTTCTTTTACCTTTATGTTGAAGCACCAACTACTGAGAGCATGATTGTCATTCTGAGTGTAATGTGCATTGTCCCAAAGTAGCATTGTCTTTTGCATGATTATGATATCGTTTATTCTGAAATGATTGTATCTAGTCATCACTTAAACCTTGAAGGTGCCCTTGCATTTATGTTTTGCATCACTAAAGGGGGCAAGCTAGATATCACTTTATCATATTTGCACATCATGTTCATTGCAAATCTTTTTGATGTTTCAGTTTCATATTGTAAAACTTTCAGTCATTTGTGATTTTCTCTTGAGACAACTTAATTACTTTAGAATCATTGTCTCAGTAAGTTTTTGTCATATGACTATGAGAAAGTCCTATATGGTTAATAGCATGTCACCACAGAAATTATTCTTGTTATCATTTACCTACTCGAGGACGAGCAGGAATTAAGCTTGGGGATGTTGATACGTCCAAAACGTATCTATAATTTCTGCTTGCTCCACGCCACTTTTGGGTGATATTGCTATGATATTCATACACTTCCATATACTTTTGATCATATTTGGACTAACTTACTAATCCAGTGCACCCCAGTGCCAGTTTCTGTTTTCGGTTGTTTTTGTATTTCAGGTTTTCACGTTTCGAGAACTGCCCAGAAAAATCCAAAAAATATATATAAAAAATCAGCATATCGGAAACAACACTGCGTCCGAAGGGCAACCTGGGGGGGGCCACAGGGGCTCCAGGCGCCCTGTGGGCGCCCCCCCCCTGGGCCGCGC